>CM029596.1:104667342-105267342 GCA_017311375.1 Mytilus coruscus | reverse complement strand
GATAATGTTGTCATCATAGAGCAGCAGAATATGTCGACTTAATTATTTTGGTTAGATTACTCAAGAAATACGAAAACCGAAATTTGCAACAGGAAGTTTTGAATGTAACATAATTATCGGTGGTTACAGGTTACGGAAATGAACAAAATTCAGAAATTGTAAATTTTTTAAATAAAAAATCGGGCGGTGAGGATTTCAGAGGGCAGGCAGGGATGAAAATCTATCAATTAATTTTAAATTGCCTTATTTATTATTCATATACTGTTGAAGTACTAAACTTACGGAACAAGTATTTTTATTGATGTTGTAATCTAAACAAAATCATGAATTTTCATACTTATTGTACACAAATGGAATGCATTGATTTCTAGTGTGAAAAACCTGACACCATTTTCAATGATTTTTTGTCTGCCACAGCTACAAAAATAGGTTCAGTAGGTCAGATTAAAAAAAAAAACATGAAAAATTCTATATATTCTCCAGAAGTACTGTCTGTATTTTCACTACACATTCAGTAATTGGCACATGTATGACCAGACTTTTGCAATTTCTAATGTTATGACAACTTTTTCCTTCAATTTTCGTAAATTTTATCACAAATTGACTAGATAAATAACTGAAAGTCTGACATTGGAAATATGTCAATCTTTGTCTATCCGAATGACACTGAATGCTTTTTATTGAATATGATTTTGACAAGACAATTCAATGTTTTAAAGTCAAACATATGGTTGTTTGGGAGGAAGGAAACAGACATTTATATTTTTTGTAGACGTATGAGAATTAAAGTACTTTCAAAGTACTTCACTTATCAATTGCTTTAATTTTATAATTTCTTTCTAGGTCCAAACTTTATTGAAAGAGATCAGAGGCAACGCTGACTGGAAAAATTTGCAAACAACTTGTGAAAATCGAGCAATTCCATTGAGTGAAGAAAGACTCAATTTAAAGAGACACAGAAATTTGATGCTAACTCAAAGAAAGTCCGAAGACCACAAAGACAACAAAAACAATAATAATGAGAATACTTCTAATAAATCTCCATGTCATAAACTCTTTAACTTGCTCATAGCACCTGTTGAGGATATTTTAATGAAGTTAGACAAGGGAAATAACTTAGTAATTATACCAGACAAAGATTTATTTCATTGCCCGTTCACCATCTTGCAGGATTGGAGTTCAAATTATTTGTCAACTAGACATCATATAACCATCTTACCTAGCATATTAATGTTGGAAAAATGTGTGAATAACGAACTTAATTATTTAAAGAGTCAAGATGAACTAGACTTCTTAAGATCTCAGACAAGAAAAGGTGGCTTGAATAAATATTTGACGAAAACCATTTTGTCGAACGCTACCACTCCGGCAGATGATGCTGAATCATCTGTATCCTTTATGTTAGATCTACGTAAGGTGTCAAACCCACGGTTAGTCACCACACAATTGTCTCTTAAGTCCGAACTCAAGAAAAAATTGACCCGTCAAAAGAAAACACTCAGTTATCATTGGAGGGTAACAGAATGTCCCCTCGATCTCCTAGTCAGAATTTACCACAAATTCCGGAAAGATCTGCTTTGAAGGCCGCAGATTTCTTATCCCGTGTTGGAAGTCCAACATCACTCGAAGCTTTACTGAGTCTACATAGCTACTCTACACTAACAACTTGCACCTCTACAGGAACAGACATAACATCGTCTTCTAGCGCTGTTACAGAATTTCATCAAATCAGTGACAGGGAGAGATGTCTGGTAATAGGGAATCCCCAACTCCCTGAAAGGTAATATATAGTGTTTTTTTAATTTAAATAAATACAAGTAGATGTGGTGGTATGATATCAATGAGACAGCAACCCAACAACAAATATAACCAAAAGACAGCAGTCAACATACAGTCTTGAACAATAGACAGGCATCTATACAATATATGTAAAGCTCTAAATTGCCCTGAGTATATATATATAAATTGTGAACTAATTTAGCAGAAATAATGAAAAACCTGCCATTAACATGTACACCTGGTTCTAAAAATAAAGAAAAACATTAATGTACGAAATACAGCAACAACTGATAAGGCTCCTAACTTGAGATGGCACATGAAGATGTGGCAAGGTTTATAAACTATTTGTTTTATCTTAGAGGTTAAAATAAACTACTATGGGCATTCTTAAAATACATGGACTATGTTTTCATAGTTGTCACACACAAGCAACTACATTTATAAAAAAGAGGTGAATGATAATATATGGACACAATTTTAAAGAAATTCTTTTCCTGCTTATTTGTTTAAGTATACATGTAGGTCATTTATTCGAATTAATGTATTTTCATGATTTTTTCTTATCTAAGTAATTTAGCATGTTCTTCTATTTGAATAAGTTATTAATTGAATTTAATTGCATTAGGTTTTTTGTGAAAATTACCAACTATGAATTTTTTAAATAATGAAAATCCTAAAATATAATACAGTGACTTTAATGAAAATATGTTACTATGACTTTAATAAAGTATTTAAGTATTTGTCTTGTCTTGTCTTGTCTTGTGTTGTCTTGTGAACTTTAATCATGTGACAATTGTTTGATCAGTTGATCTTCATGTTGTAGACATGTGAAGGTACAATGTTACTTTTGTTCATTTGCCAAATAATCACTGGAAATAGATGTGCCCTGTAGCACATTATTGAATTTCACTAAAAAAGAGTTTCAGAAATAAAAAAAAAAGACTGGGGATTAGTCATAACCATGTTATATAAATGTAGCATAAATTTACCAATGAAATGTTAGAATAAGCTTACACATTATATTTCCATTTCAATAGCAGTCAAAATTCCTCCCCTTCATCAATTTGACTGAGTTTGAAGAACCTTCAGTATTACATATTCGATATATTGTTAACTCGTTCCTGTCCTGAACATGCATTAAATTTTCCCAACTGGATGTTGAACAAACGATAATCAATCAGGACTGGGTTACACAAACGTCTATTAAAGTTAATAGTCTATTAAAAGTACACTTAAATTTAATTATCTATTACTTGCGTTGCACAACGTCAATTAACGTTAATAGTCTATTAACTCACTATTAAATTTAATTGAACAAAGGAGCTATTAAGTTCTTAATAGTCCATTTAAAATGGATGCCAAGCAAGTGCTTGATTTGCTTGTACCTTGAAATCAGTCGAAAATTGCCGTGACAGGCTACTTAACTCGATGGATTTGTCGGACTGAGAGCTTCATTAATGTGACGTAATTCCCTGTGTCCATGTGCCGGTGATATCGTACTTTTCCTGATTTCGTCATATCCGCAATGTTACATAAAAGAATCGTTTTCTAATTGTTTTTGTCTTCCGAAGAGACAGAAGAGATAAAATTGATAAGTTCAAGCATAAATGAAAATATAATTGCAATCCTATGATTAACCATATTTATTATGCATTTATTAGAGAAAAGGGTTTCATTTACACTTATTTACAGCAAATTTCATAAAACTGAAGAAAAAAAACTTTTGCTAGCATCTTTGGTAGTCTGTTTTGTTCAATCTAAACTGTATTTCGTAGTATAAAGTATTTCCTTCAAAACTAACCATTTTAGAAGGCATCGCGAAATCATCGGACATTTATTAAAACCTTTCAAAACAGGGTTTTCGGCCTAATTTATGGCACATAATCATTATCTTGTGGGTAAGATCATACATGTCATACATTAAGAAGATTTCATGAAATTAAAGTATGTCCTTTATTTGTTAAAATATTTTATCCGATTATTGGTTTTATAAGTTTACCAAAGTGGAGCCAAAAGTCTTAAGGTGCGCGGATACATCGGACTGCACATTACGATAACAATAATTCACGCGGTCTTTGCTATGCAAACAAAAATAGATCAGTTTTAAATTAGAGCCGTAGCTTTTCTTCTTAAAAGATCGATATTAGTGTCAACATTAAAATTTAATACACATTTTCCTAAAATACATGTATTTTGTCGTATAAACGAAGAAATCTTGAAATGGGTGATATATTCCCGTTGACGCTTTGGTGAAGAGTGCTTTCTTTCACGTCCGCATTTCTATCAAGTATGGCATGCCAAGTTAACATTTTAGATGATTACTACAGATGGGAAAATAAATAACAAAACAGTGCACAATAACATACATTGTAATTCGTACATGTAGGACACAAGAGAAACCACGTGATAATTATATTTTACAGTGGTTTAATTTATTTAGATTTTTTATTAAAGAGGGCATGGTGTATATTGTCTGTAAAATTTATAACCAATACATAGAACAAATATGTTTTTTAACAAAAGAAAACTGTCATAAAGATGAAAGAAAACTATCCAACACTTTGGTATATATCTTTGGTAACTTCAAATAAATATCTGATCCTCACATGGGATAGGGTTCATAATCAAAGTACTGAACATCGGATGACCTGGTAGATGGTCACAAGGACTTGTCTCAGAAAAAAAATCACATCTCTATACCTGAAAGTTATGTTAAGGTACATAGATATATTTTTTATGCCCCCGCCGTAGCGGAGAGGGCATTAAGTTTTACCCTTTCCGTTCTCTAACTTTAGATTGCCTCAACCAAATGTTATGAAACTTATACACAATGCTTATTACCACAAAACACAGATCAAGTTTGAATTTTGGTGGCGTCACTTTAACCGTTCTTGAGTTATGCTTCTTTATAAATGGAAAAATTGCTACATTTTAGTTTCCGATCTCTAACTTAAGTTTGCCTCAACCAAATGTTATGAAACTTATACACAATGCTTATTACCACAAAATAAAGATAAAGTTTGAATTTTGGTGGCGTCACTCAAACCGTTCTAGAGTTATGCCCTTTATAAACATAAAAATAATGAATTTTTCGTTTCGTTCTCTAACTTTAGTTTACCTCAACCAAATGTTATGAGACTTATACACAATGCTTATTAACATTAAACTCAGATCAAGTACAAATTTAGGTAGAGTCACTTTTACCGTTCTTCAGTTATGTCCCTTTATATCTTTATATGATATGTGCGGGGCATCATCTGTGTCCATGCATGAACACAATCCACATTTATTTCTGAGACAAGTCCCTGTGTGTATGATGAATAAATGACAGGAATTCAACCTCACCGTAATAATTATTATATTGTAGTGATCATATGGAACGCCATAGCTGCCTTATATGTACTTATTTCTATATATGCACATACTTTTTCTATATATGCACATACTTTTATATATATGCACATACTTGTCTATATATGCACATACTTTATCTATATATGCACATACCTGTCTATAAATGCACATACTTGTCTATATATGCACATACTTTGTCTATATATGCACATACTTTGTCTATATATGCACATACTTTGTCTATATATGCACATACTTTATCTTTATACTTTGTCTATATATGCACATACTTTGTCTATATCTGCACATACTTTTCTTTATACTTTTCTATATATGCACATATTTTTCCTTTATACTTTTCTTTATACTTTTCCATATATGCACATACTTTTTCTTTATACTTTTCTATATATGCACATACTTTTTTAAATGATCATAACCCCTCCAAAATATAATTTTCCGTCTTTTCATAGAAGGTGTTCGTAATGATTTTCTGGGAACAAAATCCAGTTTTCTTTTCGTGAGTGTGAAACACATACAATTGTACTGTTCCAAAACTGGTGTAATATTAACGTATAATAGATTGAATTAGCAGGTCAGAGTATATATTTGCTATATATAGAAATAAGAAAGACTGCAAACGGTAAAAGGGGTAGGGTTGTCCGTCAAAGTTATGAAACTGACAAAATGACAATTAGAAACAAGTTAATCGTGTAACCCCGCCACATTCTGTATGTATGTGCCTGTCCTAAGTTAGGAACCTATAATTCAGTGGTTGTCGTTTGTTGATGTGTTACATAATTGTTTTTCGTTTATTTTTTTGTACATAAATTAGGCCGTTACTTTTTTCTTCACACCGAGGAGGATTTAGGTAGAAAACATCATGCAAGACCATAACATAGACTTGATGTGCCATATTCCGGAAATGATACGAAACCGACCGATTTGATTATTAAACAACAATTATAACAAAATGTCTATTCAATAAAAAGTTTAAAGTATTGAAAAACATCAAACATATTCTTCCGAGGAAAATAATATTTTACAAAGTTAGCAGGCTATTCAAAACAAACAAATTAACCACACAACAAACAAAAATGAGAAATGTAATAAGTGACCACTGTCCTTGTTAATGACCTAATAGTGTAAGCAACAAAACGATTATGTCACGGGATAATCCGTGTTTAATGAATGCCAAAATGTTGACTTAAATTGTGTTTTAATAGCTTATTTCTTCAAAACTACTTTTATTTCGCACATGAAATTTGGCACACACATGCACCGTGTCTTATTGCTTTAATCACAGCAAAATCATCGTGATGATACACGGTAATAATTTTGCTTCGATGAAAATGTGGTAAATTAAGGGTAAAGTTTTTGTTTTACTTCAATGCTAAAATAATTATATAAAAATCACTTAAATACTTTTCGCTTTTGTTATATCCTATATCTTATGTATAAACTATAATATAAGTACTATTTTAAGCACCAACAAAGAGCGTAATAATTTTATTTTCATGTTAAAATATAACGTACACTACAGTATCTGGGGTATCCTGTAAAACACGAAATTTAGAAAATCGTGACCATGGGACCTTACGACGACAATAATTTTTAAAAATATAATGATATTCCTATAATTTGCAAACAAAATCAGCCGTGTGTTATCCGTTAACTTAAACTCGTTAACTAGACGGATTTTTGGACAATGGGCACCCTACTATAACCTTCCGAATCAAGTGAAAACTTGACTCGAGTTGACTCTCAAAATGGAAGATATAAATATAGCAACAGTTAGCCAAGTTGTCAATTTTCTTTTATGGACGTCGACAATAAACTTTATATTTAAATTAGTAACATAATTGAATTTAAGACTAATGCTAACTTATCCCTCCTCGTTTTTTTAGACTCTTCTATCCTTTTCATTGACAACACATGCAATTTCTTGTATCTTGGAATTGGACATGTTTTGGTGTCAATTGAAAGTAGACCCGTTGATAAATGATGAAAATCACTGAAATCGTGTTGAAATCGTGAAAAATGAGAAAATCGCGATAATCATAATGACGTCGTGAAAAATGATGAAAATTGAGAAAATTTTGTGATTACGTTAAAATGATGAAAATCGCGAAAATGCATGTGTGTCAGATTGAATTTTAGAATTTTAGAATTAAATGGAGCTTAATTGACTATTAAAACGTTAATAGTCACTTAATAGTCTGTTAGTTAATAGAAGCCTTAATAGTGATTCGTGCAACGCTATTAACTCACTCTATTAACTAATAGTCAATTAGATATTTAATAGTCTATTAGAAGTTAATAGTCTATTAACTTAATAGACGTTGTGCAACCCAGTCCAGTATATTTACCTCTGAAATTTTATAGCGCAATATTGCATGGTAGTACGTGGAAGCCATCTTGTATCAGTCTTCCAGCAGCCAAGAGAGAATTGTCAGCTGTAGGATCCTGGTTAGATGTTTCTCCTATAACAGGTTCACAAGCTACCAAGGAGGCTTTCCTGAAAGAAATACAGAATTCAACTGTCATACATATAGGTAATTAGAATTCAACAATTATACATGTAGGTAATTGGAAATCAACAGTCATATATGTAGGTAATTAGAAATCAACAGTCATACATGTAGGTAATTAGAATTCTACAGTCATACATTTAGGTAATTAGAAATCAACAGTCATACCTATTGGTATTTAGAAATTAACAGTCATACATGTAGGTAATTAGAACTCAACAGTCATACATTTAGATAATTAGAATTCAACAGTCATACATATAGGTAAATATTACATATGGTGTAGCATTCTCCTGTTTTCATGGATATTACGATCACATGTTTATGTATCCGAAGCCTTGTTTCTATTATTAAGTATATTGACGCTATGTTTCTATTTATATGTATATTGACGGTCAATATAAAAAATCTTGCTAAATTTAGATTAATGACGTCATGTAGGTAATTAGAATTCAATAGTCATACATGTAGGTAATTAGATTTCAACAGTCATACATATTTAGGTAATTAAAATTCAACAGTTGTACATACAGGTAATTAAAATTCAACAGTTGTACATATAGGTAATTAAAATTCAACAGTTGTACATACAGGTAATTAAAATTCAACAGTTGTACATACAGGTAATTAAAATTCAACAGTTTGGGTTATATTTTGATACTACTTATATTTTCAATGGTAGAAAGTTGCAATTTGTTATCACAAAAGGTCAAGAAATATTTTCGTATGAATTTAAGTTATTTCATAAAACTGGACAATCAGTTTTCTTTTTCAACTTCAAATAGCAGGTAAGAAAAAAGCCAATAATAAAATTTATTTAATCTATTTTAGCAACATTTGGTTGTTGGAGAGAAGGATATCTTGCATTTACACCTAACCCGATCAGACAAGAGTCAGGTCCTCCTCAGCAATACTCATATATTGTCACAACCAGTGATATTTTAGCCTGTAAACTTAATGCTCAGCTTGTTGTGTTAAATGTTGGATACAACTCAAACAGGAAAGAAGAAACTATTGAACAAGGATACAGTTTACCTTCTGCTTTCCTAGCTGCAGGTAAGTGTTAATATTGATAAGGAGATATAGTATGATTGCCAATTAGACAACTATCCAAAAGATCTTAAGGACAAAGTGTGAACAGTTTTGATAGAAAACTTGAATCAAGGAAATAATGTCCATATTATACAAAATCTTAGGTGCTGTGGATTCATTATTGTTCGTTGGATACCAATTTTCATGGGTACAGGTGAACCACCAGTTTTCCTCAACCCACAAAAATAAATGAGTCCACAGTATTATAAATAATAGTGTATCAGCGTCTGGATAATCCTTAATAGGATAGAATCCCTAAAGTGGATACCTCGGGTCTTAAATCTTAAATAGATCACAGTGAAATTTGTCACTACCAAACCCTAGAAAAAAACAGAAACCTGTCCAAACTGTCAAATTCTTTTATGAAGATATTCAAATGATATTCTTTGGTATTAACTTAGAGAATATAAACCAGGTCTATTCTTAACAAATTCTTAAGTTGAAGTTATGTTTAGACACTTTTTGCAGTATTTTTCCAAATAGAGCATATTTACTCTTGATAATATAAGTATTAGGGTTAGGGTAAGGGTTACATGTGAAATGATGTGAAGACCTTATTTGGTAAAAAGACATATAAAAAGCAAATATGACAGAAAAACATGTGTATTTTATGCATGAAGAGAAGAAAATCAAGACATGCATACAAAAAGTGTGAAATAGTGTGTTATATTGTTTATTTTTAGATTATTTTAGAGAACTGACTAATTTTTTACAGAAGATTTGTAGATTATTTTTGAGTAATGAGTATTTTGAAATTTTTTGTAAGTAAAACCTGTTTGATATCCATTGAGCACTCAGTGTTGATTTATATGTTTTGGTTGCTGGTTTTTCTATGTATTATTGGTGTATATTTTAGGAGCCCAATGTGTACTTGTATGTTCCTGGTTGACACCAAATATTGCTAGGGAGAAGTTTTTCTATAGATTTTACACAGAATTACAGGAAGGATGTCTGGTAACAGAGGCTATGTATACAGGCATGCGATTCCTCCAAAGTGATGAAAGGTATGTTGTGAATTCATTATTGAGGCCCCTCATGGGGGTGTCCAAGTAATCACATAATCACAAATTTTTTGCAAATATAATCACATAATCATTAATTATTTTTTTAAACAAGATAATCAGATAATCAAAAATACAACAAAGTACAAATTTCTAGAGGCTCATATAGAATGGAATCAGGGAATGTGTCAAAGAAACAACAACCCGACCAAAGAGCAGAAAAAGCCCAAGGCCACCAATGGGTCTTCATCTCAGCCAGAAAATCCCGCACACAGAGGGGGCTTCAGCTGGCCCCTAAACAGTAATGTATACTTGTTCAGGGAAATACACACCACACTAAACTCTGAAACATTATATGTTATTCGGGATCTTCACAGGGGAGATGGGCTCTTATCCCCTGTTTAGGTAACCAATCAAATTGTAGGATTAACTGGAATATTTCACTCCAGTATAATATAACATTGTATGCAGACTTTGGCAAAACCAAGAAATCAAATATCCCAGAAAATACAATTTTTCCTCAATCCACACAAATTTGTATCCACGAAAATAAATGAATCCACAGTAGTTTTGACGTGAAGAAATTTATGATAATTTCAGATTTAAGGATGTTCGCTCCTCTTGTTTTTGAATTTTTTGCCAGATTTTCAGAATCCTCTGGTTTTATCCATGTTTTGTCATTAAATAAGTTTGTCCACTAACCCCTACTTTTCTTTTCATAATTTTATTTCATACAGTTTTAAAAGCCATATTTGAAAATCTTACAAAATCCTCGTTATTTTTCATAGTTTTAAAAGAGAAAAGCGGACAATGTTAAAAGTATGAAAATCTAGAGAATCATTTCCGCCAAATTTTCAATGGCTTATATCTCAAAAACACGCACACGGACCCTTCATTTTTTTCTGCTTTTTTGGTTACTTTATTTATATACTTTAAATTTATAACAGTCTTTTAAAAAGCTTGTTATTTTGAAACAGAGTAGCGAACATCCTTAAGTTACTGTTTGAAACTCAGGTAGAATAGGATTGCCTGAAATGATTATAAAGACAAATCTGAATTTAAGTGGAGTTTGTCATATCTGGGCCTTTTATAGCTGACTATGCAGTATGGGTTTTACTCATTGTTGAAGGCCGTACAGTGACCTATAGTTGTTAATTTCTGTGTCCTTTGTGGAGAGTTGTCTCATTGGCAATCATACCACATCTTCTTTTTTTTATATTAATAAAGTTTCTGAGGAGAAATTATTGTTAGTGCATTGATAAATTTTCACTATGTCACTTGTATTCAGGGCAAAATAAGGGAATTAATGTATCTTTAGCATATTTTGACAAAATTTGACCAAACTGATTGCTAATAGTGACTTATTAGTCAATATTTCTTTCTTGTAAATATTTAAAAGAAAAAAAAAAAAAACATTCTATAATTTATTCAACTTATACTGTTGAAACCTTAAAAAGATCTGTTTTTAACTGCATGTGGAGTTTGGCTGCAGTATTTATATATTTCTTAAAATAAGCATGGCAATGAATATTTTTACTGTACCAGGTACTTATTATAATAAAATCCAGCTCATATCAAAGAACAGGAAAATAGTACATGAACCTTTCAACGCAGCTCAATATAGGTCTAAAAGTTTTCATTTTTATTCCCCACTTACAATAGTTAGGCAGTCATTTTGAATTTCTTTTCTAAGGACAGTGAAAACACATATGAACTACAAGGAAATTGATAATGCTGTTATTGATAAACAATGTATTTGATAAGATCTCACGTCTGCTCTTTTTAAAATTTCATTGTACATACTGGTAGCTATTGCACCATTCCTTGTAAAAGCTTATAATGCAAGGATTTCCTGTGTTTAAATGTTGGTATTAATAACGTTATGTAATATTTCTTTTTTCCTCAGATATTCCGATATACAAACATGGTGTCCATTCATGCTGATAGGTAAAAATGTTGCCATTAACCTTAAACAGATACGACATGCAATGTTAGACCAGAAACTTGACCAAACAGAAAAAATGGTGGAGGAAAAAAGCGGAAAAGAATTTTTGAACCCAAAAACATTTATACCATCAGGTAAATACTATTATTTCTTTAATTCTTTCCTGATTTACACATATTTAGAGTGTGCTTTGATGGTGAATAGTTCACGACTCTTTACTAACCAGAATTAAATTTGACTAAAGAATACTTGGTTGTTCTTACATTTAACTATTATTCCTGCATAGATGCTTATAGGAGTTAAATGTCAAGTCAAACTTAAATATGTGAGCAGAAAATATATTTTTGATTCCTAGTGTGTAGGAAAAATCTTTTGCACTAGTAAAATGTTTAATAATGATATTTATTTGCAATAACGTTTTCAAATATCTGATGAAGTACTTAGCTTGCTAGCAGTAACTAAAAACATTTATACCATCAGGTAAATAGTATTATTTCTTTAATTCTTTCCTGATTTACACATATTTAGAGTGTGCTTTGATGGTGAATAGTTCACGATTCTTTACTAACCAGAATTAAATTTGACTAAAGAATACTTGGTTGTTTTTACATTTAACTATTATTCCTGCATAGATGCTTATAGGAGTTAAATGTCAAGTCAAACTTAAATATGTGAGCAGAAAATATATTTTTGATTCCTAGTGTGTAGGAAAAATCTTTTTGCACTAGTAAAAATGTTTAATGATATTTATTTGCCAAAAAATATATTTTAATTATGAAGCAAGTGTCTTTCAAATATCTGATGAAGTACTTAGCTTGCTAGCAGTAACAAATAGATATAGGAAGATGTGGTGTGAGTGCCAATGAGACAACTCTCCATCCAAATAACAATTTATAAAAGTAAACCATTATAGGTCAATGTACGGCCTTCAACACGGAGCCTTGGCTCACACCGAACAACAAGCTATAAAGGGCCCCAAAAGTACTAGTGTAAAACCATTCAAACGGTAAAACCAACGGTCTAGTATATATAAAAACGAGAAACGAGAAACACGTATAAATTACATAAACAAACGACAACTACTGTACATCAGATTCCTGACTTAGGACAGGTGCAAACATTTGCAGCGGATTAAACGTTTTAATGGTACCAAACCTTCTCCTTTTTCTGAAACAATAGTATAACATCACAACATAGAAAACACACGATAAAACATCAATTGGAAGGCTTAACTCAATCAAAACGTAAATTAACACACTATGAACGAATAAATTCGATCTGTGATACCTGAAAGTAAATACATAGTTAATAAAATATTAGGGACAAACATTCAAGGCCAAAAAGCAAACAAACAAGTCCAAATAAAGCCATGGCAAAACACTACCATGAAATATTAAACCCTTAGAAAATAATCACTTTTGAAAAACTGGTTTTCATAATATATACAGGTAAATGAAAAATAACTTTGTCGTTTAGGTATACTTTTTCTGTCTATATAAAATCTTCTAATAAATAGGAATACCAAGAAAGGTCTGTCATATAAATACCTAATTTAACACTAGATACATAAGGGGTAAATATCAACAATAAAACTTCCTGTACAGATTAAAGGAGAATAATCTTGATGTTAATACAAATGTAGTACGAAGAAGTGAAAATTAGTAGATATTCCAAATAATCAAAGCTGGTATACAGACAAGATCCATATTAATAAAGAACATTTATGATACACCTTTATATAGTATTGTTTAATTATTATGTGATGTTTTGATGTTTTGAAGAATTTATAGGTGGGTCTCATTGGGGTCTAAGCGTGACACGGGATTGGCCGATTTTTTGTAAGCATGACACGTGAAAGTCAAATTATTGTGTGTGAAAACAGGAAACAAAGTCGGGCGGGACACGTGAAATTACAAGGGTTATTATTACAATTGATCCGGGATCAGACTCCACAATGAGACCCCCTTATAGGTGAATTAAGTTCTTTTCCTTGTTTAAAGTTTTATGGTGTTTGATCTTAACTTAAGTTCTTCTACTAATCAAAATAAAATAATATGAGAGGGATAAGTAATCACAAGGCTAATTAAATGCCCCTTATGCTTATGCTAATATGCATGTCTAAAGGGGGAAAAAAGTGTATGACTTCTGTTAGGGTATCTTCATATTTTTTTGTCTGTCTAGAATTTTGTGTTGATGTTAAATATTTGATGGTCTCCTTTCAATTTAGTAGTGGCTATTGTTCACTTTTTCATTATAGTATTATTATCAATTTGAAATAACTAGCACACAAACAACACAATGATGACTGGTCACTATGCATTTAAAATCTGTTTTGTCTACATCGTTGTCTGGACAAAATTAAGATAGTTGAAATCCAAGGAAGAAACCATGGCTAATAGACATGCAGTGGATGGATAAGAAATTAAAAGGTTTCATATCTTAAAAAAATATTATCAGAAAATCTTTAGGAAAGAAATGTTTTATCAATCATGATGTAAATTGGTAGAATTTATATGAAAATTCAAGTTACTATTTTAACATTTAACCTATTATGATACAGCAGGAAAAACACAGAACAAACCAAAGCATGGCATGAAAAACATGAGACAACAAACTTCAAAAAAACTTCAAAATAAATGTGAACGCTGTCTTATCCAAATGTTTTACATTTTGGTATAGTGCCTTCTAGAGAAGAAAACTTAGCAACTGTACAGAGAATTCTGGGAGAGATATTACAAGACCACAAGTACCATCCTATGGTTGTTTCTGACTTAATAGATTTGGTAAGAACTGTTATTGATATTGAGAGGTATTGAAATAAAACCTGAAATTATATTTATTCAGATTTACCAAAAGACATATTAAAATGATACTTTCCAAAACAGCAGGCTTTGAACCCACTTTTAATGATTTACATCTCAAAAAGAATTCAGTAACCCCATGATTATATTACATCATTAAAACTGAAATTTATCTGGCAACATCTTTTTTCATAAGCAAAATCTTTTAAATTGTTTTGTAAATACAATGTTTTAAACATAATTTTGGTACTGTTTTTCATGGATTTTACATGTGTTCTGTACAAATGTTCTCAAAAGTATTTAAAAAATTTATATTTGGTTGAATTTAAGCAAATTAAACAGTGAAGTGTTGTTCATTATTGTTTGTCTTTACCTATATGTCAATTTCTTGGGGGCCTCGGTGGCTGAGTGGTCTAAGTAGTCAAACTACTGTATCACTAGCCTGTCAACACTGAGTTTATGAGTTCTAACTTGGCATGTGGCAGGTGCGTTCGTCTCCAATCTTAATTGACTAGGATTATCAGTTTTCCTACCGAAGGTCAGTGGTTCTCTCTGGGCACTCTGGCTTCGTCCACCAATAAAAACTGACCACCACTAAATAGCACAAATGTCAAACACCAATCAATCAATCTATTTTCTTGGAGGACTTTAATGTTGGTGGTTGGTGTGATGTGTTGTACTGACCAATATTGTTTTCCTTTTAATATGTATTATGAAACAAATTAATTCTTTTTATTTTCTATTAAAGATCAACATGCCTAGTTGTGAAAAAAATCGTACAAAAATCTGTGTTATCATCCATTTACTGATCTTTGTCCTTAAACTTGTTTGGAATTCGAGACTCAATTGGAACAAAACAACTTCCTGAGGAAAAGTTGACTTTAGATGAATTAGGCTATTATTTCTAGGTCCCTTTTGGTTATAAAGCTCTGCACTTGTTTTGGTACTTATATATCCATTGCTTTCAAATATTTAGCTTTAAGTGTTCCTGATGAAGGTTAAATCCGGAAAAGCTCTTCAGAAGCATACAATTAAAAAGAGTTATTTTCATTTTTATGCCCCAACCATCACTGAGGGGGCATTAAGTGTTACCCTTGTTCGTCCGTACGTCCGTCCATAAGTCCGTCCGTATGTCTGTATATACGTCCCAAAATTGGTTTCCATTCTCTAACTTTAGTTTGCCTCAACCATATGTTATGAAACTTATACACAATGCTTATTACCACAAAATACAGATCAAGTTTGAATTTAGGTGGCGTTACTTTTACCGTTCTAGAGTTATACCCCTTTATAACATTATATATGCAAGCAGGGGCATCATCTGTGTCCCATGGACACATTCTCCATTTATTTATATATATGTTGTTGGGTTTCTGTCTCATAGACATATACCTTATAGACGTATTTACATTTTGGGTATTTAGCTGAATTGTCTCTGAATGACCCTAGATCTAGGTCTAAATAACCCTTTGACATCATGCAACAATCAGATTTAATTATGATGTCAAATGTTTTTATTTGTGATGCAATGTTTTGCAGGAACTTGTGTGACTTTAAGTAATGGCAGACAAATTGGCATACAAGTGTAAATACGTCTTTTTCATTTAAGTTGAAATTTGATATTTGTATAAAGGATATTTTACACCATGTTTTATTCTATTTATAGTTGGATAGTGCACTGAAGAGACTACACACACAGGATAACAATCGTCAGATAAGTTTAGTGACAGACAACCTCCTACACAGTCGATCTGGTCTTGACTTACTTAAATTGCTGGGATTTCATTTCCAAGCCAAAGCTGAAGATATCATGCAACCATATGTGGTTTATCCACATTGGAATAAAGATGATCTGCTGATCCCAGTCTATGATGCTCTTAGATCTATTATAGGTAAAACTTTATATGTATGTTGGAATTTCTTTGTCTTTTTTCAAATGTATAGTTCTTAATATGCAAGCAACTGTCAATTGATAAATCATTCTTCAAACATTTTCATCTAGATAGATAGTTATCAATTCACATGATTTGAGTAGGGAGTTATGTCCTTTGGTCAAACTGGTTGATTTTCTTATTTGAATAGCAGTCAAATTGATACATAAAACAATTTAAATTCGGTTGATTTGTGAAGAATTTTGTACATGTTGACCTCCAACATTTGGGCATAGGGAAATAATTCTTCATCAAATTATATCAATTGCTTTTATTTCTTGTTAGATTCATTTACCAACTTGATAGTAATTTTATACCCTTTGCCTCAAATAATATTTTTGGTATCTAGGTTGTTACGGCTACCATAAATAAACAGTTCTTTGAAACTATTTTTTCAGACATATCAGACGACAAAGACTGTACACAGGCTTTACATGACATACTACCTGCACCACAGGAACAAATATCACTCTTTGTTGACCTGGTAGGTAATGAGTTATCTCCACTTTGTTGTCCTGATAGGTAATGAGTTGTCTTCACTTTGTTGTCCTGGTAGGTATGGAGCTGCTTACTTCAAGTACTAAGGCAATACAAGCAGATACTTGTGCATATTTCATTGGGAGCTTTCCCAACAGTTTTTATACATGTGTTGAAAATGGATAGATTATCATATACCATAGATTGTCTGTTTGACAAAATCCAAAGCAAAAATTAACCAATAATTGTTGAAATATTTAAATTAATTGCTCAAAGTTTAAAAATGCCATATTTATTTGACATGTTGTTTTAGATACTTAATTCATGATTGGATTCCTTTGATGTTAATTTTAAGAGTTCTTTTTTAATAATTCAATTACAGAAAGTGAGATCAAATATCAAAGACGACCATGTGATACTGAGGTTCTACTAAACATGTATGCCTTAAAAATCAGCACTCCCATTTTTAATGGAAACTTTTAACAACCATATTGCTGTTCATTTTGAATATTTATTTTAGTATTTCTAACTTTAAAGTAAACTGGTTGAATTCCAAATTATTACACTTTAGTTGATGAATATGAAATGTTTGTCAAGAACTGTATTCAACTTTTTTACAAAAACACTTTCCACTTAAGATACCAAAGTTTAGTAGTAACTAGATTTAAATCTTTGCAGCTTGCCATTACAAAGCATGCACCAGAGATACAACTGAAAGTGTCTGACTTGTCTGTTCGTCCATTATGGCAAAATGTCAAGGCCAGAAAAGTGCTGATTAACTCTGGTTTTCATCAGATTGGTATGATCCTCAACTTCAACAGGACTCCATTATACAGGTAATGTCTAACCGTATACCTCTGTATATATGTTAGTCCCTTTAGCCATTGCTAAGATTATCAGCCATTAACCACATATTCTTTAAAAAACTCGTCCTGAATATGCATGAAATATTTGCCACTGGACATTAAGCAACCAACAATCAATCAATCTTTAAAAACAATAAAAACAAAGACAACAAATGAAGAAGTTCAGGTCAACATTTCAAAAAAAATTCTTTAGACAAAAATTACTCTCAAATCATGAACAATTCAGTATAATAAAGATCAATTTTAGTCGTAAGATTTTTTTTATAAAATGTGATGGTGTTAAAATTGTTAATTTAGGTACTTCTCCATCACATCTCGGGTTAAAGTTTTTGATTAATGTTATTTACCATGAAGTTGTTGTCACAACTTTTTTTTTTTTTTTTGGTCATGCCAAACAAGGATTTTGAACTACAATTTGCGGTTCACTTAAGACTGAAATGTGTGATGGTGTGAGCAGGGCATGGTGACCTATTGACACATATTCTTGTTCTCGATCAGTGGAGTATAAAAAGTAGAAGAAACAAGCACAATAAAAATCAGTTCAGAAAAAATCTAATGCTTGATGATACAATGATACACTTCATAAATGTAAACTGAGACAGAAATCAGACATTCTTGTATGATTTTGGTTATAATATAATTTTTAGTGTAAATTATTTCTTTCAGACGACTTATGACATCAGTCCTGCAGTTTTTCCTGGCTGTAAGCGCACACAAGAGTCAAGTGCTATTGTATAGATTAGATGTCAACTTATTAGGAAAGCCAAGTATTTCTAAGGTAGATAGTTTGCCTTTCTGCAAAATCTTTTGAGGACAATATTAAGCAGCCGCCATATAAAATAATGATTTATCATTATATAAAATGATTTATAGAGTAACTAGTCCAAGATTTCAAATATAGAAAAAATATTCAAAGAGTGACTGAACAACACATTAATACATTCATGTGGGTAGCACATGAGTTAATTATACGTGTTGTTTGGTCACGAGTTGAATATTTTTGATATTTTAATTCTTGGATTAGTTATTCATTTTATTACATATACCATGGACTTTTTAATGGAAATAAAGTATAAAATGCAAGGAACTATATCTTTTTCTACACATTCTCAATTGGATTGATGCAACGTCATTGACATTATCTTGACAACACACATTGTTGTATTACCTCAGAGGAGTGAAATTATCAGATTTATTTTCATTTCACTGGGAAATCTCAGTAATTCATTGCAACCAATTTAGTTAAATATGATTACTGATATAAGGTCATGCATGATGCTTTTTTTTTTTTTTAAATTCTACTAGTAGTTTCAGTCACACAAAATCCCACAAGTAAGAAATGAATAAGCATTTCATAGAGTCATGAAAGGAGTATCTCAGTAAGACTACTTTTTGGCCCCAAAATATACCAGTTTTACAAAATTGTTAAAATGTAAACTTTTAGCTATTTATTGAAAAGTAGAATACTTCTGTTACATGAATATGGACTGTTTTTTTACCATACAATGCACATGTATATCTGGTACTAGCATGATTCAGTCATGCTAAATTACTGAAATCTTCACAATTTTAGCATTTGATGTAAATTTTAGACGGTTTCCGTCTGAAATGGAAGTGGCGCATTTGTGTTCGTTCTTAATATTTAAATGTAAGTTGTATTTTATGATAACACATAACATATATAAAGATTGAGGATGAACACGGATGCAGTCACTTTCATTTTTGACAAAAACATTTAAAATGATATATTATGGCATATTTGATAGATTTTTAATATTTAAGCTTGAATTTGAGCGTCTATTATGACTAAATCAGTCCAAAATCTTTCACATAAACTAATTGAATCTACTGAACTAGAAACTTAAGTGTTTAAAAAGTGTCCAAAATCTTTCATCAGATGAACCTGAAGTTTTGGGCCAAAATCGACCTTACCGACCCTACTCCTTTAAAAAAGAACATTTATAGAAATCGTACAAATTTTTGAAAATTGAAGTTTGATATTTTTATTTCTAGAGTTCTCAGTTTATGGAAGCTGGAAAATTGCCATCACTGACACCACTTATTCTCCCCAGAAATCAGGTTTGTAAATAAAAACTCAAAATTTTGTTCTTTCATCCTTATATGGGTCATGGAAAATTTCCTGCTCTGTTGCAACATTTAATGAGATAAAGTAAAAAAAATATCATTAGTTATAGAACAAAAGAGAGAATGACACCAAGGGGGCAATCAAAAGTCATCCGATGAATAAAAAAAGACAACAATTTGGCCAAAAGAAAAACAAAGAAAAGACCAAACATTTCACAGAAAGCTAAAGATTTAGCAACATGAACCAAAAACCTAGTGCAATCAGAAGGGTAAGCAGTTACTATCAAGTTTGTAAATGAATCCAACAAGAAAAAAAAGCAAATTGATATAATTTGATGAAGAATTATTTCCCTTTGCCCAAATGTTGGAGGTCAACATGTACAAAATTCTTCACAAATCAACCGAATTTAAATTGTTTTATGTATCAATTTGACTGCTATTCAAATAAGAAAATCAACCAGTTTGACCAAGGGACATAACTCCCTACTCAAATCATGTGAATTGATAACTATCTATCTAGATGAAAATGTTTGAAGAATGATTTATCAATTGACAGTTGCTTGCATATTAAGAATTATACATTTGAAAAAAGACAAAGAAATTCCAATATGGCACCAGTGATATTGATTATGTAAAGACATCAAATCCCTGACAATATATTTTTTGTGAAATATGCCATGCTACCAAGAAACTAAAGGAAATTAACATTTGTAAATTGAATGTTTAGAAATTTGAAGAAATTTGCCAAGTCAAAAATTATCGGTATATATATATCTCATTTTGCTTGTTTCTTTTCATATACAAAATTTGTGTGTCAATGTAAATGTTTATTTGTATCAAAGCAGCAATATTGGTTAATCTATAATTTATATCAATACAGTTGAGAATGAGCACACCTTGGCTGAGTCGAGCAGAAAAACCGAAGAAATGGATGAAAAAATCAAGTTGGCCAGGAGGTATTTACATACTGAGGATTATTTTATTTTCATGGGTACCAATTTTCATTAATTGAGTATCAGTTAAATTTTCATGGATATTAGATTTCATGGTTTTATATAAAAATAAGAAGAGGTGGTATGATTGCCTATGAGACAACTCTTCACCTGAGATCAATTGAAGATGAAGTATTGCAACTATAGGTCACCTATTTACCAACACTACATACAACTGAACATTTTTAAATTCTCTGAACATTTAAATTCTTGGTTTACCTTTAACCACAAAATC
This sequence comes from Mytilus coruscus, assembly GCA_017311375.1. Taxonomy (NCBI): domain Eukaryota; kingdom Metazoa; phylum Mollusca; class Bivalvia; order Mytilida; family Mytilidae; genus Mytilus; species Mytilus coruscus. The sequence continues at coordinate 105,246,253 of CM029596.1, read as the reverse complement.
TACAAAAATTGGTACCCAACCAATAACAATGCATTCACTGTAGTCTGTGATTGGCACACATATACCACTGTGTTCAAGTTTATTTTACCTTTATATTTAATTAAGGCTTGCCTTTACAGAAGTTTCACCTCATATCACTATTTTGACGAAAAATATATCTGAGGGTAAATTTTCCAACCAAAAGAGGTTCAAAATCGCTGCTTAAACTTTCTTGTCAGATGAAAATAAATACAATCCCATTTTCTATATAAAAATAAGTAGATGTGGTATGATTTCCAATGAGATAACTATTCACCAAAGTTCAAATGAAGTGGATGTAAGCAATTATAGGCAACTATATGGTCTATGTTTAGATAATTGATATTATGAATGAGGTTTGATTTGGTGCTGTCTGCCAGCATATAAAAATGTCTTTTAAATGCAGCTGTTTGAGCAATTCTAACTACATTACGGTACTTATACATCCCTCGGATTTCAAATGTTTGGCATTGAGCGTTCCTGATGAAGGTAAATCCTGAAAAGCGCTTCGGACGCATGGAATTATTAAACGTGTTGTTTTCAATTTTTTTATTCTTAAAATTATAAAACTGTTTTTCAGTAAATCAGACCTGAAGGAAAAGTATCATAACTTTGTTGACAGAGCTAAGACCTGGCACCAAATCACTGTTTCAGCTCAGGTAAGATTTTTACTGAATACGTGGGTACACTAAGTTTTTACCATTCAAATTTACCATTGAAACATTATCACATGATGAGTAGTCAATAATACTTGCTCTGTTTGTGGTCAGTAATCTCCCCTTTTATTAGAATAATGACTCCCAAATGATATCATGCGCTTAAAAATTTCCTGTCTATGTGTTCTTTTTATCAATTTATTTTTTTGTTGATTTTTTTAAGGGAGTGGGGTTGTTGAAGGTATATACAGAAGGCAACAGTTGTTTTTCATTTTACATTGTAAAAAGGAATGTACAAAAGTTAATTGAATCAATAATCTATTTAGAAATTAATTTACATTCCGAATGATGATATAGTGTGAACATTAATTTTAGTATTTTCTGTAGCATATTGAGTAGAATCACTTGTGACAAAATTTATAAAATACAGAGTGGTCTTATCTTTAACATATGTGATGAGATTATTGTGATATACAAGTTTCTATACATCACTTTGAACATCATAAAGCTTAAGGCACATGAAACTTAAAATCTGAGCATGAATATCTTTCCATAGCAAATCTTAAACTGTATTCACTTTTGGTTGTATTAGCATATCATGTTTTGTAGAAAAAAATTATGCATTAAAAGGAAAGACTTTTCTGTAGGCCTAGGTGTTTAAAATATTGCTAGTTGTAGATTTTTAGATGAAATATTTAGGAAATGTGAAATGTTTTGAAGCTAGGATGTATATAAATTAAAAATTGTAGTGTAACTATAAACAAGACAGTTTGCCAATGGTTAAGAAACATTTAGGTATCACTTTCTGAATGTAATCAATGATCAACAATCATAGCGAGTTATCTGCAATTAAAGTCTATGGTAAACAAATTTGGAATTAAGATGAAACAAGCAATAAACGACAATACAAACAAGAGCTAATTGATATATAGAAAAATAATGGAAAGCATTGGAATACAGCATCATGACTTGGCACAGACACATCTAAAATGTCATGTAGTTTAACTAGTTTGTGAGCACTCAGCCCTATCAGGTACAGTGATACAGTTTGTAGACAATAACTAAAAATAACACTGCCAATACCATACAAACATGGAACCATACACATGATACAGTCACACCTGCACAATTTCTACTTACCAATCAACAAGAAAATGTGAATTTAAAAAGAAGGCATTGGTTCTTTCTGAAACATAAAGACTTTTCAGACCAAGAAATCAGCTAGTATGCCTCAAATGGATTTAATGCAAAATGGCACCACAACATGATGAAAGTATGATGCATTACAATGCCATATATCTAAGACAAAGGAATCATTGCATTCATTTTGAAACTTAATTATCTACAACAATGATGATACAATATGTTTTTACATAAAAATAAGATAGCAATTGTGATAAGCATACAAAATATCAAAATCCATCAGAATGTCTGAAAAAAAGGTTTATCTTTATTTTAAGATGGGTATATAAAAAAGTGACAAATATTAACAAAAATTCTGTCTAATGAAGCAAGGAAAAAAATTGCTTCATACTTTGTCAATCAAAATCATAAAATAAATGTTTCATTGCATAAAATAACATTAAAGAATAAGTGTAAGATTAGAAAAGATAAATTTGAAGGAAAGAAAAAAGAAGAGGGTTCTCATTTTTTTACTTCTTAAGTTGTACCATACAGGCCATAGGCAAATGATTTGAAAAATATTAAATAAGAATACAGAGCTAGATTTTAGATTCAATATTTTCAAGTTTTGCTGTATAATGCATTAACATTGCTTGTGCTACTTTGAATTTTAGACAGAGGAAACAGAGGTAAGGGAGATAACTGCATGCTGTTATGCACAACCAATCATTGTAGAAATTATTTTTATCATTACTGACATTATGAATGTATATATCACAAGTCATTATGGTCATGATAATAGAAAAAAGATATCAAAATTCTTTCTCTTTTTTAGAACATCATTTGTTTAGATTTGGATCTCAGGTCTAAAGTTTAAACTTAAATTCCATTTTTGGTATAAACATCACAGGCTAAATTTAAGTTTGAAATTGAATTTATATTTTTATCTTTTAAAAGACATTTGTGTACTGTTTACAACAACTTCAATCTTTAAAGGGTATTTGCAACTGGTATTTGAAAAAAAAATACTGTTTTGAATGACTTCTGTTTTCAAAAGTAAATGTATGAAATACATCAAAATTTTGGGAAAAATAGATAGTCATAAGGTCTGTTTGCTTGATTTTGAGTTACAAACAATTTAAAATTTTGAATTTTAGACCAGAAAAAGAAATCTTGATTTATGACATTAAATCTGACGGAAAAGTTAAAGGTTTCACTGTATGGAAAAATACATCAGAATTAACAAGAATTTCAAAATGTTTTACCATATTAAAGTGAATTTAAGATGTAAATTTGATATGAAATTAAGGTGTAAATTTGTTACTGGTAAAGAATTTTTAATAAATAGAAGTAAGAGGTGTTACAAAATAATAGTTGAAAACCTAAGAAACAAACAGTTGTAGGTATATGGTTCATATTAACATATACCAATAATATTTATGTTGTAAAACAGTGAATAGATTTCTGTTGATATGCATGCATGTTTCAATAATTTTCTTAGTTTTAATTTTTGAATCATTCCATCAAATTTGATTTCTTTAATCCTGCTTTGATGTTGTGAGAAAATTCATTATTGTATTCAGCATGTTTAAAAAAAAATTATTTCATATTCATTGCTATAAATGTTTTCTCAGTACAGTATTTTTGTTAAAGCTTTCCATAGTTTTAACTTAGTCTTGACAAGAAGAGTTAACTGTACATGTATTACATTTTATCCATTTAGCTCAATCTGAAATTTTGTTAATCCAACAATATCAATATTATATTTTAAAAAGTATTTTTAACTGTAGTATTCAATAGCTGTGTTACTACAGATGAAATGTGATAAAAGAAGGATTAAAAGTTACAGAAGTTATCTTATTGTATCTAGTTCACAAATTATAGCACATCATGTCAAAAATAAATTCTTGAAATAAACACTACCTTCCTTTTCAGAATTTCTTTTGAAGTGACTTCATTTCCTCTACCTGTACATAATTGCATGTTGCCTTAACTAGAAGGAAAAAAAAACAACCCTTTCCATTCTTCAATACATTCTTAGAAATATCCCTGGTTATTATCACAAGATGTAACTGTGTTACAATTAAAACACCCTTAGAGTTATGGCCCTTTAGTAAGTAAAATAGTTACAATTTCAAAAAACCCTAACCATTAGAGTTAGAAGTTTATTTTATTGTATTTTTGATTGAATTTTATGTATTTCTTTACCTAACAGCTATAACCAGTGCCGAATTTCATGATTTTGCTAAAGTTTCATAAAGTCCATCATGCGTGCTGCTTGAATTGTATTTTATGATTAATAATCATAAATATTCAATTTTGCATGACATTCAATGTTAACAACTTATACAAAAACAAACAGTCATCATGCATTTTTTACTAAGAATCGTGTTCATTTATGCAAAAGTTTATTCATAGTTCAATTGACCTTTATTTGAATAAATTTTAAAATGAAGTGTTTCAACTACTAGTGTTAAAATATAGTTGTATCATTACATATAAAATGTACATATAAATAGACTATGGGGTATTTTTAATTATCTGAAATACAACATCCTATACTATAGTGTTACAAAATTGTTTTTTTTCCATATTCATCCTGTATTATGTCCAAGTACAATCATATTGGGTCAAGGTTAGCTGTATTGGCTAGAGGCACAGAAGCTAACCTCCTCTAGATGTACTTTCATTGAAATTTTAACCCTTAAAATTTCATACATATTTACTGTGCATGATTTGTTTTTGATCCTGCAATGATTTCAAGCATGTTACATTACTGAGCAGTGGGTTTGATACAAGTTTGTGTTTGATTTTGGTTCACCTACTTTTTGGTGGAAAGGCAACACTTAGACTGAAGGATTTTGATGAACAATATAGCTATCAGAATGCACATTTTATTTTGTGGGTATTTTTTCTTGATTTTAGGTATTGCCTGATATTGATTTGATTTATTAATTTTTATAGTAAATATGTAAAGTGTAAAAAAAATCAAGTTTGCTGAATTTTCAGCATTTTAAGCTCTTTTCTGGAATAACCTGTATCAGGATTGAAAATTAAAAAGATATATTGCTGGTAATATATAAGATTGTAACTTGAACCATATTCCAAGGGCCACTGGCTTTATTTAAGTTTTCTTTTCATGTTTACTTTGATCAAATTTAAAGTTTAGTTTTCAGATACTAAGTGGTTTACAATGATATAATTTGGGTGAACCTTTGGGAATTTCAGAGCCTGTTATCTAAAGATGGTCAATTGGGACTGACCTACATATCTTTCTTCATTGACTTTTATCATTTAGTATGAGAGCATCCTACATTAAGTAGGTCGCTCAGACATAATTTGTCTGCCTCATTGAATTATGATATTAAATTTTAATGTCCAAATAATAAGTGACGTACAATGATACAACTTAATGGAAGGTTGTATCTAGGGGAGCCTCTGACAAAAAAAAAAAAAAAATCACCTGATCATTGTATCCTTTAGTTATTTGTTCTTGTTGATCTGACAAATTTTAAGTGACCTAAATTCAGTCATATTCACATTGAAGTAACATTTTACTTTAATATATATTTTGATTTTATATTAGGACTAACGTTTTTTGAGCCAATTTTTGGGAGAGGTAAACTTTGTAATTGTAGACGGCATTTGTATGTTTTAATCTTAAAATGAAAGTACTTAATGACTTTCATCCTAAACTTATTTTCAGAATCAATTTAAACATATATTTATTTTTCGAATCAGTTTATTAATTTCAGAGTCTGGTGTCTGCAATGAGTAATACTAACAAAAGGTTAAAGTTGTAATTGTGAGCTCATATACTTTATATCCTATTACCTAATATTTTGTTTACAATAATTGTTTTTTATAGGCTAATGAAGAACTAGCCAAGTATGGAAGACCAAAGTCAACTCCTAACAAGGTCAAAGTTCAACCTGGAGCCTCAGCATCACTTGAAAGAATTCCTTTGAAGAAAGAAAGATTAATGGTTATTCCAGAGGTCGATCAGAGACGTGATTATGCACACTTTGTGTTACAACAAAGACTTAGTAACATTGATGTGAGACACAAAAATGATGTCATGAAACTGTACTTACCATATATACAAAGTACATAAGAAAGACATGGCAGTTATAAATAAGGGTCTGGGTGGAATTTACAGATTTATAGAGAATAAAGGGGTGCTAAAATGTAGTAAAGAGTAGAAAATGATTGACAGTTATATATGAAAAAATAAAGAATTGAAAAATGGCCATAAAATGAGCAAATACAGAGATAAGAACATCCCATTCAGACTCGCATTGATGACATTAATATAAAAGAAAGGATATTGACTACTTTCTAAGGCAAAATTTATTATTTAAATGTTCGGTCTTTAGTAGGTAAAATTAGAAGCAAAATAATGGTCATTATGGAAGATATAATGTTTTTGAACATTATTTTTAAATAAATGACACTGTGTTTTCATTAAGTGCTGTTTTGGTTTTTTGTTTGTTGATAATATTTGTGTTTTTTTTTTGTTTGATTCATTTAACGCTTTATTCATTCCATTTATTGACTAATGGGGATTTTCAGTGAAAAACAACAAATGTTCAATTCCAAAATAAAATATGACTAAAATTAACTGTATATGTTAATTGCTATTCTTAGAGAAAATTCCCTCCAGGCACGTTAAGTAAAATCCATTCCAATGATTTTATGCACTTTACTTTTGAAAAAAATATTATTTAATAAAATAATAGTAAAATATAATTTACATGTTCAAATTAACTGTGATACTTTGACACACTGCTGTTTATATTTTTTACTTGTTTTGTTTTTGTTAGGGTATATGTTGTCCATTTGACTTGTCCTTAGAAGTGATTTTTTTTAATAAATTTACTAATCCTGACCCTAATGAAAACTTTTTGACCACATTTTATCTAGTAGAAAGTGTTTAGCTTGTATTGTAAGTTAATTTTTTGTTTGTTCGTAAGATTCTGGTAGTATTCTCAATCTACAAAAATTGTTACCCATGAAAATTAATGAATCCACAGAAAGTTATTTTCTCTAAGTTCACAATGAAAAATAAGACATGCTGATTTAATTGCAAAGAACTGAATCTTAAATTAAAAAAGTTAAAGACAGTTCTGTGTTCCGGTATATCTGTGATACACTCAACCAAAATTTTTAAAAATTGTGACAATGAGGCTGGTATATGGCAATAAATCTCTGGTACAGCACATCTTGAGAACCCTGATATCACCATAAACACCTCATACTTAGGATGACAGGAATTTTCACTTCTTTTAAAGTCAGATTTTGATAAAACATCATTTAAATGCATGTGTTAAGTAGCTGACGTATACTATGGACACAAAAAAGACACTTTAATATTGAATTAAATAACTGGTATTTGTTTATACCCACCTACAATAATAGGGGTGGCATTTATAAGTTTTCTTGTCTGTGTGTCCATCTCATATCTGGTTATAGTTTTATTTAAGGTAGTCTAGTATAAAGTTGTGCTCACATCAGCTTGAAACTTAGCACACATGTCCAAAATGATGTGAACTTTTAAAATGTATGCCAAATTTGGAGGGTTTTGAACCAAGATTTCACAGATCCTCAACATGGAAATGCAGAGGGGGTTAAGAGAGGTGGGTGTTGCGCTCCCCAACCTAATGAAGCTACATATATGGTTAATGCATAGACTTTTTACTTGTCCCACTCCTAACATTTCTTAGTATGGGCCCCTTTTTCAAGATCCTGGATCCACATCTGAAATGAGAGTCCCATGGACACATATTCTAGTTTAATTTGTCTTTGTTTCATTCATTGGTTTTTATGCCCCACCTAGGGCATTATGTTTCGGTCTGTGCGTCCGCTCATCCCTCCGTTCGTCCGTCTGTCCCACTTCAGTTAAAGTTTTGGTCACTTCAGGTTAAAGTTTTTGGTCAAGATAGTTTTTGATGAAGTTGAAGTCCAATCAACTTGAAACTTAGTACACATGTTCCTATGATATGATATTTCTAATTTTAATGCCAAATTAGAGTTTTGACCCCAATTTCACGGTCCACTGAACATAGAAAATGATAGTGCGAGTGGGGCATCCATGTACTATGGACACATTCTTGTTGTTCTAATATATTAACTAACTATAAGTATTATCCTTTTATTTAGTTTTGTTATGTAAAGTTTTATTTCTACTACTGTTATCTTTATAAAATGATTTATTTTTTACATGACACCTTGCGATATAAAAGTATTCTGAAACTTTTTGTGTGTTTGATTTTGTTTAAATGAATAAATATGTGGGATTTATGAAAGAGACAGCAACCTAAAGACACAAACAAAAACAAAAAAACATCAGCAGGTCAACATTACTTCATATAAATTTGTACACTTTAAGACATGTGTATAATTTTGGTGGTATACATGCTAGTGAGCACTGAATGGTCAAGATTACATTCATTTTGCATTGGGAACTAAAAATTAAACATTTCATTGTATAAAGCATTGGGAGGCAATATTATGAATTGGAGATATCTTCCTTTGTCAGTAGTTGTAGTTGGTTAACGGCCATTGTGGACAAAGATTAAAATTTTATTTTATCAGTGACATCATTGATATTTTTAGAACAGATAGATTCATGCACAATGCACAACTTATGTAATTTTCTTTACAATATAAAAATAAGGAGATGTTGTATGATTGCCAATGAGACATCTATCCACCCAAGTTCAAATGAAGTGGATGTAAGCAATTATAGGCAACCGTACAGCCTTCAACAATGAGAAAACCCAGACTGTATAGTCAGCTATAAAAGGCCCCAACATGAAAAATATGAAACAATTCAATTGAGAAAACTATGGGCAGCTTATAACAAAACAAGTTACATAAAACAAATATGACAGATATGAACCAACGACAACCACTGAAATACAGGCTCCCAACTTGGGACAGGCACATAAAGAATGTGGCAGGGTTAAACATATTTTTGAGTGCTCAACCCTCCCCTAACCTGGGACAGTGGTGTTACAGCACAACATAAGAAACTATAAAAATCAGTTGAAAATGGCTTAACTCATCTGATCAATACAAAGCAGAAACACATCTAAGAAAAACACAGATCATACGTGGAAGTATGGTTATACTCATGCACATCATTTTGTAACTTGAATATCTTATTTATTTCATTTATTAATTGATGGATTGATTGGTGTTTAACTCCACTATCAGCACTATTGTGCTATTTCATGGCTTTCAGTTTTTATTGGTGGAGGAAGCAGGAGTACCCGGAGAGAACCACTGACCTTCGGTAGGAAAACTGACAATCCTTATCAACTAAGATTGGAGACAAGTGCCTGCCACGTTATTTCATTGATTAACTTCTTGAAATGTATACCGGCCGGTACTTGGATGTATAAAATGTTGTGATCAGTGGACAATAATTTTGTTGTTCTCAAAAGTAGTGATAAGGTTTGAAAAAGATCAAGCCGGTCCCATAAGGGTTTTGATTGTATGAATGCAATCTTTACCCCAAAATGGGAGTCTTCCAGGGAATGTGTGATTTGCCTTACTACATCAAATAATATAAAGAGAAATGATGATAACATTCATGTTTTGGTATGGAAAAAATAACTCAAAATCAAAATTTAAATAGCAGGTGCACAACTCTTTGTCCTGTAGAAAAACTCTTAGCAAGTAACATTGAATTATGTCAATCCATTTTCAATAAGTTGCTGTATACAAACTGGTTCACGCATAAATGTCTAGTAGCTCCCATATTTTGGTATAGGATCCATATAAATAACTCAAATACTAGAATAGCAGGTCCAGCTGTTTTCAAGGAGTGCTGATTCACAAAGTGTGACATAGTCAACAATGTAGACAACCAAGTGATCATTATGTGTCAAGAAAGCTGAAAGTGTCCCAGGCAACACAATAATTGCAGACTGTATAGAACCAGGCTTCGATACTTTTGGTTGAAAATAATGAAAATCTCAAATCGCATATTTATAATAAATACATACACTCTTCCTACATGAATGATTGGCCTTTTCAGAGTAAAACAGTATGTTTACTGGTTTCTGTAATTTGCACAGCTCTTGTTATATTTATAACATACAATAGAATAGAAATAATATGAGACAGGTGCTACCTGACGAGCTCTCGAAGGTCATTGGTGCATGTTTGTTTTACTTATGATCATACTTTTCAGTAATCAGATATACAAATTTGCAGGAAATCTTATGCCCCTTTTGGTAAAATCATATACAAATTTGTGGGAAATCATGTTTCTCTCTTCTAGGAAAATACCTGAAAAACACAACAGAATGAAGTTTTCTGCCATGTTCTTGGAAGCATGATTAGTACCCCACTAAAGACCAAAATTGATCCTTCTACCTATTATGCTCCTTTTGGAGGCATATTAGCAAAAACATGAGTATCAAGTTCATAACATGTATTCTGTTTTTTTTTCAATGACAAACAAAATTATCTCCTCCTAGTCAACCTGTATTTCAATGCCTTTATCTCTTTTATCATGTTTATTATCTGAAATATTAATGATTGAATTCTTTCAAATAAATGTGGATTGTGTACACATGTGGACACAGATGATGCCCCCGCTTGCATATCATATAGTTATAAAGGGACATAACTGAAGAACGGTAAAAGTGACGCTACCCAAATTTGAACTTGATCTGAGTTTTGTGGTAATAAGCATTGTGTGTAAGTCTCATAACATTTGGTTGAGGCAAACTTAAGTTAAGAGAACGGAAACTAAAAATTTTGCAATTTTTCCATTTATAAAGGGGCATTACTCTAGAACGGTTTGAGTGACGCCACCAAAATTCAAACTTGATCTGTGTTTTGTGGTAATAAGCATTGTGTATAAGTTTCATAACATTTGGTTGAGGCAAACTTGTTAGAGAATGGAAACTAAAAGTTTTGCAATTTTTCCATTTATAAAGGGCATTACTCTAGAATGGTTTGAGTGACGCCACCAAAATTCACCCTTGATCTGTACTTTGTGATAAAAAATAGCATTGTGTGTAAGTTTCATAACATTTGGTTGAAGCAAACTTAAATTAGAGAACAGAAACTAAAAATTTAGCAATTTTTCCATTATAAAGGGCATAACTCTAGAAACATTTAAGTGACGCCCCAAAATTCAAACTTGATCTGTGTTTTGTGGTAATAAGCATTGTGATTAAGTTTCATAACATTTGGTAGAGGCAAACTTAAATTAGAGAACGGAAACCAAAAATTTTGCAATTTTTCCATTGATAAAGGGCATAACTCTAGAATGGTTAGAATGACGCTACCAAAATTCAAACTTGATCTGTGTTTTGTGGTAATAAGCATTGTGATTAAGTTTCATAACATTTGGTAGAGGCAAACTTAAATTAGAGAACGAAACCAAAAATTTTGCAATTTTCCATTGATAAAGGGCATAACTCTAGAATGGTTAGAATGACGCTACCAAAATTCAAACTTGATCTGTATTTAGTGGTAATAAGCATTGTGTGTAAGTTTCATAACATTTGGTTGAGGCAAACTTAAGATAGAGAATGGAAACTAAAAATTTTGCAATTTTCCATTTATAAAGGGCATAACTCTAGAACGGTTAAAGTGACGCCACCAAAATTCAAACTTAATCTGTGTTTTGTGGTAATAAGCATTGTGTATAGTTTCATAACATTCGGTTGAGGCAAACTCAAGTTAGAGAACGGAAACCAATTTTGGGATGTACAGACATACATACAGACGGACAAGGGTAAACTTAATGCCCCTCCGCTACGGCAGGGGCATAAAAGGTGAACATTTTCATACATCATTCAAAGTGGTGTTCTATGTGAAAAATACCAGAAATAATCGTAACGTCATTGCCTTGCAGGCTGTAAGACGTCAATTTTTGACGTTTTTCACTACCAACTAGGTAACGGTAACAAATTTATTATTAGATGTACCGGTTAACCAAAAACAAAGTCAGTAGCCATATGATTATTTCATATCATTAAAACGGAAATTTATGTATCAACAACATATAGTTTTTTAAGAAAAATCTATGTATTAGAAATTAGAGATTTGATGATTTAAGACAAATTTAAGAAGGTTTTTTTGCCGATTTTATGTGCTTTCTATACCAATGGTCACCTATTTTGAAAGAATTCAGGCAGTAATATTTCATAAAAGAGATAAATACATTATTTTTTCGATGTTCAGTTATAGTTCAACAAGCCAAAGTTGTATGCAAAATTTTAGCAAAATCTGACATAGCCCATTTACTGTTCCCTTTTACCTTAAGCAAAGCTCTGAAAACCCTGACATGGAAATAACTTGATAAATGGTAAATGATATCAAATACAATAGAACTACCACTCAGCCAAAAGAAAATGAAAATCGCACACAATGTGAATAAATATAAGGAGGTCAGAAAAAACTTAATTTTTATCAAATGAACATTGCGGTGCTTTATAAATATATTTCAGATAGTATTTTCAAATTACAAACTGAAGATAGTGGTTTTTATTTTATTTTCTATTGCACATGTAATTAAAAAATCATACAATGTAATATTAATATAATATATGAAAATATACAACAAATTAACAATATATCAATAACAATAAATTAACCAAAGAAAATTATAGGTTGAAATACCTTGTATAATATGTCATTAAATAGTCTGTCTTGACATACTTTGGATTCATTATTATTCATTGGATACCAATTTTCGTGGTTTTCGTGGGTACAGGTGAAACTGGAATATAAATGTTCAACAATTACAAATTTTCTATCAGGTTGTATGCAGACTTTGGCAAAACCACGAAATCACGAAAAGGCAAGTTTTCCCCAATCGACGAAAATTGGTACCCACAAAATAAATGAATCCACAGTACTGCCTTTTTGGTATTCCAATGGGGTCACATCAAATACGTTTTGTTATTCAGATTTTTTCTACTCAACAGGGTCGAGCAAGTGATATATTTCAGGTTTTTTTCTGAATTAATAAATAAATGTACTTGATGAGATGCTTAAAATAAGTTGAGGAAATGAAGTATTAACATCATTTTAAATTCTAAGTAAGGAATACCTTTTATTTATACCAAAATTTATTAATAATTCGTGAAGATAAAGAGGCAAATAGAATTCAAGAATTCAATTTTATTAAAAAGAAATTACTAAAAATTAAAAAAAATAAATAATTAATTTGGAATAGCCTTGTATAAGCATAAAATTTTAAACTGCAGTTCCAAACCCAACTTTTTTCTCATTTCTTCAAATTTGGTGTTTTCAGTTTAAATCCAATTTCAACATGTTCAAAATTTTTCTTTCTCTCATTCCAAGGAAGTATTTTCAGGTTGGCATAACCAAATAAATTCTTACATGTCAAACTGTCATTGAAATTATTAGTTATGTTGCCATTAGTCAGAAAAAACAATTGAAAATAAGTTTCAAATAAATTTTCTTTTGCTTTTTATCTTTATTCTACATTGCGGCCCTCCATTATGGGGAAATAACATAAATCAAAATACAATGTGTGAGTCAAATTCATGATTCTGGGATAAAATTTTGGAATATGGCTAATTCAGTGCCAAAAACCTATTCTTTATTAGATTGGTAGTAATTTGGAGCAAATTTCCTACTTTTATTAATTCATTCATGGAGTGAGGTTAAGTATTTGAGTATCATGATAAATTGAAGCGTTAAAAAAAATGTAAATGAATGCATGTTTTAATGATTCAAATATATGAGGGTCTGGATGGGGTTAACAGAAGAAAATAATGGGCAAATGTGCAGAATAAAGGGCAAACAAAAGAATAGAGAATAATGGAGTGATAAAATATAATAAATTGCTTCGCTGAGTGCAGCTGGATACGACCGCAGATGTCCAACCCTGAAAAGTTGTGGCCAAAATGGACACATTATTCGCTTGATACAGGTCTGAATTTGGATTGTAATCAAATATTTGACACATAATAGGTTTCTGACACAGAATAAGTGTAGTCAAAGAACTTAAAATTGGTTATATGATTTGAATTTATATTCAGTTTTTGCTTTTGTGTAATACACTATGCTGTTGCAAATTGCCCCCACTTCCAAAAAATGTACCCGTTTTTGCTTTTGTGCAATACACTATGCTGTTGAATATTAATCCCCCAAAAAAAATATCTGAAGAAATTTTCTTTTAATTTCTGAAATCTGAAATGAGAAAATTGTAGCCCCCAATTCTCATTTACCCCCATAAATTTTTTCAACTCTCCTTTCCTTATTCCAAAAATAATCTCAATTCAAATTTCTAATGGAGTTTGCAACCATAACTACTCATTTAAATACATCATAAAATATTAAAATATAAAATGACATATAGTCATGGTTAAAATTAATATTAATTAATAGTAACTTCTAAAAATAAATTTACAGCTAATCATCTCAAGACAATCATCATTTCTTAATACATAATTTACAAGCAGTGTAAGGAGGTAATCAAACATATATACAACAGTATTCTTTAAATGGATTGGATTACCTCCCTTACACTGCTTTTAAATTGTCTAAATTGTCCTTTAACTATAAAACCCTTGTTTCCTCCCTTTTTGCCCCTAATTGCTTAATGGTTTGAGCCATAACCCCCATAACCATCCCTTTGTTGTATGGAAACTTTTGGTATAATTTCAGAGATTCATACACTTAATCACAAGTTATTGTCCGAAACTGCAAAATGCTTATTTGGGCCCTTTTTGGCCCCTAATTCCTAAACCTTTGGGACCATAACCCCAAAATCAATCCCAACCTTCCTTTTGTGGTTATAAACCTTGTGTTAAAATTTTATTGATTTCTATTCACTTATACTAAAGTTATTATCCGAAACCATCTGTCTTCGGACAACGACGACGACAACGACGTGATAGCAATATACAACCAAAAATTTTTAAATTTTTGCGGTCGTATAAAAATAAATAATAATAGGCAAAATAAATAAAGAATATAGAAAATTGTCTAAAAATTAAATAATAAAGAAAAGATGGACCTCCATCCAGATCCTTAAATATTAACTCTTTCCTGTTATCTGCAATTTTGCACTTTCAGATGACAAAACAATATAAATTCCTGCAAATTATTCAATACAATCACTTTAAATTGTATTGTAAAACAAATATGGCAAAATGAATTATTTTGCTGTCCAGAAGGGAAGGAATGCAAATGGTCAGAAAGACTTTTTATAAACAAAAGGCGGTGTGTGGTAAACGTCAACCTAACAACACAGGTTTACAAAAAAAAACCATCTAGAGGTCACCTTCTACCAATCAACTGTATATATTTACCTGAATAAAATGATAAATTTGTTCCAACATGCAATTTTCAAAATTATCAATATGAGTATTCTCAATTCAAAATAAATACTTAAAAACTTATTTGAAATCATAAATACTTCAACAACTTATTTCAAGCATTATTATTGGTATTCACATAACATAATGAAAAAGTATAATTCCTTAACATTTGCTACTAGAATACTGTAGATTCATTATTATTTGTGGGATACCACATTTTGTGGATTTCGTGGGTTTAGGTAAACCAAGAATTTAAATGTTCAACGAAGTACATATTTTCTAAAGGCTTTTGTACAGACTTTAACAAAAACATGAAATCAAATATCCACAAAATTACAAGTTTTTCTCAATCCACGAAAATTGGTATTCACGGAAATAAATGAACCCACAGTAATCTTTATTAGGCTAGAAAATAAATGAATCCACAGTAATCTTGATTAGGCTAAAAAAGTTGAGTACGTTAAAATCAAAATGGGCTAATGAAAACAGCCAAAAATGTCTGAGTGACCTTTGCCAGAGAGAGTTCCAACCTTAACTTTAGTACAATAACATAATTTATGAACTAATTGACAGACAAAATGTATAATCATTTAAAAATAATGCCAGTAAAACTGTCTTAGTGGCCACCTCTTTACAGCAAATAACTGCTTATGAATGGCAGTGTGCAAATATCCATTTAATGCACAAAGCTTTGAAATAAACCTCTGTATAAAATATTTCGAATTATCTCCCCTTAAGTCCCCTCAAATACAGACATATTTATAAAGCTTGAACATGGCCTCTAAAATTCAATTATAACAACTGACATATCCATAGAATTTCATCTGATCATTGTTTGCATCACTTCTGTGGTCCATGTTCATTTTGTCTGTGGATCAACTAATGCTTTCTGTTTTGCTGTCTCTTTAGAAACATTGGAATACAGTTTGTTTAGACGATCCTGAAACCACAAAAAATGTATAAAACTTTAGTTAAATAAAAATACTAGCATATAGTATAACAATTTTTACGCATCCTAGGGACTTTAATTTTCTTCCACCACACTTAAAATTTTTTATTTTTTAAAATATTTTTGTTCTATGTAAAATTTAAATGCCTCAAAATCTGCTAAAAAGAGTTATTTTATTTGCATGAGATACATGTTTTTTCTCATACTTATATACAATTTTTAAAGGCAAAGCAGTCGGTACTACTGTTAAGAAAATCACAGTATCCAGTAGACTACAAACTTTTGGATACAGTACTGTATACTCTTTTGTAGGTGCAATTATGCAATGAATACAGGTCATTGTTGGTGATTCAATCGGGACTGATTTTCAGATGATGATGATGGAAGGCTGCTTAACGTCCAGCGGCAAATTAATATGCATATTCAGGACGAGAACATGTTAATGTAATATAAATATTAACGCTGCTTTGTACTAGACTGACACGCTGAGACGAATTTTAACATGCTAGTTCACAAGGTAACAGTCCGCAGGAAGACATATCACCTTACCAGGACATATTATTCTGACGCCGAGCCAACCAGTCTTTGCTCTTACTCCTTAATGCCACGTGCTAAGCTGAAAAGCAGCAAATACCAATTTTAAAGTCTTTGGTTTGACCCGGTCGAGGCGAACAAGCTACCACAAGATCACCGAGGCAGTACTGATTTTCAGTGTGTTCTCACTGTTCTGATGGTAACTAATGATAGGATCTTAAATAAAAGTGTTATAACCTTCAATCACCATCAATTATCTTATAAATGAGGGTCTTGAAAAAAAATTGAGAAAAAATGAGCAAAAAACCAAAGATCAGAGAAAGCAATGGGGTTGCTAAAATATGGGTACAAAGAAGAGAATAATGAACACACACAAAAAAAAAAACAAAGAATACAGAAAAATAGCTTTGAAAATTGATTTTTATTAAGAATACAGATATAATAAAATGCTTCGCTGAGTGCAGCTGGATACGACCGCAGAGGTCCAACCCTGAACAAAAATGGACACAATATTCGCGCTTGATACAGGTCTGAATTTGGATTGTAATTAATTATTTGACACATAATAGGTTTCTGACACAGAATAACTGTAGTCAAAGAACTTACAATTGGGAATATGATTTGAATTTATATTCAATTTTTTGCTTTTGTGCAATACACTATGCTGATGCGAATTAACCCCCAAAAAAAAAAATTACCCCCATTTTTTTTTTGCTTTTGTGCAATACACTATGCTGTTGCATATTGACCCCCCCAAAAAATTTTTTTTTTAAATTTCTGTAATCTGAAATGAGAAAAATTGCCCCCTTCTTCCAAGAAAAAAAATTCTTTCCTGAAGATATGGTCATAATCTTAATTCAAATTTCCAATGGAGTTTGCAACCATAATTACCAATTTAAATCCATCATAAAAGTCTTAAAATAGAAAATGACATACATAAAAGGGTGAAGGTTTGGTACCATTAAAACGTTTTAACCCGCTGCATTTGTTTGCACCTGTCCTAAGTCAGGAATCTGATGTTCAGTAGTTGTCGTTTGTTGATGTGGTTCATAAGTGTTTCTCGTTTTTATATAGATTAGACCGTTGGTTTTCCTGTTTGAATGGTTTTACACTAGTAATTTTGGGGCCCTTTATAGCTTGTTGTTCGGTGTGAGCCAGGGCTCCCTGTTGAAGACCGTGCTTTGACCTATAATGGTTTACTTTTGTAGATTTTGACTTGGATGGAGAGTTGTCTCATTGGCACTCATACCACATCTTCTTATATCTATAATCATGGCTAAAGTTAATATTCCTTTAATAATAACTTCTAAAAATAAATTGACAGCTAATTACCTAAAGACAATACAACATTTCTTTATGGATAATTTAAAAGAAGTCTAAGGGAGGTAAATGCAAACATACACAACATTGTACTTTAAATGTGTTTGAATTACCTCCCTTACACTGCTTTTAAATTGTCCGTTAACCAGAAAACCCTTGTTTTTCCCCCTTTTCTGCCCCTAATTCCTAAATGGTTTGAGCCATAACCCCCCCACCAAAGTCAATCCTAACCATCCCTCTAGGTATGGAAACTTGTGGTATAATTTCAGAGAGATTCATACAAACGTTCCACAAGTTATTGTCTGGAAACTAGAAAAATTCTTATTTGGGCCCTTTTTTGGCCCCTAATTCCTAAACTGTTAGGACCATAACCCCCAAAATTAATCCCAACCTTCCTTATGTGGTTATAAACCTTGTGTTTAAATTTCATAGATTTCTATTTATACTTATACTAAAGTTATTGTCCAGAAACCAAATGTCTTCGGATGTCGACGACGTGATACCAATATACGACCGCAAAATTTTTGTGGTCGTATAAAAACCCCTCAATCAAGACCCTAATAAATTACATCAAGAAAGATTTTTAATATCAATGACAGATATGAAGACCCCTCAATCTAAACCTTAATAAAGTACAGCAAGAAAGATTTTTAATATCAATTACAGATATGAAGACCCCTCAATCTAAACCTTAATAAAGTACAGCAAGAAAGATTTTTAATATTAGTTACCTTATGTACCATAATGAGACACTATCCAATCATCTATTGGGGGAGGGAGCATATTACTTTAAATAAATTGATTTAAATTTCTTGAGAAAAAAAATTAAGTCTCCAAATGGCAGGTGAAAAACAAAATGACATGAATATTCAATTTATTTTGACAAGCATAGATCTAGAAGGTATCTGAAATAGAGAAACTCATACAGCAAATTTCTCTTTAAGTTTGATCAATAATTTAAATTTCATTCACAAGAATAATGAACTGTAAACGTCTATGGGTATGCATGAAAGTTTTCAGGAATTTTACAGATTTCCGTATTTTGAAATATTTTGCCACTATAATATTTTCTGTTACATAATGTTGAATTTTTCCTGATTTCTAGATTTTGAAACCTTCTGTACTTGAACCAATGAAACGCCAGAACAGCAATGAGCCTAAGACTTTTTTGATGGCTTTGTTTATCATTTGATCAACCAATAAGGTTTATATCACACACATTTGGAAGTGATGCTATTCAATATAATTAAGTGTGATACCTGTGAATTCTGTAATATATTATTCACTAACATAACTCTTCTTCTGGAATTGTTGAGTTTTTTCACATAGGGTTCAAGATCTATTGGAATTCCTTGAAGCTCAGCTATTTTCTTTAAATCTGAAAATAATAGAAAAATAAATGGGGAATGTGTCCATGGGACACAAATGATGCCCCCGCTTGTATATAATGTTACAAAGGGACATAACTCAAGAACTGTAAAAGTGACGCTACCCAAATTTGTACTTGATCTGAGTTTTGTGGTAATAAGCATTGTGTATATGTTTCATAACATTTGGTTGAGGCAAACTTAAGTTAGAAATAAAAACAGAAACAAAAAATCCAGCAATTTTTCAATTTGTAAAGGGACATAACTCTAGAGCAGTAAAAGTGACGCCACCAAAATTCAAACTTCATCTGTGTTTAGTGGTAATAAGCATTGTGTATAAGTTTCATAACATTTGGTTGAGGCAAACTTAAGTTAGAGAATGGAAACGAAAGATTTAGCAATTTTTCCATTTGTAAAGGGGCATAACTCTAGAACGGAAAAAGTGATGCCACCAAAATTCAAACTCGATCTGTGTTTTGAGGTAATAAGCATTGTGTATAAGTTACATAACATTTGGTTGAGGCAAACTTAAGTTAGAGAACGGAAACAAAAAATTTAGCAATTTTTCCATTTGTAAAGGGGCATAACTCTAGAATGGTAAAAGTAACGCCACCAAAATTCAAACTTGATCTGTGTCTTGTGGTAATAAGCATTGTGTATAAGTTTCATAACATTTGGTTGAAGCAAACTAAAGTTAGAGAACGGAAACCAATTTTTGGACGTACGGACGGACAAGGGTAAAACTTAATGCCCCCTCCGCTACGGCGGGGGCATAAAAAAAGATGTGGGGTATCCATACATGACACAAAATCAGTACATGCACACAGCAAAAAAAACCACAAAAAAAACAGCGTTGTTCTTCATCTCAAAGTCACAGCG
This sequence comes from Mytilus coruscus, assembly GCA_017311375.1. Lineage (NCBI taxonomy): Eukaryota > Metazoa > Mollusca > Bivalvia > Mytilida > Mytilidae > Mytilus > Mytilus coruscus. Next base: position 105,226,086 of record CM029596.1, on the reverse strand, counting down.
AGGCCTTCAACACGGAGCAAGAAAACTTTCACTACAAGTTTAAGACAGCCCCTAGCACCAGCTTGAGCGGAATTCTTAGAATAAACATATTTTAAACTAAAAAAGTGAATGAGATTGAATTATCTACATTTCTACAAGCAAAATCACATTACAAAAAAGTATTTTTCATATGAAATTTTAATAAAAAAATATTGTAACTGCTTATCATTAATAGTTAAAAGTAGTCATTACCAATCTAAATAATACTATCTCTAAATCCTTTAGGGAAAGCATTGTCTATCCTAAGTCAGAATCTTTTCAATGATTTGTACTGCATTGTGATGTCCTTGTCTAAGGGGGAGGAAAAAATAAATAGATAAATGGACCAGTTGTTTAATCTTGAAACTTTAATGCAGAAAGGTCACTTGACAAGTTGTGATGTCACTTGGACCTTATAAACAAGTTGAAATTTACAAATTTGACCTTAAATGGCCATTTCACACATAGATTTTGGTCAAAATATATTTCACACAAATTAACATTTAACAAGTGGAACATATCTGTGATTATCTATGACACAGCTATGAGGGTGTGGATTGGGGTTTACAGAATAGAGAATAATGGGCAAAAAATATAAAGAATAGAGAAAAATGGACCAAAAAATAAAGAATAGAGAATAATGGGCAAAAATCATAAAGAACAGAGAAAAATGGCTGAAAAATTTAAAGAATACAGAAATGGAGGACCCCCATCCAGACCCTCAGCTATTCCAAAACTCAACCAAACACTTTATTGGAGGAATTTGAACACACAGTTATGACAGTAGGGTATTTGTTTAAGTGATGAAGCTGCATGAAAAACATTGTACCTTCAGCCACTAGATCAATCTGCTGTCTCAGTTCAATCTGGCTCTCTCTGAAACAGACAAATAATTCATGAATCAATCAATAACTACATCAGTACATGTACTGACCATGATATATCACATATATGTATTTATAAAATACAAAAATGAACAAGTTTATAATATATAGTCAATTTAATTATTATGAAAACAGAGATCTTTATTAAGTATGCTCATTCTTGTGATCTTTCGAAAACTATTAAAGACTCCATAATAAATAGTTTAATGTATGAAACTTTCAAACAACGATAAATCTTGGAATATGCAGGGACATTTACGCGGGGTCAAATTTTCGCGTTTCTTTAGCTGCCGCAAAGCGAAAATTAAACACACGCAAAAAAAAACCTGATATACGGATCTTTTCTCTGTAGTACTTTTCACCACCTAACACCACTGAACACATAAAAGTACCACCTAACTCACCTAAATATTTAATAAATACTGTTTTCTTGTCTCACTAAATAGCGACAAGAAGCGACAGGAAGACAAAAATATCCACAAGAAGACAACTTTAGCGATAAGGAAGTTGATATACATGTACTATTAAAATTATAGAATTGTAGAAATATAGAAATAAAATTATAGAAAAAGTCAATTAATAACAGTTGATTACTTGTTTAATAAAGTTTAAAATTTTGTTGTATTTAGTAATTAGTAGCACTAGAGTCTTGTCATGTTTTTTTAAGAAAAGAAAAACTTTTTTATTTTGCCTGAAAAATTTAAGAATAGGATAAGAAAAAGAAATTACTCTCACCCTCCCCTTTTTCAAACACTCATGCATACCTTAAAATTTTTAACTTTAATTAAGAATGTAAATATTTTGATATATGTATGGACCTTTTGAGTCTGAAATGAAAGAACCTTAGTGAGCGCGCTCACATACCCCACATTGTCATTGGAGAAATAAAATAAGTGTAAGAAAAAAAAATTGTATCAGAAAAAAAATTGAATCATAATTTCCTGTCAATATGCACATCTACATAGTATGTCCTTATTATCTACACAGTTTCATGAAATTCTGTTGTGTGGTTTCAGAGGAGTTGCGATGACAAACTGTTGCAGAAGTACATTGAAGCAAATAAGTTCAAAGGCGTAACTCCTGGGAAAAAAATTGAATCGTAATTTCCTGTCGATATGCACATCAACATGGTATGTCCTTATTATCTGAAAAGGTTTCATGAAATTCTGTTGTGTGGTTTGAGAGGAGTTGCGATGACAAAAGGTTGCAGTAGTATATTGGGCAAATAAGTTCAAAGGGCATAACTCCTGGAAAAAATTGAATCGTAATTTCCTGTCGATATGCACATCTACGTAGTATGTCCTTATTATCTGAAAAGGTTTCATGAAATTCTGTTGTGTGGTTTGAGAGGAGTTGCGATGACAAAAGGTTGCAGTAGTATATTGGGCAAATAAGTTCAAAGGGGCGTAACTCCTGGAAAAAAAATTGAATTGTAATTTCCTGTCGATATGCACATCTATGTAGTATGTACTTATTATCTGAAAAGGTTTCATGAAATTCTGTTGTGTGGTTTTAGAGGAGTTGCGATGACAAACTGTTGCAGTAGTACATTAAAGTAAATAAGTTCAAAGGGGCGTAACTCCTAGAAAAAGAATTGAATCGTAATTTCCTGTCGATATGCACAACTACATAGTATGTCCTTATTATCTAAAAGGTTTCGTGAAATTCTGTTGTGTGGTTTGAGAGGAGTTGCGATGACAAGAAACAGGACTGACGGACGGACGGGTCAAAAACATTATACCCTCCGCAACTCGTTGCGTGGGGTATAACAAATCAAGTAGATTATCTTATAATTTGGTTTGAACCTTGATATATCAATCATCATTACCATACAGACTCTACCATGTCTACATAAATATTGATTCATTTATTTATTATACACTATGCTGTAAACTGTAAATGTGATATCATAAACATATCCTTGATAAAAACTTCTTTTCTTGAACAAAAGTTTAATTTTTTTATCAGTATTATGAAATCATGAAAATACATGTATATTCGGTTTAAAAAAAAAACACATGGTAATGTATGTTTCTATATCTATTTATTTGAAATTATTAATATTTAGATTTTTTTATACTAAAATTGTTTTCGTCGTTAAATTAGTCTTTTTGTCGCTAAATTATTCTTCTTGTCACTTTTAGTTGCTAATTAGTGAGACCCCTCAGGGGCGAATCCAGCCATTTTAAAAGGGGGTTCCAACTATATGTCCCCATTCAAATGCATTGATTGTCATAAAAAAAGGGGGGTTCCAACCCCTCTGGATCCGCCACTGCCCCTGTTTTCATCTTTATATATTTGACTTAATTACCATCTGAATGAGGATGGATATGTTTCATGTGTTTATGCACATATAATTTAATAAACAATTAATAAGAAACAATTGATCAGAGAACTAAAAAGAACAGTCTTACAAGGGCTGGTCTCAGAACAGTGCACTTTCAGTCTAACAACTTTTTTTTACATATATTTATTGTGATCTATAATCTCACATTAAATTTTTTTTTTAACTTATTCATGTTTATTGAAGAGTTTGTTTCTAATAATTGAAAATAAAAGACAGTAAGATAATATACATGTGCAATGAAATGATAGAATGTAAATACGGAGAAAAATAGTGCTAAATGTTTTTTCTATATTTTGATTCTCAACTTTAACATGTCTAAAGTGTGCATAAAAATATGAAACAAAAATGACAGTAGGATTAAACATTATGGAGGTCACTATCCTATAATGTATTTTGTATAGGATAGCGACCGCCATTGACAGTAAAACCTCATCTCAGACATCTGACCCACTAAACAAGCCCCTGTGCACAAAGACTTCTGAAGGAGTCAGTTAGAATTTTCTCAATACTTTTGACATGCAACATAAAGAAAAGATTGATCCATCATCTTATTAAGTTTAAGAGATAAACTGTATAGGCCCAAACTGCAGATACATTATATTACAGGCCTGTTTATTTAAAGATACTCTGCAGAAACACTATAGTCGAAACGCCCACTTAAAGTGAATTTATTGTCTATATAAATCACCTGACAGTTTTCACACGACTATCAATTTCTTCAACCGATGGCTTCAACAAATCAACCAATCCATCAGCAATCGCATCTCTTGTCGAACAGTCGAGCGGTTTTTCTTCTTCCTTTTTCGCAACGGCACTGGACATTTTTCTCTTCAATGTCAATTTAGCCCTTACATTATTATACTACAGCAACGTTTTTAAAACGTAGTACAGACTAAGCCTATGATCTCACCAATAACACATAAAAAACATTGAGAAAAAAATAGCAAGCGACGTACATTTTCAAAAACCACAACGTCTTTAAATTAGGAAATAGAATAAAAATTTGAAGTAAAACTAATACAATAGTGTATCAGCATTTACGTATAAAAAAAATTGACAATGATGTCAAGATCCGATAAACCCTACCAGACAGTCATGTACACCTTTTTCATTCCATACACCAAATATAGTTGACCTATTGCTTATAGTACCCAAGAAATAGACCACACCATGAAATCTAAACATTGACTAATGAACCATATAAATGAGTTATAGGTCAGAAAATACATGCCAGACAGACATGTATACCTTAAAATTATTCTTGTGCACCTAATATATTTGACCTATTGCTTAATCTAGTAGCTAAGAAACAGACTTAATCAGTATAAAACTAAACCTTGACCAATAAAGATCAATAAACCATGAAAATGAGGTCAAGGACAGATGATATAGGTCAGATACAGACATATACACCTTGCAATCCTTCCATACACCAAATAAAGTTGACCTATTGCTAATAGTATTTGAAAATAACCAAAATTCAAAAACTTAACATTGATCAATGAAGCATGAAAATGAGGTCAATGTCAGATGAAACCTGAAAAACTGACTTGCACATCTTAAAATCATTCCATTACCACATATAGTTGACCTACTGCTTAGAGTATATAAGAAACAAACCTAATAATGTAATTATAACCTTACTTGGTAACTGATCCAAGAATGAGGCAGGGGTGAGGTGAAACCTGTCTGACAGACATGTAGACCTCGCAAAGAACCCATATACCAAATATAGTTATCCTATTACTCAATATAAGTGAGAAAATCTATGACATAAAAATTGTATTTTATTTAAGCAGTCACTGAACCATGAAAATGAGTTCTAGGACGATGGACATATGACTGACAAAATCTTGATAAAAGAAACCTCTTGTATACAAGGTATAAAAATAGTTGAGAATTTACCATTCAAAATTAATTATTATTTGTCTGGTGTTTGTATTAGATCAGAATAACATAGGGATTTTATAAAACATACTAGCTTATTGGACAATGTTCCTTGTTTTTTCTCTTGGTTTGTACGTTTATTTTTTGAGGAGTTGTGGGTTGGTGGTAGATGTGATCTGTTGTTTTGTCCTATATCTTATGTGATTCTTGTTTTCCTTTTTAAGTATTTCTTGCATAACTCATACCCTGTCAAGTTTGTCCCAATAAATCATAAAGTTTTAGACAAGAAAATGAAACTATAATTTTTGTCAATAGGTTTCTTTTGAACCAATGTGGTATCTTTTCTGCCACATATACCGCTTAAATATGATTCCTCACAAGAATTTTACCAATTTAAAAATAAAATGATATGCTGAGTGCAGCCTGATACGACCGCAGAGGTCGAACCCTGAACAGTTGGGGCAAATTTGGACACAATATTCAAGCTTGATACTGTCTGAATTTGGATTGTTATAAAATTTTTGACATAATATAGGTTTCTGACACAAAATAAATGTGGTCAAAGATCCTTAAAATCTATTGCACATTACTGTTTAATTGAAGATTTCTTCTTGGAACTTTACAAAAAATTTGAAATCTTAAAAATTTTGAAAAAAAAATATGAACCCCTTAAAAAAATCCCCCCCCAAACTTTTTGAACCCTCCTACCCCTTGGAGCAATTACCCCCAAACTCAATCCCAGCCTTCCCTTTGTGGTATGGAACCTTGTACAATTTTAGAGAGATCCATTCACTTAAACACAAGTAATTGTCTGGAAACTAGAAAAATGCTTGTTTTTGCCCCTTTTTTGCCACTAATTCCTGCATGTTTGGGGCAATTACCCCCAATTAACTCAATCCCAGCTATCCCTTTGTGATATGGAACATTGTGGTACAATTTCAGAGAAATCCATACACTTACACATAAGTTATTGTCTGGAAACTACAAAAATGTTTGTTTTTGGCCCCTTTTTCCAAAACTGTTAGTATCATAACCCCCAAAATCAATCCCACCTGCCTTTTGTGGTATTGAACCTACTTGTAAAACTTTATAGAGATCCATTCACTTAAACTACTAAAGTTATTGTCCAGAAACCAAATGTGTCTTAGGATGACGACGACGACACAGACGCAGACGCAGAGGACGACGACATCATAGCATTATACGAACCAAAAAAAAATTTTGCGGCCGTATAAAAAAACAAATAAACCAACCAAATTTAATAATTGTATGTTGTCATGCTTTTGGTATTGTTTAAAAGAAATGAAAAACACTGTATTTCCATACATTATTTCTGGCAAGTTTGATGTAGATAGGTTGGCCCAGAAGTAATAATTACCTTACAACTGTAAAAAATGAAAACAACACGTTATAAATTTCATGGGTCCGAAGCGCTTTTCTAGATTTACCTTCATCAGAAAGGCTCAAAGCTGAATATTTGATTGCCAAGGATATAACCTACCTATGTGGCATCATTACTGTCATATATGCCTCCCAATCTGCACAAAGTTTAGAAACTTTTTAAAAGTTTCTCTCAAATATAACTCCTATGCAGTTTGAACAAATCTAGCTCAGTTGTTTCAGAAAAAATGAACATTGACCAATCAGATTCAAGACTTGCCCTACCTTTTTTTGTCTAATCTAAATGAAATTGTCTAATCTAAATGAAATGAGGAAATTTATAAAAGACTTTCCATAATTATTCTTGTTAGTTTGATTAAAATTGGCCATGTATTTAAGATGAATTATTAAAGAGCTCTATTAAAGAGCTCTGGCCTTGTGGTCATAAAACTTTGGAGGATGTTTATCGTACTCAGACTCAGAATTCAACCAATCAAAATGCTGGATTTGGTGTTTCGAGCACAAATTTTGTACTCTGAGTACTGAGTAAAGTTTTATGACCGAGGGCCCAGGAGTTGACAGAAGTATGGACATTTGAACTGTTGATAAGTACCAAGTGATGTTAATAGCTCACACAGCACCTTTGAGTCAAATGAGCCAATCAAATTATAACACTTAAAACCAAATTCGTATCTCTATTTTGATATTTAAATAAATAACCTTTAGTTATCTAATCTATCTAAAACTTCAAACCATTCCAATGTGCACAAAAACTCAAAGTTCTGAAAGGTTTTGGATTAGTGGTTTAATTAATAATGATAGATGACCTTATAAGATATCCATCGATAACAAACAAACAAAAATCAAACTAGTTTTAATAGTAAAATAGTGCTTCTGGAATATTGATACACTTTTGTAGAGTTGATACATTCTGGTAATTTGTAAAACAACAAATAATCTTGTTTACGACAATATACAAGACATTGTATTCAAAAGAATCACATATGTATAGTTCCCACATCTCTGATTAGAACGCATATTTATAAAAAAAAAAAAGTACTTATACGTCAGGTTGAGGTAGCTGAAAAAATTTCCAATTCTTGAAAAGCTAATGGATATAAAAAAAGTCATAGGTATCTGCTTTCCAGTTATTATTAAAATTCATGAAAAACCTCAATTTGAAAAACCACTCTCCTGACAAATTTCATATCTCCATCATTGAAGAAAAAATCTTAGAATTTTTTCATAGCCTGTCAATGCTTTGAGTTTGTGAGTTTGAACCCCACATGTGGCAAGGTGTTTTCAACTCTGATCTTAATTGGCTAAGATTGCCAATTTCCCTGCCAAAGGGTGGTGGTTCTCTTCAAGTACTCCAACTTCCTTCAAAAATTTTGAAAATTTGACAAATCAATTCTAAATGGACAAAACAAATGTTCACATTAAACATGATAAAAATATACGTAACAAATATGTAAATGTCTACAAAACAAAGAAAGATCATATAAAATATAATTAAAAGAGATATCTTTAACTTTCAGGATTTAATTAATACTCATTTTTAAATAAAAATATTATCATTTGTCTAATATTATGATCATTTTAAGAAATTCTTTAAGTAATATTAGTAAAAAGGGTAAAGTTGAAACGTAAATTCAGAAAAATATACATATAATTATTCATCCCCATATAGAGAAATAACACACAATATTTGAACATGTCTTTCATCTGTAATTGTTTTCTATTAAGCCACACAATTGAGGGTCTTGATGGGGTCCTCATTACAGCATTAAAAAAAAAATAAGGGCATTTTTCTTTATTCTTTTTAATTCAGCACCCCATTATTCTCTCTTTTTTTTTTTACCTATTATCCTTTTTTCTGGAAACCCCATTAAGACCCTCATGTATCAAGCTTTAGTCAAAACATCTGTCAATCGATTACAGGCATTAGAAAGTTGTAACCATGGGAACAAGCTGTGAAAAGTTTAACTTAACGCCTTGATCAAGAATCTTATAAAGGATTTACAATGGTATTTTTAAATGCAGAGTAGTTTATCAGGTAATCAGAATATTTTCAAAATCATGAAATTTACTCACTAGGCAGTCTCTTAGCATGTCTGTAAAAGTATATAATACTACTGTAAATTCTGAAATTATTGCATGCATTTATTTTGCGATTTTTGAAGAATGGACAAAAATGTGAGATTAATTACTGCGATATCCAGAAAATCTGCATATAAATATATGTATCGAAATTCAGAATACGAGTTCTTATAATTGCGATACTCACTCAATCGCATTATTCACATTAATAAAAACGTCGCAATAATTTCTGAATTTACACTACTTAAAATACTGGTAAATGTTCAGAGTCAGCTTGAACAGCCACATAAATGTATAATGTAAACAAACCAAAATCAATGACATTCATCTGCAATACCTTGTTTCGTTACGTTGTCTCTTCGGTTTATTGCACATTAAGACTAGGTAGTATATACATCATTCAAAATATAAAGTTATGTTACAAATAAGTATCCATGAGATAGTTCCTTGGATGAATTTTTCTCTCAAAATTTCTGATATTCTATTAAAGTTTTAAATATAATATGAGGCAGGCATTACCTGTGAAAGGGGATGAAGTCTGTATAAATTAGTGTAGGAATTCAAGCATCATTTGCACTTGAATCTGTAGAAAATGAAGCCAAAGTACTGAAACATATGACATTCGACCTATTGTTCGGGATTATAGTTGTGACATCATTTTCAATGTAAAGAAAGAAACACCATCATCAGGTATTAATGTGGTTTTTTTTTTCATGTTATAGAATTATCAATTATTTTTATTGCCAGTTCATTAGTAGATTGTTTTCTATATTGATTTTCTACTGCAGTTTCAGAAAAGATTACAAAAGGAAAACATTTTGTAAAAACTTACCAAAATTTACCAAATTAATGAAAATTGTTAAAAATTGACTATAAAGGGCAATGACTCCTTAAGGGTCAACTGACCATTTGGTCATGTTGACTTATTTGAATCTTACTTTGCTGAACATTATTGCTGTTTAAAAATGTGTTAACTAAGTCATTTTACTCTACTCAAAATTATTTAGGCAGTGTATTATTACCTGCTTTGAAGTAAAATGAAAAATAAAAGAACAGTGATGCCATGCCATATAACTGCTTAACATTCAGTAGCTGTTTAGGTCAAATATAAGAATGGATGTTACATAATACAAGCACTTATAAAAATATCCACTCCAAATATCAATTGTCAATCATAAATAATTCTTTAAAAGCATTAAAGGTCACGATTTTTTTATACTGTATGTAACTATTATGCAAATAGTTAACGTAGCGGCTTATCAAATATCAAAACCTATTGTAAGACCTTGACATTATTTTTAATTGTGTACTGCAAACAAATTATTTTTTGCAGTTATTATCAACTTATTATTAAAAAATTGAATACCCGAACAGTGTCAGAATTCTAAAGCCAATAAAACACCACTAAAGGGCAGAGTCTCATTTTCTGCTTGAACCTTAAATGCATGGATAATCTTATGTAACATCAATTTATCAATGATTCTTTATGAGAAAATATTCCTTACGCAAAAAAAATGAAGCAAAAAAGTAAAGCATATGAAGTATTTCAAAAAATCCCTGAAGCATAACATATGGAGAGCACCCTACACCACATAGAACCGAGTACTTTCCTGAAACGGATAAGATGGATTGATCTGTGATTACTTTACGACGCATCAGCACAAAAAGGCTATATCGCGGTGATTAATGGATAAGAAGTCGTAATAGTAAAAGAAAATGACACTTAAATCTTGCACTTGCCACATTCTTTAAATAGCAGTCAACATAAAAATAAAAGTAAAACTGACAATTTCTTGTCATAGATGAGACAGTTTTGGACTAGTACAAAAGTCTAATCTGTGTAAATTGTGTTCTGTAAATAAATCAAATTTTGCAGATAATCATAATATGTTGCTGGTATATTGTTTTAGTATAATCATATGATACACATTTTATTGTAATTAGTTTTTCTAAGAACCATTTTCCTGCTTTTATAAGTGTTACCAAAATAAATACAGGAAAACTAGCAATTTAAGTAAGCCAGTTATTTCTGTAACTTTCATGAAAATAAAAATAGCACAAATATTCATCTTTGCAAATACTGTAAACCAACTTATTTTCGTGGATACTTTATTTCATGTTTAGCCCTTGTCTAGTCCACTTCGCAGTGATTTAATTTGGTGATTTTCAAATTTACTTGAAGTAGTTAAGGTGGTACCTAACACTACAGGGAGATAAGTCTGTAAAATCAGCTAAACGTTTTAATTACGTTGTGTTGTTAAGGGAATATTAAGCTTCTCAATGATCAAAAATAGTGTTTGTCAAACTGCTATATAACCAGTGTAATTTTTCTGATAAATTGGTTGGTTCAAATTTTTTGAAATTTTTATATTTTTGTCAAAGGGTCAAAGTCAATACTTTGTCAAAATTTTATGAAAATTAAATGATACAAATTAATTTTAGTGAAGGTGTTGGGTACCACCTTAAATAAGGAAAGATCCAAGTTTTACAAATTTGCAACAATTTATATTCATGTTATTTTTCTACTCCTGAAAGTCGCAATATTAGTTGGTTTACAGTATGCCAACGTGGATCTTTTCTAATATCAATACATCTACAGAGCTTAAAATCATGATAATAAATTGCCACAAATTTGACTAGAAAGCCCTAAATTTGAAAAAAAGCAGTATCTGCAATAACCATTTGGTCAATATCATATGGTATAAATATTACTTTTACATTCACCCTTTTGAAAAAGCATGGTTTAAAATGTTTTCAAAAAATTATAAGAAGAATTGATTTTCGCATTATAATTATTGGTATTTCAAATTCACATAATTGTAAATATTCAGATATGAAAAAAAAAACAATTTCTTACAAATATACCATCATAACAAATATAAATACTGTCAGTAAGTTAATCACAATCTGAAAATTGTCTGATATAAAACCTTTAAAGCTTTTACCAAACTTAAAATGTTCATTAGCATGAAAAATAAGAAGCAATTATTTAACAATATAGATATAGGTAATCCAATTTCACAATATAGATACAGGTAATTCAATTTGTAACATTTAAAACTTTCAGATCTAAAGTAAAATCATTACATACTATTTTAAATCATAACATATTCTATAAATATTGGTCCTTTTTTAATTTTGACTCTTAAGATTGTCTGGAATAAACCATTTAAATCCATTTCTAAAGCTTTGATAATCGTGATCTTTGTATCCTTGCTGATATGTTCCCCGATGGCTTGTCTGTTGGCATATATACCTAGAAAATACATGATAAATTAATCATTCTTTTTGTTTGAGGGTGGCAGTTGCTATCAATATGTGGAAAAATAATACTATAAGGCCAGAGAACACAGTTTTTATCGTAGTGCATTTCTTTAAGACAATAAATTCAAATTTAAAAAATCGCACCTGCTCTATCTCAAAAAGATTTTTACAGTGTAGTGTACTATTATTGGGACAAATAATATCAAAATTATAGAAAAGTCTACCAGCTCTAACTCAAAATATTGACAATTCTATGTTAAGGGGGTCTAAAATTCAGTTTGACAGCTTCAGACATACTAATTTTTGACCTTTTTTAACTGGACCAAATCACTACTTAACATAAAGATTCAGCACCCACATTTTTGAACATGTAATTTCATCCCCTTACTTAATATTTCATGCATAAAATATCAAGAAATAAATTGGGAAAGTGTATGAAAAAAAGTTATACACTGTTCACACTAGGGACTATATTCGTAGACAACAAAAACCAAAGGACGATAACTGTGTCCTCGGACCTAATAAATTCAGAAATTTTTGCGAGCATTAATTATTGTGATTGTTGAACTATCGACAAAAAGTGTGACGTAATTATTTTGATTTGGGGAAATACAGTATACAAATAATGCTATTAATATTTTAAATGCGAATTTTTACTTTTGCATAATCTATCCAGTCACAATTTTTGCAATAATAAAAACATTGCAAAAGTTCTTAATTTACAGAAGTTTTAACTTTACCAAGAAAGGGGAAGGTCCATTGTGGGACTTATCTAGCCCGGTCAATTCACAAAAAAATAAAAAAACATTATACACGGCCATAACTAATCACATAGTATAATCATAAGAAAATGTGAATATAAGCAAAGTTTTGATGTAACAGTTTGACAGTGATGTCATAAAATTAATTAGATGATTCAGATTTGCAAAAATAGGCTTACTTTTAAAACAGAACAACTGTTTTTTTTTTTTTATTATCAGTTGATATATTCAAACATAAAAGTCGAATTTTAAAAATTTTAGACATCTTATGGAATTTACCAAATTTCCCGATTATGGCTGTATAACCCATGAAAAGGGTACATTCTAAAACCAAAACTGCTATATTTAATTAAAGTACATACATTCAACATTAGATAGTTTAAGATATATCTGATTTTATGGCTAATTTACATGCAGATATGTTTTTTACAATTCTCAAATTATCATTTTAATTTTCTAGCCAGAACTTTTCACCATTAAATACAACTGAAAAAAAAAAATACATATATTACTGATTGAAACAAATCATAAGTAGATTTCCTTAAACTTAGCCTGGTCCTACCCACATGCAAGTACCGATATAAACCATTCTTTGTTAACACAAAATTTAAGCTCTTTTAATTCTCTGCTCAAATTGTCTCCCCTATTTTCTTAATATTACAGAAATATCCTTCAAAAACAAACATTTCAAAATGTACAGTTCAAACATTGTGCAAATAATTTTTGAAGTATCCTTAAACCAGAACCAGAAATATTTTTGTATGTCAGATTAAATAACTATTATCAACTCTAAACCAGCCAAAAATGAATACAGTCAGTAACATCTGAGAGCTGGTGGACATTGAACATACTGTGGATTCATATATATTTTTGGTACCAATTTTCGTGGATTAAGGAAAAATGGTCTTTTTGTGGATATTTGATTTCATGGTTTTATAACAGTCTGCATACAAGCCTATAGAAAATTTGTACTTCGTTGAATATTTAAATTCATGGTTCACCTGTATCCACAAAATCTACTAAAATTGATATCACAGTAAGTTAATAAGATACCTCGTTTTTATAATCTTTTAAGTTAATCTTTGGGAATCTGTTGTAATCCATGGCAAAGTAATGGACATTAGGTAGTGTTATCTCCATCTTCTCAACCTACAAAATAGAAAATGAACAATGTTGTAATGTTACACTATTGTTTCAGGTTAGGGTGAAGGTTGGCACCTGTTAAAATGTTTAAACCCACTGCATTTGTTTGCACCTGTCCTTAGTCAGGAACCTGTTTCAGTGGCTGTTGTTTGTTGATGTGGTTCTTAAGTGTTTCTCGTTTCTCGTTTTTTATATAGATTAGACCGTTGGTTTTCCTGTTTGAATTATTTTACACTTGTCATTTTGGGGGCCCTTTATAGGTTGATATGTTCGATTCCGTGTGAGCCAAGGCTCCATGTACCGCGTGGCTGTTAAGGCCCATCGGATGTACTAAAAATTAACGACGCGTGACAACATAATCGGATTAGCCAGATAATTTACCTATGTACATTTAATCGATCTTGATTGCACAGGTGTGCTTTAAAATCACGGTATTAAAATTTTAACAAATGTTTTCCTTTCTTTGACAGATAAAGATGTGAAATTATCATTTATACCTTTTATGTTTTTGTCCCATGCCATTATCTTTGAAATAATTTTACAAACAAAAAAAATATGAAGAAAAAACTTGTTATTTTGCTATCACAGTCCGGTCAGGTCATACATTGTGTTCTTTCAACAAAGACGATTTTGCCACCATTAGAATCTTTTATGACTTACTAAATAAGCAATATCCGTGCATTAATTGTTCATTATATAAAAATCAACTGGCTTATAAAAAAAATGTAGTTTTTACGGTAACTAGATCGTCCAATCTTTTAATCGGATCAACAAGTAAACTCAATTTATTGAGCAATGTAAAATATTATGTTTCACCACCTCGGTACATTTATACAGACTTGAATAATTTAAATTACGAAAAGAAACTGCAAAGTGACAACTCTGTTGAACAAAGGGAATAACTTCAAGTGATTTTGCTAGCGCTCGTCATTTTTTTATTTTACGAAACGGTTTCAAATTGACGAAAGTATTTTATATCAATTTCGTCATTTAAATTTGGAAAGTGTAAAATATTTTCGCATTAAATTACAATAATTCTACCTGTCTACATGTTTTGACAAGTTTATGACGCTCAGCCATTTAACGTTTACAAACGATGTTAAAAGTTGTGATGATAAGTAATCCGCTTATCGCCATCCGATAGGTCACTAATCCTTTAATTATTATTGAACCTCAATTGCCCATCATAATATTCTATTCCAGTTAAATCAGTCAGAATTTCATTTTTAAAATTTCTCAACCGCCCACAATTGGCAGTTCTTTATCGTATTTTTGTCATTTGAACACAATTGATCCCCCCGGACAATTTCCATCATAATTTCAATATTTCACCAACCATAAATTTATATTATTGTCCATGGACGTATAACTAATGTTCAGGTCTACGTCCTGTTTTGACTGATAAAACATAAAAAATCAAATAGCTAAAGAAGATGTGTTCTCGTTTATTCGAAAAAAAAAATATATTTTAGATTCCGGTTAATCAATTGTAAAAGGACCTTCTAGAGCCTCAATAAGTACGCACAAAAATTTCGTTCTGCATCTTTAAAACCTGAATGAATTTTCCCACGGTCGTCCAGAAAGGTCACCTGAGTTTACTGGTACATGATATTATTTCCGCCTTTAAAAATCTCGTGCTGTGGATAAAATTCCTCGGTGTAGGGAGTGAGCTCGCTATATAATGGTTTAGAGATTTTACAAATTGTGACTCCGACATTTTCCTTGGTGATGGAGAGTTGTCTCATTGGTACTGTATAATGGTTGCACTCATACCACATCTTCTTATATCTAATTAGAAAAAATTGGATGGTTCAGAATCTGGGACATATTTACAAATTAATGAATCACAGTTCAAGTAGAATAACGAGAGCATCACATTATACAACTTAGTTTGAATGGCTGTATATGCTCCCCTCACCAAGCATAACAATTTCAGTGATTGGTTAATCGTTGGTTTTTTACACCCTTTCAGCCCACTTTGTTACATGACGGTGGGCAGTTGTTATTGGTGGGGTAAGCCAGGTACCCAAGGAGAACCATGATCTTCAACAGAAATACTGCCAATCATAGTTAATTAAGAGCAGAGTCAAATGCATCATGCCATGAGCAAGGTTCAGACTCAGAACATTAGAGTAACTGAGTTAACAAGTTAGTGATTACTGTAGATGAACTATTTAGATTATTCAGCCACTAAAACCCAAACAAAGTTTGAGGAATGTTGGATGCATAAGTGAAACTGTGCACTGCCTAAAAAGAGTATTATAGACAGATGGACAAAGACACACATGAACATTAATATGCCCACTCTGCAAATTTGTTTTCATGTATATTGACAGAGTAAGATTCAAAACATTTGTCTGGAACTTACCAGGTAAAATGAAAAAACTCTTCAGATTATTTTTTTTTTCTAGTATTTCTATATTTCATATGTGATTCAGGTTTTAGAAAATAAATCTGTTATCAACTAGGGAGTATATACTGTAGTAAGCACAGGCTTTTTACTCTATAAATGGAAATCTGAACGATTTTTATTTAGGCAGCACACAATGTAAATTTTCATGTAATTTTGAGGAAAAAAATACTGTCATATTCACATGTAATACTTTGATTCAAATATTTTTGACAAAGTTAGCAATGAGAAAAGTGTATGCTTATGCCCAGCTTGAAACAAACGTAGAGGTTGAACCCTGAACAGTTGGGGCAAGTATGGACAGTGCATTCAAGCTTAATACAGCTCTGAATTTGGATTGTGATTAAATATTTGACACAGCATAGGTTTCTGACACAGAAGGAACTGAAAAATTTGAAATTGGAGTTTACCTATTATGGTCCAATATCCAAAATCTAAATACACAGTTAGATTCAGCATATCCAAGTACACCAAGAATGTAATTTATTCATTTCTTAATAGACAACATTAGTAAATTTTTAAAATGCTCCATATAAAAGGAATTTAGCTGTAATTGGTAGGAAACCTTTTATTAAATTAATTAATAATTATTTGGTGTTTGAATATTGCTGTAAGTGGGTACAGATGGAAGTGTATGGTAGTAGAGGTTTATTTGTCATCAGGTAATGATTGAAGTTTATAATCATATTGTGACCTTGGGTGATGGGAAAGAGGAGGAATTAATTTTTCTTGACATTGTTAAACTGTAACCATTAAGAAATTTGTATTGATAATTTAGCAATTTTAGGAATGAATTATATAGTGGAAATGAAATGCAGAATAAAATTATATCTAAGTTTAAAGAATAATAGAATTATGTTATAATGATTTGAAGATTTTTTTTATTTTTTAGCAAAATAGGATAATAATATGGGATAAAATTGTGGCATGAAATTTGGCATGAATTGGTACTTGTGGTTTACTGGATTGGAATTCTAAAAGGTTGGGATGTTATCTTAATAAGATTTGTGAATTTATGGTTAGAATTGTACTGAAAAGTGATATCAAAATGTTTGTGTGTTTTAGAGTGGATTATCACTAAATTGCGGTTTGAGTTATTCCCCTTTGAACAGAAATGTGAATATGAAGGAAATGGTTTCTAATGTTTATATTATTACTGATGTGGATTGATATAATTGAATGAGATGCTGATAATTCTTTTTACCTATTTTAAGTGCAGTAGACATCTGATTTGATGTTATGAAGGAGGTAATTTTTCATTGTTTATTGGTTTTATGTATGACTTTGATTGTTAGTATGTTATTTTGAAAAAATTATTAAAAATTTGTATGGACAAAAATTCTAAATACATGGAAAGACTAAGCATGTCAAAGAACCCAAACATTTCAAGATATTCTAAACCCCCATTGAAATTGATCAGAAATAAGCAATTCAAATAAACTTTTAAAAAATTGCTTGTTTTTTACCCCTTTTTGGCCCCTAATTTCCTAAGCAGATAAGACTGTAACCCCCAAATTCCATCCAACCTTCCTTTAGTGGTATGGAATCTTGTGTATAATTTCATAAAGATCTATTCACTTATATTCAAGTTATTGTGTGGAAACCAAATGTTTTCGGACGACGATGACAACATCGCCATACCATTATATGGCATCAAACTTTTGCGGTCGTATAAAAAGTTTTTGATGCAGGCTGAAATCTAGAAATGTAATTTGACATTAATGTTTGTTTGTCAATCAAATATGTTGCAATCACAACATGTCCACAAGGGAAAGTAAAAGTTAAATAGATGTGTAACATAGATCAGCATGGACTTATTTATTAGCTTGATGTAGTACTTATCTACTGTTAAAGCACTTAGAAAGAAGATGTCAGCAATAAAATAAATATACTGGTTGAAAATGAATAAAAAAATTCAAAATCTACATGTTAACTTTTGATCAAATTTGATGCAAGATTACAACGAGTATATTTATTTCATTGCCTGACATCTTCTTTCATTATTTTTTCTAGGATATCAATTTTCATGGATTCAGGAAAAATTGTATATTCTTGAAAACTAGATTTTGTGTTTTTTCCCCAAAAATTCTGCATAAAAGCTGAAAGGAAATTTGTATTTTGTTGAACATTTGAATTTGTGATTGAAATTTTACCCCTGCAATCCATGAAAATTTGTACCTCACAAATAATAATGAAATCCCAGTATTCCCTATAGACCTACATGAAAGTGTTCTTAAAAAGAAAAGATGTTAAACTTCACAAAAATACCCAAGTATTCTATATATTAAAATGTCTAAAATTCAGGTATAAAAGGGAATCTTTTTAACATCACTTTCACACTGCAAGATTTACAAATGTTAACTTACTTGAGGTATCTTTGATAAAACATTTCTGACTGTTAAATGAAGTGTATTCTGTACTGAAGGGGAGAAGACTCCAGTTGTGGCTGGTCCTGCAAATGTATCTAGGACGATACCTTTAATACCTTCCCTGAAAAAAACGCAATGAACAATTTTGGAGTAAAATGAAATTTTTATTGGAAAAAAAAGAATAATTTTGGAGTAAAATGAAATTTTTATTGGGAAAAAAAAGATTTTCTGACCCTACCAGATGTATTTCTGGAAAAGATCTTACATTATTGTAACGACAATTTTTACAACATCAAATCAACCAAGCAGATTTGGACTAAATTGCTGAATTGTCACAATTTAAGTAGTGATCCCATATATTGCTGTGTTGTCATTACTTATATTGCCTAAATTCACTGCATTTTAAACCACCACTAGGATTTGACTTCAATGCTGTCAGACATGTAATTCTTCCAATGGAAGACCAAAATCCTTTCCTGATTTTAAGACCCTCTTCCAAACCTTCCAGACAAAATTAATATCGTCCAGCTTCTAGCTTTATTACAATTTAAAATACCCTAAAAAATTTGTTGATCCCCATTTTTTGTTATGACCTTGCTAACATCATTTCTCTTTATCAACTTTGTGTCACAGATGAACAGGTGAAGGTAATGAAGGGCCAAGTAAATTACTGAAGGTGTTTATGTTTATACAGCAATAAACAATTATTGACAATTAACTTGTGATCAACAAGGTCTTTTATGAAACATGTTTAGATCAGTAAAAGTGAAAACAACAATGCAAGTAGTTAGGTAAACAATCACTCATTGATCTTTGATGATGTTGAAAAATTTGAACTGACCGTCAAAGAAGAGAGGCATAAGGACCTTTTTCAGGACCTCGGGATTGGACTTTTGCAGGAATTCAGGATTTGGCCTTTATTTTGGTGGGAATTCGTGATTTAATGATTAATTTTTTCTGGATACGGAAAGAATATTTTATTTTCTGGGGAATTCGGGGTTGACACCCCTCCTACCGCCCCTCAAAGAAGTATGAAACAGACTTCCAACTGGACCATTTTCAGAGATGGTCAAGCTGCACTGTTTGGCACTTGTCCTTTTTATTGGGCAAACCTTCCCTTTTACAGCAATAAAATTTACAAATACTAACTGCCAATTTACTTCCAGTTTGGCATCAAATTTAAAGAGTAACAAAATTAATTTGTCAATTTAAATGGCTTAATTTGACAGCTCATGTGTCATACTGTTTACTAACTTCTATTACCTCAGCCTAAGGTAATAAATCTATGTATTTTAAACATGTTTGTGAGTAAACATTGAGTTATTCCCCTTGTCTAACCATATTTTAAACAGTACTCCTTAAAACATAACTTGAAGCAGGTCAAATGCACAATTATCTAAGAATAGTTGTCACAACTTACAATAGTTTTTGAAGTCAACAACATTAAATATATTATACTACTGTCAAATTTTGACTACAAAGCTATAATGTCACAACTTACCACACCTTAGTGAAGTCTACACCGTTTACTGAATTATACCACCACCAAGAATCTACAACAGTACAAAATAATCTATCATCTGCATCTGGCAATGTCCTAAACTCATCATCTACAAACTTTCTAAATGCTGACTGTGTTGTTTTCATGATCCTCATCTCTTTAAGTCCTGATCTCAACATTGGTATTCCTTTAAAATATAATAAAATCTACAATAGATATAAGAAGATGTGGTATGAGTGCCAATGAGACAACTCTCCATCCAAGTCAAAATTTATAAATGTAAACCATTATAGGTCCATTTACAAGTTACAAGTTAATTACTGTGGACTTATTATTTTCCATGGGTATCAGTTTCAGTGGATTGAGAAATCGAGATTGCATTTCAATACAAAAACACAAATCTTTTATGGGCTTAAAGTAAATAAAATGCTCACTGTTATTATCAAGAAATGCCTAGCAACACTTCATATAAAAATAAGGAGATGCTGTATGATTGCCCAAGAGACAATTATCCACAGGAGACAGAAGGGCGAGAATATAAACAACTATAGGTCACCATACAGCCTTCAACAATGAGCAAAACCCAAGCAATAAAGTAAGCAATACTCCTTATCGCTATTTGTCTGCCATTACTGGACATCACAAAGGTTCCTGTAAAATTTTGACGTCATAATAGAAAACATCTGAAGCCACAATGGAAAAGTGATTGTTGTATGACGTCAATAGTTCAAGAGGTGCAGATTCTTGGGTCAAGCAGCACAGATTTCAAAATAGCGATAAGGTCTATAATGTCTATAATAGGCCCCAGATTGACAAAATGTGAAACAATTCAAATGAGAATATAGACAACCTGATTTATGCTAAATACTATAAACAAATACAATATGGCAACAGCAATCAATGACAACCACTGAATAACAGGCACCTGAAATTCCAGAAGACATCACCAGTATATATCATTTTTTTTCCAAAGGACTATTAGTACATATTTGTATAAATGGACAATGAATTTATGTGTGTCCTTCATCCCATTTTCAAGGCACACAAGGTACAGGAAATTTGTAAGCAATCTGGTAAATGCAAAAAAGTCAATTTGTATCTTCCAAATTTCATTAAAGACTCACTTTTCAATCTTTTGAACAAAATGACCCTTTATTCATAATAGAATTTTTTGTTTAATTAACATTTTAATTGGATATGCCAGTATCATGAGTATGCAAGTGTTAGCAACACAAAGGTATCATTAATGAGTAATGAAAATATTTCTAAAAATTTATCAAGAATTTTATTTATACCTCCCCTTTCCTGGGTTACTTCACACCTTCTAATCGCCTCCTTACTGAAGAAAAAGGCATGTGCATGTTCCTGTCCATCCTGTAAAAATAAATTAAATGTCACAAAACTATTGTTGTAGTTTTTAATGAAAATGTTAACAAATGGGAAAATATTTTCATATGCTTTTTACTGTCTATTTTGAATATTTATTGGCTAAACTATTTGAGTGTGTAGTTTGCATAAAGAATCTAATTCATTTTTTTTTTTTTTGGTGAATCAGGAATTCTTTATTATTTCTTTTTAATTTATTCACAGCTTGTTTAAACTGTTGCTATAAACAATTTACGTCGTTCAATGATAGTCAACACTGAGGTTGTGAGTTCGAACCCCGCTCGTGCGGGTGCACTCGACTCCAATCTTAATTGACTAGGATTGTCAGTTTTCCTATCGAAGGTCGGTGGTTTCTTCCGGGCACTCCGGCTTCCTCCACCAATAAAAACTGGCCGCCACGAAATAGCCCAAAAGCGGTGCTTAAAAGTGGCGTTAAAACACCAAAAATCAAAAATCAATCGTTCAATGATCTGATCGTGTGCACAATCAGCTAATTATGATAACAATTCACCTGAAAAGCCAGGAAACTTGCACCATGTTGTGTTCATTATCAATTGTATTTGTTTGTATGTCTATTTATTGGAGGAATCTGTTCTTAATGATGTGGTCTACTGAACTGTGCATTATTTTTTATGTTGCCTGTTATCCCCTTTAATGTATAAATAACCTCAGTGTTCTTTGTACACACCCAAATAGATGAGCTGTAAAACCAAAAGCTGCTCATACTTAACAAGGGTGGTAGGAGAAGTTGTCATCCCAAATTCCTGGAAAAATAAATGCTGAATCCTGAAGTCCTGAAAAAAAAGCTCTTTTTCCAAGATCTCAAAAAATCAATCATTTATTCCTGAGTCCCAATAAGTATAAATCATGAATTACTGCAAAAAAAAAAGGCCCAATCCTGATGTCCTGAAAAAGGTCCTTCCATCCCTCTTATGAATATCATTTCATTTGCACACAGCTTTTTATATTACATTTGCATGAATTCATTTTACAGGTAAACACAGGTACATTCAGGATTCTGCATTTTTGGGATCACACATCCTCCTACCCCTTCTTATAGGCAAATGAAATGGTAATGCACTGGTTTTTAAGTGTGTCTCACAATTAGATTAACAAATTAAAACCACTGGTTTGCACCAATTTGATAATCAATCAACTTCTTAAACAACTTTATTCATAGTAAGCAGATAAACATTTGCTTAGGTTAACTAATTTCTATTTTCTTCAGATTTTATATCTGTTGGGAGCATAATTTATTTTGGATTCACTCCCATTTGTTCCTTGGAAGAATAGGTTCATATAAAAGCACATCATGACAGAAAATTATGCTTCCGTAATGCACAGATGTATGTGTGCACCGTTACAAGAATCATGTATTAAATGAACAGTTAATTTGGGTTTTTCTTGTGATTTTCTGCATTTAACCTGTAATATTAGATTTCTAACCTCATTATTCACCCCTAAAACTTATTTAATGTGCCATGTTATATATATCAATTTACCACAGATATTCTTTTCCAAGGGGCTTCTTCAATATATATTTGAGTATTGGTAACATGACCATATTTCCTCAAAAAGTGGTCAGATATAATCAAAGCAAACTTCTCAATGCTCTCTATCTGAAAGAAAATTTTAAAAATTAATTGCAAGACTCATAATAATATTTAACAAAGTGTATGTAAAATGCTGTATTCATACATGCCTTTGTTCTAAGATAAAATTAAGAAAGTGTGTTTTGAACAAAGGTGAAAACACATTTTGTTTGTGATTCTTTACTTCTTATCTTGGCCTCAGCTGGCCTGTAAATATTTTTTTTACATTTCAAAATCTCAACCGTTAGAAAATTTCCCAAAGCTATAAAATAAAAAAAAAATAATAGTATCACATCCTGTCCCTCAAAGTATACATGTTAACAATATCACAACATTGAAGACGAAATTATCATCAGGTTCATCAAGAATTTAAATAGGTAGGTTTAGCTAGCTATAAAACCAAGTTTAACCCACCATTTTCTTTGGAAAATGCCTATACCAAGTCAGTTATTTTTTCAGTCATTCCATTGGTTGATATAGTCAAGTGTTTGGATTTGTCATGTTTTATGGACTTCCCCATTTTTTTTAATTTACCTTGGTGTTCAGTACTTTTGCTAATACAATTTTATAGTAAGACTTACTCTTTAAATCCTTGGGTTCATGTTAGTAAGATGTTGACACAAACATATGTCTAGCTTGTGTGTTATTTCAATAATGTAATGCAAATTGTTGAATTTAAATGCCAGCATTTCCAACATGAAAAACTATGCAATAGTTTTGGAAGTCATTAGATCATGAATAAGGAGACAGGGTCAAATAATCTCCATGAAAATAAATTGTGTCAATGCTAATACAGATAAAAATGAGAATGGAAATGGGGAGTGTGTCAAAGAGACAACAGCCCGACCAAAGTGCAGAAAACAGCCGAAGGCCACCAATGGGTCTTCAACACAACGAGAAAATCCTGCACCCAGAGGCTGGTCAAATATTACTGACTTATTACATAAGTTGTTCCAATAAAACTGACCTACTCACAATCTTTAACAAGTAAACAATGCAAAGTTTATATGAATATGCATGCTACATTTGCACCTGTAAGTTAAACTTGCACCCATAGAGCAATCAATTAATGTAAATTCAGAAATATCTGTGTGCTTTTTTTGTTGTGATTGTTGAACAATGGAAAAAATGCCTGATTAATTATTACAATTTCAGAAAATACCGCATACAACATGTACAAATAATGCCATACAAATTTTAAATGTGTGACTTTTCATTTTTGGAAAAGATGAAAGAGAGGCGAAAGTTACCAAATGGGACATTCAAACTCATAAGTCGAAAATAAACTGACAACACCATGACTAAAAAAGAAAAAGACCAACAGACAAACAATAGTACACAAAACACAACATAAAAAAAATAAAGACTGAGCAACATGAACCCCACAAAAAACTGGGGTGGTCTCAACTGCTCCGGAAGAGTCACAGTTTTCGCAATAATAAAAACATTTCAAAATTTCTTATATTACAGTATACTTATATTACAGTATACTTAACTTACACCATGTTGTCTAGCTAGAACATAAACTGTGTTTTTCTGTGAATCTGTTGCAATGATGTCAGAATTATCACCATGGATATAGTCTTTTGTGTTATTAAGGGTCAGTTGTGTGCTGACTTCTATTTCTTTCACATAGTGTATTTTACCTTCCCGTCTTAGCTGTAGCACCTTTACATAGTTTTTACCATAGCCACTAAATACAAACTCTGTCTTTAAGCCTGACTGTGACATTCTCTCAACTGAAATTAAAAACTAGACAAAATGTTTGGCAAGCTATACTGACATTCTCTCATCTGAAATTTAAAAAAAAAACTATACATAATGCTTCAAAAGACAGACTTTAACATGTATTTGTCCATAATTTTAAAAACTACACAAAAGACAAATTGTTTCTCAAGCCAATTATGACATTCTATCACCTTATATGGGTACATCACGGCTGGTAATCTACACAAGCAGAACAATTGGTTCTGCAATGAAAACCGTGAGAGGGTTTTCCGGTTATGCTTGAGGGGAGTCATTGTCGCCACTTCGCAAGGTATGTGCATTTCTAAAATAGCAATTTCTAATTCAACTGATCTAATATTGCAAATCGGGGAATGCTATGCTGTGGTGAATGCTTTCATGAAGAGACACGTGTAGGTTTACTGATGTGCATAGAGTTAAACTCCTGCAAAATCAATCGTCCCACGAGAAATTGCCAAAAAAAGTGACATAAACTTTTGAGATGTTTCTATTAACAGACCTGCAAGTTCAAATTTCTTTTTTTTATTTCTGTCCACGGACTGAATGTAGTTTTGGGCCGTTTACACACTGTCAGAAGTTGATAGACGTCTTAATAAATCTAAATAAACTGCTTCACCAAGCGCAGCTGGATACGACCGCAGAGGTCCAACCCTGAACAGTTGGGGCACAACCATACACAAGTTACTGTCTGAAAACTAGAAAAATGCTTGTTTTAGACCCTTTTTTGGCCCCTTATTCCCAAACAGTTGGGACCATCACCCCCAAAAACAATCCCAACCTTCTACTTGTGGTATTGAATCTTTTGGTTAAATTTCATAGAGATCCATACACTTAAACTAAAGTTATTGTCCAGAATCCAAATGTATGATTTGAATTTATATTCAATTGAAGATTTCTTGCTGTTGTGCAATACACTATGCTGTTGTGCAATACTTAGTAAATCAGTTTAAAAAAAAAAAAATTTTGAAGAAATTTTCTTTTTGTAAAATGTGGTACAAATTAAGAGACATCCATACACTTAAACACAAGTTATTGCCTGAAAACTAGAAAAATGCTTGTTTTAGACCCTTTTTGGCCCCTAATTCCTGAACGGTTTGGGCAATTACCCCCAAAATGAATCCCAACCTTCTACTTATGGTATTGAACCTTGTGGTACAATTTCAGAGCAATCAAAATACTTATACACAAGTTCACAAGTTATTGTCCTGAAACTAGAAAAATGCTTGTTTTGCCCTCTTTTTGGCCCCTAATTCCTAAACAGTTGGGACCATCACCCCCAAAAACAATCCCAATCTTCCTTTGGTGGTATTGAACTTTTTGTTTAAATTTCATAGAGATCCATACACTTAAACTAAAGTTATTGTCCGGAAACCAAATGTCTCCGGACGACGCTGACGACGACGACATGATACCAATATACAACCGATAAAAATGTCAATGTTCATTATTTCATGCTTGAGGGGATCGGTTCTGACTGAGGACATTGTGAATGCTTGAGGGGAAGTGCAAACCTGTCTTATGGAAAGTTAATGAATATCACAATCTAGTATTGATTATATATGATAACTTTACCCAAACCTAAGTTTATCATTGATCAAAGCTGAATAAATGCAGCTTAAATTTCATTAACAAATATTGCAACAATCACTTCAAAAGGAAGGCAAGTAACTTGCATAGTTTTAGTGAAGTTCATACTAAATATAAATTGACAGTGGAAATGGCTACATCATAAATATAAGTGGTTTAGATTTATGATTGACTATGTTTTTTCTCGTGTGCATGTAATAAAATAAAATTGAGAATGGAAATGGGGAATATGTCAAAAAGACAACAACCCGACCAAAGAGCAGATAACAGCCAGACTTTAAACTATGTTTCAGATGGATAGAACACACCACCATTGTCTGCAGTGTGATCATTAAAAAAAAAAAATATTCTCAACATCCAAAGCTGAACTTCCATGTAAATCTGGTACATGACAACATACTAGACACAAAGTGCAGCTACTGTGACAAGACATTTTCATCTAAAGATAGTAAAAGAAGGCATGAAACTGTGGTCCACATGGGAGCCAAGCCTTCTTTTACTATCTTTAGATGAAAATGTCTTGTCATAGTAGCTGCACTTTTTGTCTAGTATGTTGTCATGTACCAACTTTACATGGAAGTTCAGCTTTTGACGTTGAGAATATGATTGATCACACTGCAGACAATGGTGGCGTGTTCTATCCATCTGAAACATAGAGTAAAGTCACTACAAACTGCTCCGAGTCTGAAAAGACCATATTTTGTGCTCGACCAGTAAAGTCGAGCACAGATTTTACTTGATAAGACTCGACGTAATCTCGACAGTACTTAACTGT
The DNA here is from genome assembly GCA_017311375.1 of Mytilus coruscus. Classification (NCBI taxonomy): domain Eukaryota; kingdom Metazoa; phylum Mollusca; class Bivalvia; order Mytilida; family Mytilidae; genus Mytilus; species Mytilus coruscus. The sequence continues at coordinate 105,198,936 of CM029596.1, read as the reverse complement.
ACTTGACTTTGGTCTCGACTTTACTTAATAAGTCTGATTCAGTACTTGATAATCTTGGTATAGTCTGAAATGGTCTCGACAAATGCTCGACCAGTCTTGACTAAGTCTCGACCTGTCTCAACCAGTCTTGAATAAGTCTTGACCTGTCTCGACCCAGTCTTGACCTGTCTCGACCAGTCTTGACCTTTAAATTTAGTCTAGACTGGTCTGAACCAGCCCATCTAACTCAATTATATATTGATCTTACAAAATTCCAGGTTATTTGGTAGTTTGATTCATTGCTGTCAAATTAAAGGATTTAATTAATAGGTAAAAAAAGCTAGAATTTTCAGTTTTGATTAAATTCAGATAGTCACCTTTAATTATTTCTATAACTTTTTCAAATCAACTTGGATTTTCATAAAAACTCTACAGCTATCTCAGTTATACATTGAGCTTAGAGAATGCCAGGTTGTTTGGTTGTTTGATTTATTACTGTCAAATTTAAGGATTTAATTAATAAGTGAAAAAAAAGCTAGAATTTTCAGTTCGGACTAAATTCAGACAGTCACCTTTAAGTTTTTTATAACTTTTCCAAATAAACTTGAATTTTCACAAAATTATAGAGTTATCTCAATTATATATTGATCTTACAGAATGCCAGGTATTTGGTCTTTTGGTGTATTGCTGTCAAATTTTAGGATTTAATTAATAGGTAGAAAAAAGCTAGAATTTTCAGTTCAGACTAAATTCAGTTAGTCACCTTTAAATTTTTTTATAACTTTTTCAAATCAACTTGGATTTTCATCAAACTTTACAGCTATCTCAATTATATATTGATCTTACAGAATGCAGGTTGTTTGGTAGTTTGGTGTATTGCTGTCAAATTTAAGGATTTAATTGATACGTAAAATAAGCTAGAATTTTCAGTTCGGACTAAATTCAGATAGTCACCTTTAATTTTTTTTATAACTTTACCAAATAAACTTGAATTTTCATAAAACTATAGAGTTATCTCAATTATATATTGATCTTACAGAATGCCAGGTTGTTTGGTCTTATTGGGGATTTGGAAAGGAAAATGATGCATTTAATGCAATAAATGATTCAAACATTCACTAAAGACAATTTCAATCACATTCTAATGAAGTTACTAATTTGTTTAAGCGGAAATAAGAATTGTTTGATATACCCTCTATAACAAGTGCCGGGAGCAAAAGAAAATACTTTGATTTGTTTGCATAAATTATTGGTTTTTTTTATAAACATACAATCAATCTACAAACTTAATGGTTTCAACACGTTTCTACAGAAATAAATTGTCTTTATCTTTGAATTTCTTTATTCATAAATGAAAAATTGCTGTTTAATCAACTTGCCAAAAATGAAAAATTGCTGATGACAAAAGCAACTGTTGTTAACACCCAGGCAACTAGATATTGCTATAGGCGGTTGGGAAAAACAAAATGACATACTGCATACAGGAATTTGACTTTTTCGACCAGTCATGCAGAAGCATGAGTGAGCTTGCCAGGTGGCACGCCATGATTGTTTTCATAGATAAAAATCGCAGACTGGACCCAATTTTTTGGGGGGATGTTGACAAATTTCGAAAACACAGAAGAAAAAGTGTTACAGTCTTCAAAACGGTGGCAACAAAATAGGGTCAGTCCGGTGACTGGAAAATTATATCATCTACATCATACTCCACTTTGCCCTGTGCCATTCTTTTGATATTTCAAAAGGCAACTACAGGGAGCTTAGTGGGACGTGTTCTAAGTACTGAATCCATAGGTTTATACATTAATGTCTTAAGTAAACGGTATCAGGTCCGTTCGCTCAAAATACACATTCACAATTCACACGTTCACCCTTTAGGTTTGTTCTCACCCTATTTTTATTCAAATACTGGTTGAATTATAAGATGTTTTTTAAATGTATTTATCAAAATATTTAAAGTTTCTTTAATAAAAATTCCGGAATTTTTAAAATAAATATTTTATTTGTGATTTGATGATTTTAAAATTATGAAATATTAATTATGTATGATTACTGTTAATTGGTATTCATAATGCCAAATTTGGTAATATTGTTCTGTGTTTTGCTTTGATATATATACTGCATGTACATATAGTTACATATAGCTTGGCAGTGTTCTCCCCAGGGCCTTTTAGCATGTTTAGCATCATGGTAATGGGATGCTATATTTCTTAAATGTGATGCTATCTGAATTGATTTTCTTATAGATTGTGTTATGGATGTGATGCTATAATTTTTAGAAACAAGATGGCATTTTAATTTTTTCTTTTTACCAGGATTCTATATGAAATATCTGGGGGGGAACACTGCTTGGTATGAGAAAACTCAATGAAGATTTGGTATCTTCCACCTTCCTTTTACCTATGTAAAGGTGCTACAGCTAAGACAGGAAGGTAAAAGTCTTAGATGAATGAACTTTGCCTTAATCTTCATGACAATTTTTTATTATTGATGATTCATTTCGTCAGATACCTATAATACATTTTGATTATATGTCTCTGATTTCGTCAAAATAATCAATAACACACTGAAACACTAAAGGAAACCGGTTTATGTTTTTAGGATATCGGGTCAGTTTGCTCCGAGTCTGTTCGCCCTGGGTTCGTTCACCCTACTTTTTATAAAAACATGATAAATATTAATGGTATTATTAAGTTTTTATGAACTTATTTATATATGTAAATGGTAAATATGAAAGAAAATACATATTTCTGAAAAAATCATGAAAAAAACATAGAAATATTCAAAAATTAAGGGCTTGTTTTGGAGCATTATTGGCTTCATTGTTACGTATGTTTTTGTTTAGGATTACTTTAAATGACTTGTAATTAAGAATGCTGATTACATGTAGGTAAAGTTATGATGTCTTTGATCTCACTGAAAGTTTTATTAATTGTCACTGGTGCATTAATAAGGAAAATTGAAAACTTTTTTTTAAATTAACTAGTCAGCTTGGAATTAGTGAAAACAATGATGTATGAATTGTAAGACATGAAAGGGAAAGTTAGTTTTCGCAGTTTAATTGACCTCTCTAATCTCAAAATTTGTTTTATTTAGTAAATCATGGTGTAGAAATGTAGAGTGAATGGCTGTGTGATTGTGTCCTTTTAGTATTGTTTTTATATAGAATATTTCACTTCAGTGCTCTTCAAAATAATAGTAATAAAACATAATTGATGTGTGATGAAAACGACTAAGTTTGAGTTGGATCTTGTTATTACTGATAATGGTTGTTTTGAAATTGTTCAAATATATATAAAAAAAATACATACAGATAACTTGATTTTCAGTTGTTTTAATATATTAAATATCTTGAATCCTTGTACACTTCAGAACAAATAAAAAAAAAATAATCATCTGGCAGCAGCATTACAATATAAATATTCAGCATAATTTTCAACAAACTTTTACATACTTCATGTACTTTATTCAAATATTTTACATTAAACAACAAGACAAAAAATAAAATAAAAAACAGGGCGAACAGACCCAGGGCAAACTGGTATCAGGGTGAACGGACCTAGGGCAAACAGGTATTTGGGCGAACGGACACGGACTCCGTTTTTAGTATGTCACCTTATTTTGAAACAATAAGAAAAACTTAATTATATAGTAATATATTAACTTAAACATGATTAAAACTTTATTCAACACAAAACCAATAAAAAGGGTGGGAATGTGTGGGGGTTCGAACATGAAAGGGGCGAACGTAAATGGGAGCGAACATGATTTTGGGCAAACGTAAACAGGATTCAAACTCAAAGTAAACGAAGGCAAAATTATGGTCAGATCATATGTTTTCGTACGTCATATGAATTCGTACTATGCATGCTTTTTCAATGGAAATTGTGACGTCACAATGGCTATGCATTCTTAATAGCACGAAAACCCATGAGACGAGGATAATGGAAGACTTAGCATATTCGTCTGTTACACAACGAAACAAATAATGTCAACACTAAAAATTGCTTGTACTGTGAAATCAGGAATATCTGCAATACCTTTTTAAAGAATTCTCTGACAATACTTCTTATTTCGTTCAGTTATATCACCAAAACGCAAGGTCAGTGACCAACGTGATGACAGACACGGAAAATTATCTCCCCTTTTAACTCGACCTTGACACTAAAAATTTGTCTCAGTACCAAAGCTTTAAAATCAGAAAGAGAGGATAAAAAGGGCGGCTTAACCTATATATCCATGAACTGTTTCACATTCTGTGTGCAAAATTAAATTTGTAATAAAATGAATGACTTTCAATTTTCCAATCATATTTTTGCTGATAGTTAACAATATTGCCATCTATGATGGAAATAAGTAATTTATTTCCTTTCGACCGACTTCGGGTTTTGGACATTTGTCACGTGACATTTGTTATTTATATATTTGTCAACTTTCGCAATACTTAATATTTTCAATGATATTTTAACAAAAATGATCTTCCAGTGATATATTTTACTCATTCAACTCAACCAGAATAACATACAGTAGTTTAAAGGTAATAATTTTGATCTAGATTATATCGACGTTTGAAAAACACACACAGACACAGTTATTAGTAACAACATATGCATAATTTCTCTATTGAAATTGATACACATCATTGCTCGAGGAACACAATGAAAGAGAACGATTGTAGTATTATTACCTATTAAAATAATGTGAGGCAGGTGCTACCTAATGAGCTCCTGCGGGTTATTGGCTTTTCACAATCTTGAGCGATTGCAGTGATTTAATTTTAATTAGATTAGGTTTTTAACAAGGCAGTGTCTGCGCGTACCGCATGCGGGTACGAATAGTCAAATTGCCATTCATAGGCTACGCATACCCACATCCGGTTTTATAATAAAATGCCATCGGATCGGGAATGAAACGTGAAATATATACGAATTTGTTGCAATTAGTGAATAAATTGATTAAAACTACTCAGAATTTTTATAAATATATATAGGTAAGTGAACAGTTTTCTCAGTTAATAAATATTCTTAAAATGGAAGAGTGATATACATGTGGGAAGACATTTCAAAGTTATCATGAATTGGAACAATTTGTTCAGAACTATCAGTCGATTAATTTTATACAATTGTATAAAAGAAACTCGGAGTCAATTGCAGCTGCAGAGAAAAGAAGAACTGGAAACACAAAAATTAAAGAGGAATTAAAGTTTAACAGAATAATTTTTTCCTGTATTCACGGTGGCAAAAAATTCCTAATACAAGGTATTTGTTTTAAATTGTAGATTTTTTTATGTCGAATACTTCTAGTTTTTCTATTGTAAACCATTCATGATATTAAGGATATGTCTACTTTCAGTACTTTCCAAATGGAATGTCCTTTCCACTTTAAACTTGGCGTAACCAAAGATGGACAAAACCTGATTGTGAGGGAATCACACAGTTCTCACAATCACGAGATCAATAAATGTTTATTTGACCGTCTTCCTAGACAAAGGAAACTAGATGACCATAATCAGTAAAATTTTATTCTTTAAATTTGCATTTACATTTTATAATAGTATTAATTTTTATCATGTTTTTCTTTTATAGGGACTGTACAGTTTCATTTTCCATCAGTGTGCATTTAATTTGCAGTGTTTATTATGTATCATTATCTAATAAATACAATTTGGAAATGTTATTTTTCATACATGTACTCTTCACTCGTTCTACACGAAATCCCCATATTATCGATAATTTCCGTATATATTTCACGTTTCATTCCCGATCCGATGGCATTTTATTATAAAACCGGATGTGGGTACGCGTAGCCTATGAATGGCAATTTGACTATTCGTACCCGCATGCGGGTACGCGCAGACACTGCCTTTTAACAAAGTATTGTATAATTTAGTACATGTAGTTGTAAGGATTGAAATATTATGACGTAAAGATTTGGTACGATGTTTCATGATTGATATGAAACATTTATTAAATTTACATCAACAAAAGCATGCTTCACTATATTGTATAGTGAATATTATCAGTTTCATAATTAAAATATTTTATTTAAAAGAGTATATTGAAGTCAAAGTTGTCTATATCATGTACATGTATAACATGTATGGGTAGGATAATGATGGTTTTGTAGGGAGAAAATGAAGAATCATATTAGGTGCCAAATTTATGTTTTATTACAATGAGAACTGTTGTTTTGAAATGCAGCTGTCTAAAACTTCAATATAAAAAGTATCACATCATGTCATACATATAAGAAAAGAAGATGTGGTATGATTGCCAATGAGACAACTCTCCACCAGAGACCAAATAACAGAAGTTAACAATTAAAGGTCACCGTACAGCCTTCAACAATGAGTTAAACCCATAATGCATAGTCAGCTATAAAAGGCCCAGAAATGACAAATGTAAAACAATTTCGAAAGAGAATGAACGCCCGATTTTTTGTACAAAACAATGAACGAAAAACAAACATGATATACAGCAGCAAACGACAACCACTGAATTACAGGCTCCTGACTTGGGACAGGCACATACAGAATGTGTAGATCTAGAGGTTAAACTAGTTTGTTGGCGCCAAATCCTTCCACTTACATGTATGTTATTATACTTATAATGCTGAATTTAATTTGGAAGTTAAAAAATTTCGGCCATTAAAAGGGCAACACAAACAAAAGACAAGATACATGAAAGGAAATTTTGCAAGAACTGTCACCACACAACCTATTTTCATACTGTGTATGCAAATTTTACATGAGATTCCAATCCTTCCTATCTAAATGCTTGTTATTAAGCATGTTAACAAGTGGATTTTGCCTTATATATAATGTTTTACTTGTCATGGCACTCATCATACTTTTCTGCAATCAGGTAACCATACTTGCAGGAAATCATATGCATCATGTTTTTGGAGTATTCAGATACAATTTTGAGGGGAATCTTTTGTAAATGAAGCATGCCTTTTACATATTAAAGTATTTAATACATAAAAGCGTAGCTTTGAATGGATTAGATATGTTAATGAGTAAGACGTGGCAATATGATTTGTAATATTGATGGGCAATAATTACATATGTCAAAGGTTACATTTTAACCAAGGAAACTTAATTGTACTTTTTATGAATTAGATATGTCCATCAAAAATTGGTGCACCAAATATGACAAAAAATCTCTCATTTTCTGAAAAATTAACACATGGATCATATTTTCTTAGTAGGATTTGGTTTTATGATAAATGTAAATGAATTGTGGCTGTAAAATTTTCATTAAGTTTTACAGACCAGAGAGCGATTTATGTATTATTGAATATAAAGTATTGCCACCACCCTCCCCCACCCTGAAAAAGGTGGGTCAGAAATCAGTCTATTTTTAATACACTTGGATTGGTTGATAGGAAGTAAAGAAACAAACAGAGGCATGGTCACCCTTAAATGTGTGACCTATTTATCTGTATCTAGCTTTTGGTACATGTATTTCTAGAAATTTCAAAGTGGTTGGTTTATTCTTCATTGTTTACTATTCCAAGGAGACAGAGCCAGACAATGCATTAACAATTTTGGAGATGGGAGTTATTGCCCTGTCTAAGCTCCTTTCATTCCTTGCTTTTCCTATGACAAACAGTTAATGGCTGGATTGAATGGTGAGATAATTTCAAAACAGTTCAGTTAATGCACTCTTCTAAAAATAACAAAGTTAACTCATTATCTGTAGTAAGACGACTTTGATTTCAAAGACTTTCAACAATTGGTTATAATCAGTAAAGCCAGTGAGACATTTCAATATGTGCATGCTCATTGAGTTTGTAAAAGGTACATAAAAGAAAGTACAATAAAAATCTGTCCATAGAAAATACATAATGTTAAGCTAAGAAAAAAAGTAGTTCAATCTGATTTTAATGAGCCCTGAACTCATGCATTGACCTGTGCTTGTGTCGTTAGATTGCTGTCTCATTGACTTTAACACCACACCTTTATTTATATCTCCAAAGACACTATTGGTTGATTTAATGGCTTGAGTACACTTATATAAAGTCAGTAGGTCAGTTATTACTGGGCATTTAATGGATACATTGTAGTAATATTGATATTTAGAAAAATGGATTAAATATTTGAATTAATTAATCAAATATGTATATACAGATACATAAATACAGAACTTATACACATTGATCTTAAATTACACCACACTCCTACATAGTAATAATAATAATAATAAAACATATTGATTAACTTTTGAACAATATACAATAAAACATATATATATATATATATATATATATATACAGTATTAAAATAATCAATTCCCAGCCAAACAAAATTGAATTATGAGGTATTTAAAAATATATTACAAAGTTGTATACATGTACATATATGCTAATTTCATGAATATCCTTTAAAATGCATTGCTCTTTTTCAATAATTGACATTGTCAAATAATGGTTAAATATATATGGGAGTATGTAAAATTTTCTGGGGGAAAAATGTTGTTTACTTTCAACATTAAAATCCGTTTGTTTACTCATCTTATAAACACATTATTAGCTACTGGCAGTTTTTTTAGTGTCACTAATTAGGATAAGGATGTGAAATATGCAACTCAATCAATGATCTATACATTTGTAATAAGATATTATAATCAGGGGAATTAATTCATGTAATCACACTGTATACCATAAAGAAGGGTCTGAATGAGGTTTACAGAATAGAGAGTAATCAGCTAAGAAATGAAGAATAGAGAGTAATCAGCTAAGAAATGAAGAAAAGAGAAAAATGGGCTAAAAAATACAGAATAGAGATTAATGGATTAAAAACACATTTAAAAATAAAGAAAAATAGCCTAAACAAGGAAGAATACTGAAGTGAAGCCCCCTATGGAACCTCATATATCAAAAGATATTAACAGTAAAACATTTCCTCGTTTTAGTTTTAAATAAATAGGATTTTCAATTTCACTAAAAATGAATTATACATCACAACTCTCAGTTAAACAAGGCCTTATAGGAACAGATTAATCAAAGTAGATCTGTGGATAAATATTACAAAACAAAGTAAAATTATTGATCCAAGCATTATCTATATTGTCTCTCAGGGAATTGTTCAATGTATTGCTTTAATGTTTGTATGTAAATTCCTAATGATGCTCTCTTTGTAATTTGTTATTGTATTTGTTGTAAACATGGCTGAGTTATTTACGCTGATCATGTTTGGATACAGGAAAAAGAAACATGATATGTCCTTTGTAAGTTTTACATGCATGGGTGGAAGATTTCTTTTTAAATATTGTTTACTATCATTGTATATGATGCTATTCTTTTTCCAATTTTGTCAAGTTTGTTTGCTTTGTATATTTATTTATATTTTGAGTATCATATATATTGGCTAAAATCAATTTTATATGCAGAGTATTTCCTTTTTTAGCTCACCTGGCCTAAAAGGCCAAGTGAGCTTTTCTCATCACTTGGCGTCCGGCGTCCGTCGTCGTTAACTTTTACAAAAATCTTCTCCTGAAACTACTAGGCCAAATTAAACCAAACTTGGCCACAATCATTATTGGGGTATCTAGTTTAAAAAATGTGTCCGACGACCCTGCCTGCCAACCAACATGGCCGCCATGGCTAAAAATAGAACATAGGGGTAAAATGCAGTTTTTATACGACCGCAAAAAAATTTTGAGGTCATATATTGGTATGACGTTGGCGTCGTTGTCGTCGTCCGAAGACACATTGGTTTTCGCACTCTAACTTTAGTTTAAGTAAATGGATCTCTATGAAATTTTACCATAAGGTTCAATACCACAATAGGAAGGTTGGGATAGATTTTGGAGGTTATGGTACCAACAGTTAAGGAATTAGGGGCCAAAAAGGGGCCAAAAATAAGCATTTTTGTAACTTCCAGACATAACTTGTGTGTTAGTGTATGGATCTCTCTGACATTGTATCACAAGGTTCCATATCACAAAGAGAATGCTTGGATTGATTTTGGGGGTAATTGCCTCCAAATTTTAGGAATTAGGGGCCAAAAAAGGGGCAAAAAACAAGCATTTTTCTAGTTTCATGACAATAACTTGTGTGTAAGTGTATGGATCTTTCTGAAATTGTACTACAAGGTTCCATATCACAAAGGGAAAGCTGGAATTGAGTTTGGGGGTAATTGTCCAAAAGTTTAGGAATAAGGGGCCGAAAAGGGGCCAAAAATAAGCATTTTCTAGTTTCCAGACAATAACTTGTGTTCAAGTGTATGGATCTCTCTGAAATTGTACTGCAAGGTACCATACCACAAAGGGAAGGCTGGGATTGATTTTGGGGGTAATTGCCTCAAAATTTTAGGAATTAGTGGCCAAAAAGGGGAAAAAAACCAAGCATTTTTCTAGTTTCAGGACAATAACTTGTGTGTAAGTGTATGGATCTTTATGAAATTGTACTATAAGGTTCCATGTCACAAAGGGAAAGCTGGGTTTGAGTTTGGGGGTAATTGCTCTAAACGTTTAGGAATTTGGGGCCAAAAAGGAGTTTTGGTCCCAACAGTTTAGGAATTAGGGGCCAAAAGGGTCCAAAATTAAACTTTGTTTGATTTCATCGAAAATTGAACTATAGGGGTTCTTGGATATGCTGAATCTAACTGTGTATTTAGATTCTTAATTTTTGGTCCCGTTTTCATATTGGTCTACATTAAGGTCCAAAGGGTCCAAAATTAAACTTAGTTTGATTTTAACAAAAATTGAATTCTTGGGGTTCTTTGATATGCTGAATGTAAACATGTACTTAGTTTTTTGATTATGGGCCCGTTATCAACTTTGTCCACATTGAGGTCAAAAGGGTCCAAAATTAAACTTTGTTTGATTTCAACAAAAATTGAATATATGGGGTTCTTCGATATGCTGAATCTAACCATGTATTTAGATTTTGATATTCGGGCCCGGTTATCAAATTGGTCCACATTGAGGTTTAGAGGGTCCAAAATTGAACTTTATTTGATTTCATCAAAAATTGAATTCTTGGGGTTCTTTGATACGCTGAATCTAACCATGTATTTAGATTTTGGATATTGGAATACCACAAAGGGATGGTAAGAATTGTCTTTGGGAGTTATGGCTCAAAGTGTTAAGGAATAAGGTGCAAAAAAGGGGGGAAAAGGGTTTGCAGGTTAATGGACAATTACTTAAGTACAAAACATAATTTAAAAGGCAGTGTAAGGTTGGTAATTGAAACTCATTTGAATATCTCACCTAAACTGCTTTAAATTATTTATATTGGAAATTTGCCAATAACTTAGGCTTATTCTCATTTCGCCTTAGCTGTCAAAATCAATATATTAAATAAATCCCAATTGGCCTTAGTACAAATGTTCAGGTAAAAAAGAATTAACTAAGGCGAAATGGGAACTTGTGTAAACAATGTAATTAAGTTATTTTTTGTTTTTATTGCAATTATTTGATATTTGTTATGATTTTAATGTCAAAATATGCCATGCATTACTTTTTAAAAGAAGATATTTTTTTTTTGTGTCTTCTCGATTGTCCCACTTTTAGAATAAGTCTTTTTATAGTTGCTCCTATTTTTTTTTTAACTTTTTAACTTATATGATATATTTTGTAAATAAAGTCTTTGTTGTTGTTTGTAATTAGAGATGACATTCATTCCTTCCATTCATATGTTTAATTCCTCATAAATGAGATGAAATGAACATACGATTAGTGAATAATTATATGTAAACGTCATAATTACAAACAAAATATCAGTATAAGAGCAAAAATATAAAGTAAAAACACAACAGATAAATGACTGTTTATACAAACAATCTTAAAAGTATTGATGCAGTGACCTATCATGTATTGGCACACATAATAGCTCTGTCTAAGAGATTGACTATATTCTGCTACACACTACATAAAATGTGCATGACACAGCTTGAGAAACTGAACCCATTCATCTAGGTTTGAAAAAATTGTCAATGCAAGGTTTTCGACAGAGTGAAATTTGAAACAATATTTTGTCGTCATACATGCTTAATTCAAAGTAAAGCTTCACTGGATATTTGCCACTTAAAATGTCCTACCAGACTTAGCTGTGCATTAGTACTTGGGCAATTGCAAAAGCAACAGTTTTTATGGCCCGCAACAAAGTTGTCGGTGCCATATAGTTTTACCCTTGTCCGTCATTCCATAACAAACCATTATACGGACTTTTTCTAAACTCCTTCAGATTTTGGGTATCGTTCCGACACATCTAGTTTTTTGGTTTTTTTATTAAAGTTTCAGTTATATATGTAAACAAGTCTGTGGGAAAACATGTTTTCTGTTCTATTAAACTTTTGCATAATGTTAAGGATAATTGAATTATTTAGATTTTTCTAATTGCATAAAATTCATAAAATTGCAACTTTTATTAAATGAAACAAACAATATTTCAAGAGAAGCAACTTTCCTACTGACATGTTTTTATTCTAGATTTTCATGGTTACTTTTATTAAATTAATATAAAATAATATTTAAAGAGAAAAATTCCTAATTACATTTTGTTTAAATTGTTTAAAAACACAGAGGTTTAATTTGTTTATTTAACATTTTATCTAAATTCACATTTCGCCTTAGTTCAATTCCCATCTCGCCTTAGTATTTTTTTTACCTTTTTTACCTGGAATTCACAGTTAAGGCGAAATGGGAACACACCGTCACCATAACTTAAGTTTAATGAACTTCATTGGAAATTTGCCAATATAAAATATTGCTGATGAAGCTTTTTTGTTTATCTCACCTAAACTGCTTTTAAATTATGTATATTAGAAATTTGCCAAAACTTTATTATTAAATTTCTGATTTATATATAAAAGCAAATAATAATGATAAGGCAAGAGATACACACCAAACAGGATGTGTAAATTAATATATTAAGTATTGTGCAAAAGCAAGAAATTTTCAATTGCACAGTATTGCATAATAGCAAGAAATCTTCAATTTCACAGTATTGCGCAATAGCAAGAAATATCCAATAGCACAATATTGCGCAATAGCAAGAAATTGTCAATTGTACAGTATTGCTCAATAGCAAGAAATATTCAATTGCACAGTATTGTGCAATTGCAAGAAATATTCAATTGCACAGTATTGTGCAAAAGAAGATACTTTGTATAAATTGCTTATTTCTTGACCAATTTCAATGGGGTTTTATTCTTGAATTCTTGGGGTTCTTTAATAAGCTGAATCTAACTGTTTTTGGATTTTGGTCCCCATTTTTAAATTGGTCCACATTGAGGTCCAAAGGGTCCAAAATTAAACTTTGTTTGATTTCATCAAAAATTGAATATTAGGGTTCTTTGACATGCCAAATCTAACCGTGTATTTAGATTCTTAATTTTTGGTCCCGTTTTCAAATTGGTCTACATTAAGGTCCAAAGGGTCCAAAATTAAACTTAGTTTGATTTTAACAAAAATTGAATTCTTAAGGTTCTTTGATATGCTGAATCTAAACATGTATTTAGATTTTTGATTATGGGCCCAGTTTTCAAGTTGGTCCAAATCAGGGTCCAAAATTAAACTTTGTTTGATTTCAACAAAATTGAATATATGGGGTTCTTTGATATGCTGAATCTAACCATGTATTTAGATTTTGGGCCCTGTTATCAACTTTGTCCACATTGAGGTCAAAAGGGTCCAAAATTAAACTTTGTTTGATTTCATCAAAATTGAACTCTTGGGGTTCTTTGATATGCTGAATCTAACCATGTATTTAGATTTTGGATATTGGACCATAATAGGTGAATGTCCAATTTAAAATTTTTAGTTCTTAGACCACATTCATTCTGTGTCAGAAACCTATGCTGTGTCAAATATTTAGTCACAATCCAAATTCAGAGCTGTATCAAGCTTGAATGTTGTGTCCATACTTGCCCCAACTATTCAGGATCGACCTCTGCGGTCGTATCAAGCTCGATCTCATGGAGCATTTTATTGGTTATTATCTTGAATATTATTATAGATAAAGATAAACTGTAAACAGCAATAATGTTCAGCAAAGTAAGATCTACAAATAAGTCAACATGAACAAAATTGTCAATTGACCCCTTAAGGAGTTATTGCCCTTTAAAGTCAATTTTTAACAATTTTTCGTAAATTTTTGTAATCTTTTACAAAAATCTCCTCCTCTGAAACTACTGAGACAAATTTAACCAAACTTGGCCACAATTATCATTAGAGTATTTAGTTTAAAAATGTGTCCGATGACCCTGCCTGCGAACAAACATGGCCAACATGGCTAAAAATAGAACATAGGGGTAAAATGCAGTTTTTGGCTTATAACTCTGAAACTAAAGCAAAAGTATAATGGTTGCATTATTTTATGCATCAATTGTAAACAAAAATATCAGGTGAGCGACACATGCTCCTTGGAGCCTCTAGTTTTTCAGAGGAGTCAGATGTTTGCAAATTGTGCATAATGTGGATTGTTGTACTTTTCCGGTTTTTTTTCTTTGGTTACTCCTGTAATACTTTTTTTTGTGTATCAGTATTATATTTACAATCAATTTTAGTTTATTATTATATTTAACATATTTATCCAAACGTGATTCAACACATTTACACCAGATCAGATTTTTACATTTGATTAACAGATTGCTAGGACCATCTTAATCTTGCAGTGAGGTGAGAGTTTTTGCTCTGTGTTGAAGGTCTCACTGTGACTTTGAGATGAAGAACAGCAATAAACTGGGCTGTTCCTTAACTTATTGTGTTTTTTGTCGAGCCTGCGACTTTTGTCGCAGAAAGCTGGACATAGGGATAGTGATCCGGCGGCGGCGGCGTTAGCTAACTTCTTAAAAGCTTTATATTTTAGAAGGTGGAAGATCTGGATGCTTCATACTTTGTATATGGATGCCTCATGTTACGAAGTTTCTGTCAGTCACATGTCCAATGTCCTTGACCTCATTTTCATGGTTCAGTGACTAGTAATGGGATAACTATATTTGGTATGTGCGTACCTTGCAAGGTCCTCATGCCCGTCAGACAGTTTTCACTTGACCTCGACCTCATTTCATGGATCAGTGAACAAGGTTAAGTTTTGGTGGTCAAGTCCATATCTCAGATACTTTAAGCCATAGGTCTAGTATATTCGGTGTATGGAAGGACTGTAAGGTGTGCATGTCCAACTGGCAGGTGTCATCTGACCTTGACCTCATTTTCATGGTTCAGTGGTTATAGTTAAGTTTTTGTGTTTTGGTCTGTTTTTCTTATACTGTATGCAATAGGTCAACTATATTTGGTGTATGGAATGATTGTAAGGTGTACATGTCTAGCTGGCAGGTGTCTTCTGACCTTGACCTCATTTTCATGGTTCAGTGGTCAAAGTTAAGTTTTTGAGTTTTGGACTTTTTTTCTAATACTGTATGCAATAATTCAACTATATTTGGTGTATGGAAATATTTTATGATCTATATGTCAGTCACGCAGGTTTTATTTGACCTTGACCTCATTTTCAAGGTTCATTGCTCAGTGTTAAGTTTTTGTGTTTTGGTCTGTTTTTCTTAAACTATAAGCAATAGGTCAACTATATTTGTGGTATGGAAGAATTGTTAGCTGTACATGCCTGCCTAGCATGGTTCATCTGACCTTGACCTCATTTTCATGGTTCATTGGTCAATGTTTAGTTTACTTGGTTAATGTTAAGTTTATGTGACAGTTGTAATAAAGCTTTATATTTAGGACTATCAACATAATATCAATGATTAGTAAAGAAGGCGAGACATTTCAGTGTGTGCACTCTTGTTGTTATGCATGTACTGATTTTGTGTCATGGATGGATACCTGATATCTTTTCTTTTCTATTATTGTAAATATAACATCATTATTGCAAATAAAACAGTTATATATGTTTTGAATTTTTTTAGGTAAAAATATTATTGGATGATTGGGTGAATGGGACACCATGTCTCTAAAGATAAAAAAAGGTCATCGAATAACTTGACCACACGAAAAGGAAAAAAGTCGGCCAAAAAACCAGGTGGTTTGTTATCCTCTTCAAAGGGGGCAGGTCAGCCCAAAGGTGCTACTGAAACATCAAAGAAGGAAGCATCAAAAAGGAAAATGCCTTTCCTAAGATTTCAAAGTTCACAAGCGAAGAAACGCTACCAGGACCAAATGTTTGAGGTATTGTGATATGTAATTTGATATTTAATGTAACAACTTTCACTTAGATTACAGCAGTACACACACTCCAACTTTAATAGCACAAACATGAGATGTGAAATAACATTCAAATTACAAGGATTTTCTTATATGACTGAAGTTGTTAAAATGTAAAGAAAAAAAGTTGTGAGAATGTAATTTTTTTCACTCTTTTGAAAACTGAATAATTCAGTAGTTATATTTGCTGCTCTACAATGGCTACATTGAGGCCTGAATGCATTGACAATGAAAAATCGTCAATCAATCATCCGAATTAGCTTGGAATTTACCAGTTTTGATAAAATTGAGCTGACTGCTGATTTGTCACCTCTCCCACAGGGCATGCACTTATCAAAATCCAGGTTTTATGAAGAATTTTTAGTGGGATAGGACATATGTGCAAAATAATAAACCCAAAACAAATATGATATACAGCAACAAACGACAACCACTGAGTTCCTTATGCCTTTATGTTTGTTTTTGTTTTCTTTATACAGGCTGAAAATAACCCAGAACCAAATATTGATGTTTCCAACTGTGAACTTGATGAGGTAATGTAAACAATTATTTTCATACGACCCCAAAAATTTTGCGGTCGTATATTGGTATCACGTCGTCGTTGGCATCGTCTGAAGACATTTGGTTTCCGGACAATAACTTTAGTTTAAGTGTATGGATCTCTATGAAATTTAAACAAAAGGTTCAATACCACAAAAGGAAAGTTGGGATTGTTTTTGGGGGTGATGGTCCCAATCGTTGAGGAATTAGGGGCCAAAAAGGGGCCAAAAACAAGCATTTTTCTAGTTTCTTGACAATAACTTGTGTATAAGTATTTTGATTGCTCTGAAATTGTACCACAAGGTTCAATACCACAAGTAGAAGGTTGGGATTCATTTTGGGGGTAATTGCCCAAACTGTTCAGGTATTAGGGGCCAAAAGGGTCTAAAACAAGCATTTTCTAGTTTTCAGACAATAACTTGTGAACTTGTGTATAAGTATTTTGATTGCTCTGAAATTGTACCACAAGGTTCAATACCATAAGTAGAAGGTTGGGATTCATTTTGGGGGTAATTGCCCAAACTGTTCAGGTATTAGGGGCCAAAAAGGGTCTAAAACAAGCATTTTTCTAGTTTTCAGACAATAACTTGTGTTTAAGTGTATGGATGTCTCTTAAATTGTACCACATTTACAAAAGGAAAATTTCTTCAAATTTATTTTTTTTGGAGGGTAAAAAAAATTTTATGGGGGTCAATTTTTTCCTCAAGATTTAAGAAATTGTCAATTTTCCAAAGAAAAAATTGGGAGTCAATTTATTTTGCTAATTCTTTGTATATAGTCTGAAAACAGATTTACTAAGTATTGCGCAACAGCACAGTGTCAGAAACCTATAATGTGTCAAATATTTAATTACAATCATTCAGACCTGTATCAAGCTTGAATATTGTGTCCATTATTGCCCCCAACTGTTCAGGGTTGGACCTCTGCGGTCATATCCAGCTCCGCTCGGCGAAGCAAATGAAATCATCTTAGTTTTAACCAATTTTCTTTCAAGTGGTGAATTTTATTTTAATTTTATGAATAAAAAAAAAGATATATAACTTAAAACAAATACTGCTGGATTAGAAATTCAAGCAAATCAAAGTTAAAGGCATCTGAGCAATATTTTATATATTTTATAGAATATTTAGATAAAGTCAAACCTGTATATAATGGTCACCCTTGTGACCAAAGAAAACTGACCTTATAGGAGAGAAGATCTTTGAACTGAGATTCAAAATTTATAGGTAATACTACGACCGGACAAGAATATGTGACCTGACAAGACATGTTTTTCACTTAATAGAGGTGACCTTGATACTTGAATATGTTCAGATTTACAGTAGATTCATTACTAATCGTAGGATATCAATTTTCATGGATTTTGTGGGTTAAGGTTAACCATGAATTTAAATGTTCAACGAAGTACAAATTTGGTATAGGCTTCTATGAACACCTTGAAAAACCATGAAATCAAATATTCATGAAAATACAATTTATCCTCAATCCATGAAAATTGGTATCCACGAAAATAAATTAATCCAGTAGCTAATCTTTTATGGGTAATGGCAAATATGAAGACACTAAGTAGATGACAATTCTTTGAAACATAGTTATACTTTTTATTTCATACTATCATGATCAGTGAAAGGTAAAATAGATTAACATGAAAGATTTTCAGTAATTTATAAGCAGTCAGCTTTCACATTAGAATAAGGATGTTCACTGATCTTGTTTTTGATTTTTTGTCAGATATTCAGAATTTTCTGTTTTTATCCATGAAGTACAATTAAAAATGGATATTTTTGAAATCTCAAGAAGAGATTTTATATGAATTTATAGGGTTAAACATACTTACCATGATATTTACTATTATAAATATAGAATATTCAGCGTTTTAGTATGTTCTCAATCGCAAAAAACATTGAGGAGACGAGATTTAAAAACATCCGGTGATGTATGAAATCTACTCACCTCGAATTAAGGTAAGTTCAGTATTATATGGCGTTTAATCGGACAACCAAAATACACCAAAAAAACAGAAATTTATACCAGGGTGGTGGCGGATTCTGGTAAGTATATTTAACCCTATAAATTCATATAAAATCTCTTCTTGAGATTTCAAAATATCCATTTATACAATTTGGTTAAATATACTTACCATGATATTTACTATTATAAATATAGAATACTCACTGATTACCAAGCAGTATTTTTCTGTAGGCGATGGATAAATTCCTGATGATACATGAAGAAAAAATATTTTCTTCAAAATGATACATCATTAAACAGTTCTTTAAAATCTAAAAACTGTCACCAAAATAAAACTTCCACTAAAACAAACTAACTATTTACAGGTCAGTCAGGGTACTACTTATTCAAGTAATTTTTATTTACTTGAAGAAGTAAAAAATATGCACATATAAGTAAATTTGTAGGATACTTATACAAGTGAATTTTATTTACTTGTATAGGTAAAAAAAATTGGCTTGGTTATGTCCCTTAGACATTCAAATTTTTACTTGAATAAGTAAAAACTCATCCTTTCTTCTTTTCTTGAATTCTTAAGATTTCTTTGCTCTAATAGAATTTTAAAATATGACCCTTTGCAGATGTCTTTACTAATCATTTAAGTGTAATTTCATGGACAATGAAAATCCCATTTGTCTGTTATCTTTATAACACTGCTCATTTACAAGCCCCAAAGGAGCAATTTTGCAGGCCTTGCAAATATACAAGATCTTTGCTCAATCAGTTTCTTTATTGAATTAATGAGATGAAACATTGAACTTTAATAAAAAAATTGAGCAAACCTGGGAAAAATCATTAAAGGCATGATTTTATATCTCAAAACTTGAGGATTTTTGTGGGATTGTAAGAAAAATTTACTTATACAAGTAAATTTTTGAGAAAATTAAGGGGAGATTATTCAAACATTATTTATTTACTTATATGTGTATATTTTTTTTTACTTCTTCAAGTAAATAAAATTAACTTGTACAAGTAGTACCTCTGACTGCAGGTTACTACTAGTCATCTTCCTGAAAAAACATACAATACATATACTGTAACACTTTGTATACTTTGTATTTATATATACATATATATAAGAGAAATTCACATATATAACAACCCTTTTACTGTGATATCTTGTCTATCATAAACAAATTTACTGTAATACTTTGCAGGAATCTAAGTCCCTCAAATAAAATCTTACAAAAGTTGATTCAGAAGACCAATCTGCTGCATCTAAAATTGATTTTGTCGAGACTCCTTTATATAAAGCCCAACTTGGAGCAATTGCTCGTGTGGAATGACCCTTTACTTTTAAATTGTCATTTGAATATGCAGATCTAATTGTTTGGACAATCCAGCTTGAAATTGTAACTGATGTTACAGGCTTATGAGGTTCTTTCATTGCCAAAAATAACTTGACCTTGTCAGATGCCTCTAACTTTTGTCTGATAGTCTTAGTCTTATCCAAATAAATGATAAGTGACCTTTTCGGATCCAATAACTCTCTTTCAGGAAAATGAGGAACATGAATTTTTTCCCCAAAGTGACTTTGCCTATCTTGTTTTGAAAGTCCATCTCTGATAAAGGTTATACCTTTCTCTTGAACCTTCATAGATGCTTTATCAATTCTAAGACTTTGCAGATCACTGCATCGTCTTAAAGTTGTTATAGCTATGAGAAAAACTGTCTTAAAAGTTATAAACTTTAAAGATGCCTCACATAAGGGCTCAAAAGGTTCATTCTCTAAAGCTTTGAGAACTATCTCTAAATCCCATTCTGGTAATAAATTTGTCTTAGGAGGTCTAGAATGAAAAACTCCTTTTATCAACCTTGAAATGTAAGGATGTTGACCAACAAGATAATTATCAATAGGAGACAAAACAGCTGACAACATGGAGCGATATCCAGATATTGTTCTGTATTGTAAGCCAGATTCAAATAGAGATGCTAGAAAATCTGCAATCTGACTTAAAGTAGCTGAATAGGGATCAATTTGTTTCCCAGTACACCAGCTGCTGTACTTTTCGAATTTTGCAATATAATCTCGTTGTGTACCTTTTCTCCAAGACGCATTGAGCAAGTTTCTAGCCGATTCTGAAAATCCTGCTTTGAAATTTCTGTCGAGAGGAGCCATGCGGCTAAATTCAACATTTCAGGATTCGGATGACATATCTTGGTTTTGGGTTGAATCAACAAATTCTCCCAAAGTGGTAGTCTGATAGGAGGCGCTATTAATAACTGGAGAATTTTGGGAAATCGAAATCTCCTGGGCCATTGAGGTGCTATTAAGATAATCTGAAAATGGAACTGCCTCATATACCTTAATATCTTCTGTATCAGATAGATCGGAGGGAAAACATAGGCATACATGTTCTCCCATGGTATTGTCAATGCATCCAATGCTAGTGCATTGGGATGGGGTATCCATGTACAAAATACTTCAGTTTGCCTGTTCTCCCATGAAGCAAAAAGGTCTATCAGAGGAACACCCCACTGATGAAAAATTTGACCAACAATTGCTTGTTTAAAGTCCACTCTGTTGGACATATTCTGAAGCGACTCAACTGATCTGCTAGAACATTGTTCATGCCAATGATATGGGCTGCCTTCAAAACCATGTTGTTCTGAATGGCCATCTGCCATAATTCCAGTTAACAGACAAAGACTGGTCGATCTTGTCCCGCCCTGGCGATTTATATACTGAACAACACTTGTGTTGTCGCTCCTGATCAGAACCAATTTGTTCCTTAACTGATTCAGAAAATGTTTTATTGTCAAATAAACTGCTTTCATTTCTAAGTAATTGATATGCCACTCTTTCTGGTGTAAATTCCATTCCCCTTGGAGAATTTTTTTCCCAAGATAACCCCCAAAACCGCTTTTGGAAGCATCTGTTGTGACTGTTACAGTGGATATCTGAGACACTAAAGATCGGCCTTTCAGCGTGTTCACTGTCCACCAAGAAAGATGTGATTTTAGATGTTGAGTAAATGGAATTTCTACTGTCATATCTTTGCAAATTGGATTCCAAAAACTTATTAATAGATGTAATTGTATTGGTCTCATGTGTAGACCAGCATTTGGAATCAGCTCTATATAAGATGCCATTACACCCAGAATACGTAGAAAATCTAGAGCTACTGTTTTCATAGTCTGCATGTTCTGAATTAACATCTGTAATTTTTCTATTCTCTCTAAAGTTGGAAAAATTAGCCCTTTTTCTAAGTGAAAAACTCCGCCCAGATAAGTCACTGACTGACTGGGAATTAAATTGGATTTCTCCTTGTTTACTATGAAGCCCAATGAAACTATCAGATTGAGACACTTCTCTCGATCTAGTATCAATTGATTTTGGTCTTGATTGACTATCATCCAATCGTCCAAATATACCACCATTCTTAAATTTTGAGCTCTGAGATATGCTGCAACTACTGATACAATTTTTGTGAAAATTCGATGCTGCAACTACTGATACAATTTTTGTGAAAATTCGTGGAGCACATGTTGGTCTTAAGCACATTGTTTTCCATTGATAACATTGGTTTTGAACACAGAACCTCATTTACTGTCTGTGTGATTGAAATAATGGGACATGGAGATACGCATCTGACAGATCGAGAGATATGGCCCAATCGTTCAGTTTCACCAAGTTTATTACCTTTTGCATAATGTCCATTTTGAAATGAATTTTCTTTAGATATCCATTTAGGGGTTTCAAATTTGTCACTATTCTTAACTTCCCATTTTTCTTGGGGACTAGAAATAATGTGCTGTAAAAACCGTTTAGACAAAACAGATACTGAACTTTTTCTATCACATCTTTTTCTAGCAAAGTATTTATTTCTTGCATAAAAATACCCAAATTGTCTGTTTGTACAATTGTCTTTTTTATCCCCGTCCAAAGAGGTTTTTGTATAAATTCCAGTTTGTAACCTTCTCTCACATTTGAGAGAACCCACTGATCTGATGTTATTTTCTCCCAATTTTGAAGAAAAATTTTTAATCGACCCCCTACTGGTATATCTGGACACATCATTAAACTTACTTCTGAGTCAGCTATCGTTCCCCTTGGAGATCCGAAAAGAACCCCAAGATGACTGTGTAGTACTCTTGCCAGACTTAAAGCCGGACTTGTTTGCATCCTGTCCAACCTGTCGTGAGACTGGTGCTGTCTTATCTTTTTGAAAATGCTGTGCTGGTTTCCTATAGTTGGAAAAAGTACTAGCAGCATTTACATTTGCTCTTCCATTAACGTTCTTATGTTCATTTGACACGTTGGAATACCTGGCAACCTTAGTGTTACCCTTTTCACGAGAATCTTTCTCAAACTTCCTTTTCTTAGTGAACTCTGGCAAAAGGTCAGAAAGCTGGTCTTTCGGTTCTTTACGCCTTTCCAAAGACGTTTCCAGTCCTTTACCAAATAATCCATCATGTGTGAGTGGAAGATATTGGCACTTACTGTGCATATCTTTTAAATCATTCAAGCCAGAATCTTGAGCTGCCGCTTTACGGCGTATCAAATGAAAAAAGCACCTGTGCGCCCTGATTGATCAAGTTTTTATCGACATAGCAAAAACATCCTTTATTGTCTGACAAACACTGTCTTTGTCATAATCTTCACCTTCTAGAGTTTGCAATAAGGAACCTAGAGCCTGTTGCATATATAAAACAGAAATAACATTTATTCTAGCACTTAATTGACCTTGGAATGCTTATTTCTCAATCTGTTTGAGAGGATGTGTAAAAAGTTGCCTGTGAGTATCCCAGGACTTGACAGTATTCTGACCGTGTGTCTGTCTTAACATAGGTTCCAATAAATCATCCAATGACGGAACTTGTAAAAACTCGACTGAACTATCATGAATTGGAAAACAATTCTTTTTGTCCTCTTTAAATGCAGAAATTCTGTCTGGGTTTTTTGAACGCCAAGAATTTTCTAAAATGTCAACCTGTGCTTGGTCTAAAACCAAACCAATATTACATCTCTCTTTAGCAATATCCTCCTTAAATATTTTGGATAGAAAGTTTACATTATTGTTTGTCTGCCCTTGATCAGACTTATCATGTTCATTAGAAAGAGAAATGCCACCATGTGCATTTGAATTTTGTACATTGACATGTTTTATAAACCGTTCACATTTACGATTATTGACAGTATTAAATTCTTCAGTGTTCTCTTTAACTGGACTACCTCCAGACGCACTTTCTTCATCTGACCTTATATCCAGATCATTTCTCTCAAATTGTTTAACAGCGTCATGTAAAGATATTTCTGACCTTGTGTCAATATCTATGTTCCTAGAAACCCTTGGCGACCCCAAATCTTAGTCCAAGTCTGGTTCTAATGATATGACTGGCCTATGCTCCCCTGATGGGAGGTTACCCATTACATTGCATTCAGATCTGGGCAAAAATTCCATATTCTGATTGCTAGAGGCAAACAACTCAGAAAGTTTGTCAAATTTATGATTAAAATTCTCCTCAAGATTATGGAGTTTTTTATCATATTCAGCCTGCATGTTAGCTGATTTAGAAGCCTTAGTAGCCTTTTTACCTGCTGACTTCTTCTCTGGTTACGTATTTGTCCTAGCACTGACCTTGCTGGGCTGTGAAGAGGAACGCTTTTCTTTCAACATTACCGTGCATGGTGCCGACTCTTCGTACATAAGTATCGAGTCATTCTGCTTTTCCTTCTCATCCATGTTAATGAATAACGAAGGATACAACAATCTTATAATTTACTAACTAAATAATTTTAGATTTTGATGAGAACACCCGTTCAATTGAACGCAAAAAATAAAACTGAACTTACCTTGATTTGAGGTGAGTAGATTTCATACATCAACGGATGTTTTTAAATCTCGGTCTCCTCAATGTTTTTTGCGATTGAGAACATACTAAAACGTGGAATATTCTATATTTATAATAGTAAATATCATGGTAAGTATATTTAACCAAATTCATATAAAATTTTGCCTGCTAACCCCTACTTATTATGCCCCACCTACGATAGTAGCAGGGCATTATGTTTTTCAGTCTGTGTGTCTGTTCGTTTGTTCATCCGTTTGTTTGTCTGTCCGTCCCGCTTCAGGTTAAAGTTTTTGGTCAAGGTAGTTTTTCATGAAGTTGAAGTCCAATCAACTTGAAACTTAGTACACATGTTCGGTATGATATGATCATTCTAATTTTAATACCAAATTAGAGTTTTGACCCCAATTTCACTGTCCACTGAACATAGAAAATGATAGTGCGAGTGGGGCATCCATGTACTATGGACACATTCTTGTCTTTTCATAATTTTATTACATATAGTTTAAAATAAAAAGCCATTTTTGAAAATCTTATAAAATTCCTTGTTTTTTTCATAGTTTTAGAACGAAAAGGAGCCAATGTTAAATGGATGAAAAATCTAGAGAAAATCATTTACCAACAAATTTTTAATAGCTTATACCTCAAAAACAAGGAAAAACCCTTTAATTTTTTCTTATCTTTTAGTTCCTCCATTTATTTACTATCAATTTAAAACAGTCTTTTAAAAAGCTAGTTATTTTGAAACAGAGCAGCGAACATAAAAAAAAGCGTGACACCAACAATAAAGTTAGAAAACCCATGAACCCAAAGTTTTTGTCAACAAATCACAAAAAAACAAAAACTACAACCAAAGATACTCACACAGTAATTCTAATACTATATATTGTAGTAGGATATTTTATATGCTGACATAACAGTTACAAATAGCTGCATGGTCCTGGGTAGAGTTGTAAACACTTTTAAAATTAACATTGTGTTTGCTTTGTGTTTCAGATACCAGATGATTTATATTCCACATGTAACTACTTACAGAAAGAGGTCAGTAATATTCAGACCTGCCAACTATCCCGATTTATGGGGAATATCACCCATGCAAGGTGTTGACCTGAATTTTGAAATTCTTTATTATATAAACTGAAGATATCAAAACAGGCATTCAAATGAGTTAAAAGGGTATTTAAGCACATATATACTCACTCAAACAATATAGTAGTAGATTAAGAACACTTAATGACAATATAAGGGGAGCATTAGGTCCTCTTGCACTTATAATCCCCCATGGAGATTTTGAAAAGTTAGCAGGTATGAACATTTTGTTTTTGAAACATGTTTGATTTATACAAGTGTTACTGATCACATTTATATGAATGAACAGAGGTGTGAGGAATGAGACAGCCAAATACCACAAAAAATCAAAAGATATCTACATATGGTCTTCAAGAATAGACAAGGGCCTACAATATATAAAGCCTTAATTGATAATTGTGAATAAATTAAAAAGAAACTAACCAATGATCTGCCAAAATTTATTAAGCAAAAACATTAGATAAAAGACTTGGGACATGCACATGTATGGTTTAACTAGTTATTTTAAGTACACAAGTACTGCCATTCCAACCTATACTATGGTATTCTTTCCTATATTCATCCTAAACTCATTTGAAATAAAAATGTTTATCTGTCAATTTGTCAATTCCTATTTTTCTACCTTCAGAAATAAATGAATTGAAAAGAAGGAACATTTAATAAATCCTACAAGATAAGAAGTTCTGCTCAATTATTGACGAACTAAAAATCATTTTTGTTTGTTTGTTTTCAGGCCTTATTATTAAATAACAACTGGTTATCTGGAATCGACAAACCAGAGAGATTAAATGATTTTAGGACACTCAGGGTAAGTTTCTCTAAGAATAGAAATGAATAGGTACTCAGCTCCAAGACATGTGCCAATCTAGCTTTCCAGCACAGTGTTGCTAGTGTAACAGTATTTTATTTGGTTGAAAATTTATCTTGATACCGCTAGCAACAGTTTGGATAAAAAGCAAGCAACAAATGCTGTATAAAGTGGTTGCCTATACTATTAAGTATCAATCAGAAATATTAGAAAGCTTGTTACAGTGTGGTTAAAATTTGATAATTTCACTGATAATGAATTGTACAAAAAGATATACTTGAATAATTTAGATACTTTCATGGAAAAAGTTTCTTGGATTTATTTAACAATTATTTACATAACCTTTGACAGTTTTATCTTCATAGAACATTGATGAGGGTGTGGATGGGGGTTTACAGAATAGGGAATAATGAGCAAAAAATAGAGAAAAATGGGCCAAAAAAATAAAGAATAGAGAATAATGAGCAAAAGTATAAAGAATAGAGAAAAATGGCCTAATAAATTAAAGAATACAGAAATGAAGGACCCCAATCCAGACCTTCATTGATCTATAATTCCAAGATTTACTACGAATCTTATCAATAGAAATGCTTTATTTTACTTTTTCAGGTATTGGATTTACACCACAATGAAATCAAAAATTTACCTGAGAATATTCATCAGCTTGAAAATTTACAGGTAATTTTTAGAAGCCTATTGTTTATACTGGTAGCTTTCCTCCCTATTTAAGGCATTATCGTACTACTGGTTAAATCTCCTGTTTTTGACAATTTCTTTTCCTTGGTTAACAGATTAAAAGGTTAAGAGAAAATTGTTGTTCTTGTCCAAAACACCATATTGCTTGGACATTTTACATCAATATACCATGTGATTTTTTTTTATGTAGAACATATTGTAACGAAAACCGAGCGGTCGGGCCTTGGTGTTAAACTATTAAAGTGTATCCCTTAGTGTGTTGCTATAAGAATGCTTTTATAAGAATGTATAAATATATATGAAATAAAAGTTATAACTAGAGACACTTCTTTGGTAGCGTAGTACTGTGGTTTCGTGGTACTCTGTAGTACTCTGGTATTCTGAATACACACTGGTAAGGTTGGTTCCTCTGGTAAGGTAATGACTCGGATATAAAAGGGTAGGTTTGAGTATAGGTTTTTGTATGGTAACTCTCGATGTTTGTAAGAATAACAGACTCGTTAAATAAAACAAATCAACTTGTATTAACTTTAAGATGCATTAAATATCAATAATACATATAAATATTAAATAACTTAACAGTATTCTAGTCTAACATATAAATACTTAATTAACCTTCTATCGTGAATTAAAGAAAATGGATAGCGGAAAAATGTACCCAGAAAGTTTACTGATTGTAGTTTGGTAATCGCAAATGGTAAATCAAATTCAATGCCAAAAGATAAAGTTTCTCTCTAGAAGTTATTCTCTAAATGCAACTTGGAAAGGAATTAACAAACTCACATTATACAGGCGTAGTCTCCTCGGACATTGTAATAGTGTTGGCTGTCTGGTTACTACTTGGTCTGGTACATGGTATCTGTACATATATCAAAATCGCTTGGAATTAACGTGTGTTACTTGCCCAGGGTAAAGTCGTACTAAAGACTTATCTGTATTCTCCCCTTATTTATACTTAGGTAAACCAAATTTATCGACTTGGTTTACCGTTTACCATTGGTTTACCATTTACCATTTCGGAAAATACCTAAATTACAAAACGGAACTGACGTCATTGTCGTCAATTGAAATAAACAATTCAGAAGTTTTCGAATGTAAAAACATAGGCAAGAATAATAAAATGTTTTAGAGTTAACAATGTTGAAACATAGTTATACAAGAAATATATAATAAGAAAAGTCAATTATCGGTAAGATTTAAACAACGTCATCACACTATTTTAGGGAAAACAAGTTCCATTTCAGGGGACCCACATTTCGTTACACTCTCCCCACCTTTGAAAAATAATGTTTGTCCCCAAACATGAATAGGCATTTCCTTAAATTTAAAACAAGTTCCTCAATATCATTCATTAAAATATTCCATAACATACATATTCAACATTATAAAACAATATTTAATAAAATTTAATTAATCTTTGGAATGTTCATTGTTCATATCGTCTTCACATAAAGCTTGAATTTCGCACTGTTCTTTATGATCCCTTAGTCTTGTAAATGTTCATATAGCACCAACATCTTTTCTTCTCATAACGATTGTTCATAAAACACGCTTAATTTCTGTTTGCATATATAATGACGAATGTTTATAAAGCACCAACACATTTTTCTTCGCATGATGAACTTTCTTCAATCGGAACTAATTCTGTGTATTTTGACAAATGTTTATAGAGCCCCATCAAATCTTCTCGGCTAGACGAATGTTCATAATACACTAATATTATTGTACAAATGAATATCCTGAAAACAAGTTACAGATCTAAACAATCAATAAATGTAAACAATATTAATAAAAAGTTGAAATAAATTGACCGTCAATTTAAAAAAAATCCTCTTTCCCATATACAATATACATGAACTTTTATCTTTAAAAATCAAACTCGATAATCATTGGTATATCTATGGTTGCAACAATGAGATGGTGATACACAATTTTATTATCCGACTGCGTTGGTAATACAGCAGTCCCCATCAGCATAACTACACTTCCATTAGCCATGTGTAAACTACTACGTGCATTGGATAACACTGGCTTTACACTCTTGGACATGATATTATACATGGATTAGTTTAGGGCACTAACAGTGGATCCGGTATCAATCAAACAATTCAATTTCATGTCATAACACTGACAATTTCAAATAAACTTTCAGAATATATTTATCTGATTCAATTTCTCAAAATTATTGGATTCTTCAAAATCATATTTAGTTTCTGCTGAAACTTGGTCCTCAGTGTCAGCCACTAATAGCTTCCCCGACCAGACATTTGGTCTGCCACTTTTCTTGGAATTAAGTTTTAGTTCTGTTAACGTTGAACCTTTGGGATCGGTTATTCAAAGGGGACATTCCCTTTTCAAATGACCAGAAACCCCACAATGGTAACAAGAAAAAGTTTTCTGATTTTTTTCATTATTTTCTATTTTTGCAAGACGACCTGAAATGTCATCAACTTGTTCAGACAAATAAATTTCCCTATTTAGATCAAAATTATTATTTTCATTTACAGCACAAACTAGCTTAGTGCCGTGTTTACGTCTGTCATTTTGGAAGGCTTCATATTCAAGAGCTACTTGAATAGCGTTATTAATACTTTTTGCTTTGGCCTGGAAAATAGCCCATCCCATGTCAACATCATTTAGGGAATCAATAAAACAATCGCATGCTAATTGTTCTTTAATCTCTATCGGAGCTGATGGATACGCTAACCTTACTAGACGTTTTATGTCTTGGCCTAAGACAGGTATTTGTTCCGTCGTCCACGTATTTTACTTTTCATTTGCGCCTGTACATTTCTGCTTGGTTTTCTGGTTGAAAACGAGAAGCTAAAGCGGCTGTCAGTTGTATAAAATTGGTCCGCATCTCTGGTCTTAAATCGGTTAAAATACTTTTGCGGTACCTCTTAAGCTAGTAGCTAGTTCTAAAGCTTTCTCTATGTCAGACCATTTGTTAATTGCTGCAATTAATTCAAACTGAACTAAATAGTCTTCCCAATTACTCTCACCATCGTAAAGTGCTGGTTTCTTTTTGTAATATTTTGTATTTTGTAAGTTTATATCATAATCACGCTCAAAATTTGGTTCATTGCTAATGCCAGCATAATTTAAATTACTTGTCATTTCATCAGCACGGTGTTCATGGTCGGTCCGTTAACCCCACTCTGAATCGTCCGCGGGACGTCAAAGGTAATGCTTGGTACGTTGCCCCTGATTATGGGGTGCGCCCGGTCCAAAGTCCTAGGTAAATCTCCCGAATCCCATCTACCCGTCGAACATCGGATTCACAAGGCGTCGCGCCTCGTCTTGTATTCCCGAGTCTCCTCAGCAGTATCCATTGCTTTCTGACTCCAAAACCCATACCTAGACCCTCTGGCAGCATGGTCCAAAAGAGTCCTTGACTCTTCACCAAAATTCCGTTTACCGTCTGCGCTGCATTTTTCCAAATGCACAACCGTTGCCCTATTTGAAACTTCCGGGTTTTCGCTTGGTCAATGGCCACTTTCCTTGATGGTGATAGATCCCTGACAATGGCCTA
This sequence comes from Mytilus coruscus, assembly GCA_017311375.1. NCBI lineage: Eukaryota > Metazoa > Mollusca > Bivalvia > Mytilida > Mytilidae > Mytilus > Mytilus coruscus. The sequence continues at coordinate 105,168,326 of CM029596.1, read as the reverse complement.
TTGTCAGCATGATGTATACCATCCTTTTCGTATCTATTCGTTTTCTCTTGTGAGGCCATTGATCTTGGTTCACTCTTATGCCTATCTCTCCGGTCGGCGTCAGATCATGGAATATTTCACAGGACCGAGATCGGGGAGCACTGGTCTACCCTGGGCAGTTAAACTAGGTGTTTCAAATTTATTTTCCGCTATCCATTTTACTTATTTTTATTTATGCCTTATACACTTTTTGACAGAATAAAAAATGTAGGTACATCCCACCGCTGCCACCACTGTAACGAAAACCGAGCGGTCGGGCCTTGGTGTTAAACTATTAAAGTGTATCCCTTAGTGTGTTGCTATAAGAATGCTTTTATAAGAATGTATAAATATATATGAAATAAAAGTTATAACTAGAGACACTTCTTTGGTAGCGTAGTACTGTGGTTTCGTGGTACTCTGTAGTACTCTGGTATTCTGAATACACACTGGTAAGGTTGGTTCCTCTGGTAAGGTAATGACTCGGATATAAAAGGGTAGGTTTGAGTATAGGTTTTGTATGGTAACTCTCGATGTTTGTAAGAATAACAGACTCGTTAAATAAAACAAATCAACTTGTATTAACTTTAAGATGCATTAAATATCAATAATACATATAAATATTAAATAACTTAACAGTATTCTAGTCTAACATATAAATACTTAATTAACCTTCTATCGTGAATTAAAGAAAATGGATAGCGGAAAAATGTACCCAGAAAGTTTACTGATTGTAGTTTGGTAATCGGCAAATGGTAAATCAAATTCAATGCCAAAAGATAAAGTTTCTCTCTAGAAGTTATTCTCTAAATGCAACTTGGAAAGGAATTAACAAACTCACATTATACAGGCGTAGTCTCCTCGGACATTGTAATAGTGTTGGCTGTCTGGTTACTACTTGGTCTGGTACATGGTATCTGTCGTATATCAAAATCGCTTGGAATTAACGTGTGTTACTTGCCCAGGGTAAAGTCGTACTAAAGACTTATCTGTATTCTCCGCCTTATTTATACTTAGGTAAACCAAATTTATCGACTTGGTTTACCGTTTACCATTTTGGTTTACCATTTACCATTTCGGAAAATACCTAAATTACCAAAACCGGAACTGGCGTCATTGTCGTCAATTGAAATAAACAATTCAGAAGTTTTCCGAATGTAAAAACATAGGCAAGAATAATAAAATGTTTTAGAGTTAACAATGTTGAAACATAGTTATACAAGAAATATATAATAAGAAAAGTCAATTATCGATAAGATTTAAACAACGTCATCACACTATTTTAGGAAAACAAGTTCCATTTCAGGGGACCCACATTTCGTTACAATATGTCAGTTGACTATGGAACGAAAAGATAAAATTTTCCAAATTTCAACCCTCACAAAGCATTTTATAACGACTTCCATTGTTTTTATTTTCTTCTTCTAGGTATTGAATTTAGAAAACAACAAATTATCAAAGCTACCATCATCTATTGGTAAATTACGGCATCTACAAACACTCAATATTAAATGTAAGTAATAAATGTGATATGAGTTTTGTAAAGAGGCATTTTGTAAAATATTAGCAACAATACAGTTTGAAAGGGTGTGATTTCTTAACAGTTAGGGGAAAAAAGATATGTAAAAATATTAAAATGCTCATCAATTTTGTTAATTATTGCGATTTTTATGCCCCTGCCACAAGGCGAAGGGGAATTAAGAGTTAACCTTGACCGTCTGTCCTTCTGTCTTTCCATCCTTTGGTCTTTCCATCCTCCAGTCTTTCCATCCATCCCATTTTTGTTTGAAAAGCAAGCTTGAGTAGGGGCATTTGTGTCCTCAGACACATTCTTCTTTTATTTTATCTGTCTTTGTCTACCACAATGACAGTCAAAAGTATATCATAAAATGATCAATAACACTTATATAAACATGGATTGTCATTGAATGTACATGGGTTGGGAAGAATATTTTTATGCCCCACGGGTCATTATGTTTTTCAGTCTGTGCATCGGTCCGTCTGTCTGTTCGTCCGTCAGTCTGTCCTGCTTCAGGTTAAAGTTTTTGGTCAAGGTAGTTTTTGATGAAGTTGAAGTCCAATCAACTTGAAACTTAGTACACATGCTCCCTATGATATGATCTTTCTAATTTTAATGCCAAATTAGAGTTTTGACCCCAATTTCACGGTCCACTGAACATAGAAAATGATAGTGTGAGTGGGGCATCCGTGTACTATGGACACATTCTTGTTATTAAATCTTGTAAAAATAAAAACAATAAATCAATGGAATAACACTTTGTAGCTTTTTTTTCTTCATCTTAACATCATGGAAGTCTTATGCAAATACACTAAGTAAAAAAAGTTAAGCAACATATGTTTTAATTAAAAGACTTCGAAATAAAAATTTCTGAAGTTTTAATCTTTAGACTCGAATTTTTTTATTAAAAATTGCACCTTATGGTTTATTTTCTTTGTTACAATAATTTATTTTATTGTTATGTTGAGTTTAATTTATTTTTGAAATATGAATATAAAATTAAAAAATTTTGTTGCTAAACTTTTTTTACTTAGTAATTTAATATAGTATTAAAAAATATAAAAACTGATATCTGACAGACTTTAATATGTCTGATGAACATCTGAAGGATGAAATTTTGTGGATTCAAAATTATTTATGGTTGTTGCCTTTAGGAGTAATACCAATATTGTTTTTATGCCCCCGCTGTAGCTGAGGGGGCATTAAGTGTTACCTTTGTCTGTCCCATCCTTCCGTCTGTCTGTCCCGTCCGTCACGTTTGTCCCAAAATTGATTTCCGTTCTCTAACTTTAATTTGCCTCAACCAAATGTTATAAAACTTATACCCAATGCTTATTACCACAAGACACAGATCAATGTTCGAAATTGGGTGGCGTCACTTTTATCGTTCATGAGTTATGCCCCTTTATAAACATAAAAATTGCTGAATTTTTCGTTTCTGTTCTCTAACTTTAGTTTGCCTCAACCAAATATTATAAAACTTATACACAATGCTAATTACCACAAAACACAGATCAAGTTAGAAATTTGGTGTTGTCACTTTTACTGTTCATGAGTTATGCCCCTTTATAAACTTATAAATTGCTGAATTTTTCGTTTCAATTCTCCAAGTTTAGTTTGCCTCAACCAAATGTTATGAAACTTATACACAATGCTTATTACCACAAAACACAGATCAAGATTGAAATTGGGTGGCGTCACTTTTACCATTCTTTAGTTATGCCCCTTTATAAATGGAAAAATTGCTAAATCTGTCGTTTCCGTTCTCTAACTTTAGTTTGCCTCAACCAAATGTTATGAAACTTATACACAATGCTTATAATCACAAAACGGTCTTAACTACGTGAATCCTGCATCTGTATGTGGAATTTGTGTGCAGAATTTATCTTTGTTTCAAATAAAGAAATACTTGGCATAGGTAAAGTTTTATTCTATCCAGTGCCACAGACAAAAATTCAAAACAACATTTCATTGCATATAAGAAAATAACCATCACTGGAAGTTAACCAATCAAATTTTCACCCCTTTTTTACCTGTTTACAAGCTTTAGTCACCATGTAACCTCATGTTTCCAAAATATTTTATAGAATCACCAAATAATAAAAGAATGGTGCTTTGAAACACTAAAAAAATATATGTTTATGACTCAGAAATTTTTTACTGCAATGAAATGTAGGAAATTAAATGTAGGATTAATTTCCTACAACTGTCAAGTTCAAGGGAATGTTTTTTTGGACCCTTTTTCGTATGAAACCGGATGTGACATACTATGATTTGGTGGTATTACACCTTTATTGTAAAGAATCACTCTGATTCAAACAAAAATTCTCTGAAACTGACATTATCAAGATGCTTGATTTCTTGATTGACAATATATTTGTTACGTTTGGAGGACGTGTTTTCAACAGACTGTCAGAATTCCAATGGGAACCAATTGTGCCCTCTTCTTGCCGACTTGTTTCTTTATTATTATGAGGCTGACTTCATACAGGAACTTCTTAGGAAGAAAGATAAGAAGTTAGCAATATCCTTTAACTCTACGTTCCGCTATATAGATGATGTTCTCTCACTAAATAATACCAAATTTGGTGACTATGTTGAATGAATCTATCCCATCGAACTAGAGAAAAGGATACTACAGATACAGTTAAGTCTGCCTCATATCTTGACTTACATCTAGAAATTGACAATGAGGGTCGGTTGAAAACAAAACTTTATGACAAAGAGATGATTTCAGCTTCCCAATTGTGAACTTTCCATTTCTATGTAGCAACATTCCAGCAGCGCCTGCATACGGAGTATATATCTCCCAATTGATACGATATTCCGGGCTTGTGTTTCCTATCATGATTTCCTTGATAGAGGATTGCTGCTCACAAGGAACTATTAAACCAAGAGTTCCAAATGGTGATGTTGAAGTCATCCTTCGTAAATTTTACGGACGCCATCACGAGTTGGTTGACCGTTACGGAATAACCGTTTCACAGATGATATCAGATATGTTCCTTATGTCGTAACTACAATACCCTCCCTTTTCACGAATGTGACTTACGAATTAGACTATTTACGGATTTGTAATAACATAAGCAACACGACGGGTGCCACATGTGGAGCAGGATCTGCTTACCCTTCCGAGCACCTGAGATCACCCCAGTTTTTGTTGGGGTTCGTGTTGCTTAGTCTTTGGTTTTCTATGTTGTGTCATCTGCACTATTATTTGTCTGTTTGTCTTTTTATTTTTGGCCATGGCGTTGTCAGTTTGTTTTCGATCTATGAGTTTGACTGTCCCTCTGGTATCTTTCGTCCCTCTTTATTACTATAGAGATGATGCCATATTTGTCAGATTTGTCACAAATTGTCAGTCATCATACCAAACTGGTTTAACTAGAATACACTGATGCTACGTTTATTATATCCTATGTTTTTAGTTGAATTCAACAGGCCAAAGAAGTAGCCTTAACATATCTTCCCCTTTCAAATCAGTTTTTGGTACTTCTCACGGGGGGGTCTGAACATGGGATTTTGGGTACAGTTGTGCAGCTGGGATTTAAAAAACACCCCCCATTCATATATTGAATAATTGTGAAATCCCTACCTATACATATATTTCAGAGCGAAATCATAACCCATTCATATATTTATCAGCTCAAATAGTACCTAAATATATCACAATTGGTCAATTACTACCTATTGATATATTTCCTCGGTAAAATTGCACCCCATTGATATATTTGACGTATCAAAAAAGGGACCCATTCCAGTGGCACATATGTATATACCTTCATATAGGAAGAGACCCCCCTGTTGGACTTCTGTTCTCATGTAAAGAAGATTTGGAAAATGAAGAAGATATCTGACCAACAGACTGCTTATTTTCAGGTCCATAAATAAATGCAACTAATTTTCAAATAATAATAATAATAACCTGTTTTTCTTTACTTTTCCAACATAGCCAATAGATTACATAGCTTTCCCGAAGAGATATGCAATTTGAAAAGTTTACGGACGCTGGATATTTCTGGAAATAAGATTGTGAGATTGTCTAAACAGTTCTACAAAGTCAGGACTTTAGAGACATTAATATTAGATCCAGAACAGATGCACTACCCACCTAGTGGTAACTATGAATTATTAATATATACTGATACACCATTTTTAAGGCAGACACCACAAATATGTTAAATAAATATATATGATCAGGTACCTAAGGAAAGATTGCTCTTTGAAATTCTTTCATTCATCTAGAGATAGGAAAGATAAGACCCCAAGGGTATATATTTAAAAGATAAGAAAAAATAAAACACATAAGGATAATCAACACCATAGCTACAGGAAAAAAAATCATACCTGTAATTTGCAGGTTAATTAACGAAGATTCAGGAATTTTGCATGCATTGTTCTTCCCAGGGCCTTTCAGCATCATTTTAATGTGATGCTATATATATTGCTTGAGGGAGATGCCACACTCTTGGGATGTGGGATGTAGGGGGTAAAACCAGTGGGGATTTGGGATATAGGGGCTAAAAAAAGTTGGGATTTGGCATATAGTGGGGAAAACCGTAAAAAAGTGGGATCTTGTTAAAAAAAAGAAGGTAAAAAAGTTTGAAGTAGGTAAAAAATACAAAAAAAAGCAGGATTTTGGAATGAACATCTCCATTTTCACCCCCATTGCTTGAATGTGATGCTATCTAAAATAATTTCCTTATAGATAGTGTAATGGATGTGATGCTATAATTTCTAGAAACAAGATGGTATTTCATAATTCCCTGTTTACCAGGATGCTGTAAGAAATTTGTAGGGAGAATACTGCCATGGTTGATAATTATAGAGATTAATGTCACAAATTATATCATTTGAAATCGCTTGCATATACAGTACGATGTTTATTTTCTGTAAGTGAAAAATATTAATGAGATATGTTGCATTCCTAAAATTCTTCTATTGTCTCATCAGATATGGTAAATGAAAGATTGAAACTCAGAAAACTTAATAGACATTTGCTTATATGAAATACTTGTCATGATATAGCTTTTCTGCACTGAAGCCTTATTGAGTATCAATCTTATATGAAATATATACCTCTATTTTATTGCAGATGAGTGTTGTAAAGGTACAGAAGCTATCATGATATTTATTTGCTCAGGTGAGTCAAAAAGTGCACAAAGACATTTTGTAATCAGTTTTATACATATTAAAGATTGTGAACAATAATTTAAGTTATTATGAATATTGGTGTTTTATTTTTTCATGCAAGGTTTTATGTACTGTGATGAAAACATGCACTTTATCCATGAACACATTAATTATGAGGCATTATCTTTAAAGTTATAGGTCTATTTAATCATATGTCTTAAATTTCATGGTTGATTAAATCAGGCTAAGGTTGGTGAAAATTTACATATAATGTAATCGAGTATAAAGTTGGCAGGAAAATCATCAAAATTTGAGCAATGAAAATTCAGTATGTAGTTGATTGTTTTCTTTTCTTTTCATGGTTTAAATGATCATATATGCATTCTGGCATGCTACTACTGCTAGGCATAGCTACTGCCTTTAAACATGTTAAACATGTTTTTATTAGACCACTGTCTACAAAACAAGAGGTTTGCACCTGCTATTTTGATTTTTAATCTGAGAAATTTTTTGAGGTTTCCCATACCAGAATATGGACTTCTCACCATTTCCACTTAAAATGGATAGGTAGAATTTCACCAGACTTGCACAGATTTTTATTTCTGAAATTAAGTTGTGCACCTGCTATTTTAATTATTCAACATTTTTAATTAAAACATAAACACAAATGCATGATAGATAAATTGATAGATTTATTGATGGTTGTATTTTACACTTTCAGATAACCAGATAGAGTACCTACCTCCATCAAGTTTTCTGTTGGATGTGTTAGATATTCCTACATCCCCAAGTAAAGTCAGTCAATCTTTAGCAAAACATTTAAGAGATGAAGAAAGTTTACAGGTAAAAAAATACTTTATATAATAAATTATTGTTTGGAACAAGTTAACTGAAACCTTATTAAATCTTAATCTTACATTATGCGAAAATTGAGGATAATTGTATGTATCTGGAAATTAATGCATATATTTTTCAAACATATTCTTTATTTCAATTAAATGTAACAATTGGAAAATGTAAACTCTGAATTTTTTGCATATAATGGTATGTATGCTGTAATTTGTTATATGTTGTCTTAAGTAATGAAAACACATTTTTCACATGAAGGGTAACATCACATTTATTACTAAATTTAAAGTAATTCAAACAAAACTGACATAAACAATGTCAAAACTCTGAATTAATCACTTCTGTTGGAGAAGAAAAAAAGGTTGCTTTCTGTCTTATAAAAAAAAAATTGTAATTGTCTACAACCAGAGACTAATTTTGTATGGACACATTGAAGCATATTATAACATGATGCATTGGCGGATCCAGGGGGTGTTCCGAGAGTTGAAACCCCCTCTTTTTTCGATATTTTTTTTTTCAATTACAAAATGTATATGAACGTTTCATGGTGTTTTGGGGGTGGGAACCCTTCCTTTTCAAAATAGCTGGATCCATGCCTGTGATGGGAAACCCTTCTAGAGAGATTTTCTTATTTCTATTTCAGAAATCTGTAGATGATTACAATACACAGATGGTAAAGTTTTACTTGAGTTGTTTTCATTAATAACATTTCTTATTTTAATTAAGCCAACGAAATAAAAATACACAAATAATGGATGATATTTTGATGGTGTTGTTTCTATCAGTATGTAAAAAAAACAATATCTTAGTTTAAAGTGGAAGGTCAAAATTTTCCATACAAATAGTATGCTGTATCACTTTAAAAGTAAGATCTTTTGGATGGATGTACAAGAGACTTTCAAAATTACTTTTATTAAAGTCAACTTTCAATTTTCAAATATATCTCCAAATATAACACTGTAGGTTAAAAATTTTAAAGTAAACAGATTTTAATTCAACTTTCAAACTTTAAAAACGTATTTGTCAAACAAAAAATAATTCGCTATTACATTTCTCATTTCATATTATAGATAGCTTTGATAACTGATTTTGCATACAAATTATGCATAAAACAAAACAAAAAAACTTTGGTGCCGTACAATTGGAAGAACTTATTTTCATTATCAATGTTTAAATGTACAGGATAGAAAAAGACAAGAATTTGCTGATATAGAAAGAAAAATGCAACAGGAAGAGAATGAACAGGCAGAGATCGCAGTGAAGATGAATATCAATAGGAACAAATATCTGGATGAAGTGGTTCAGGTACAGATTATATACATACAGTCAATTCTCATTACTTTAAACTCAACCAGCCTTCAAATACTAGCCCTAGGGCATCCACTGTAAATCAAGAATAACATCAGAAGTTTGAAGTAGTGATTTTAGCCATTTTTTGTCATAACATTTTTAGAATAAGTTTATTCCTATGTTAAGACAGTTAATTTAATGGGGATGTGCTGTTGAAAATTATATCAACCACAGGTTTTTGTCTCGCCTCAACAAGGTTGGAAAAGGGAGACTTAGGTGTGCTGTTTCAAGTGTGTTGGTGGTGGCGTCAACAATGTATTTGTTTAAGATTAGATCAGTTTATGGGGAATTACTAGTGGTAGGTCAATGATATATGTTGGTATGCAGTTGTATTAGTATTGGTACATCTCATTTCCATGGAGATTATTTTGCCCCGCCCCCTCAGTCATTGTTTATTGACTTTGAAACGTTTGCTAAGTTTACATGTTGAAGTTTGTGATTAGGTCAGTTAAGTTGAATCACTAATGTTAAGTCAATGATATGTATGCAGTTTTATCAGCAGTTGCAATTCTCTTTTCCGTGGAGATTAAATGGCTCTACTCTCTCATCATGGTTCATTGACTTTGAATGTTTTGCATAGTTTACATGTTAAAGTATTGCAATTTTAATTTCAACATTTGCAATTTACAACGAAATTACCTAAAGGCTAGATAAATCTCTTTGTCAATGTTTATGGTATTTGCATTTCTTTGTTTTATGTTGCAGGATAGTGACAAGATGGACAAAGAATTAGAGGAAATTTCTCATAAAAAGGATGAAGAAAGAAGAAAATTATTACTGGAATTAGAAAAGAGTAAGTGTACGAATATATCTTTTCAAAAGTTAAAAGTCTTTGGATTTAGTTTTTTATTTTCAAATTTAAGCATAATTTTGGATAATCACCTGCTACATAAACCTTAAGTTGCCCAGGGAAGCAACTCTGTCTGATGACAGAATCTCAATTGGGGATTTTTTTAATTTATTGATCCTGTCACTTTAAATTAGTTTATTGTGTCCCCCTAAAATGGTCAAACAGGGGTGATTCATATGGATTATTTCTGTCACATTGGCTCGTCATTATCACACTTTGTTAATCTGTAACTCCTTGAAAACAGCTTGATATATTTCCACCACAGATTCATCTTCAGGACATGAAGTTGGCACCCCTGCCATTTTAGTTTTTAATCTGAGTGATTTTTGGGGTTTCCAATACCAAAACATACTTGCTCTATATCAGTTTTTAATCAGCAACTTCTTAAAAATGGCTTGACAGAATTAAATTAAAATTGCTGAGATTCTTCTAAAGGACTGGAAATTGTGCACCTGCTATTTTATTTCAATTTTTAAATGTTACCTTATTGGGATTCCCAATATCAAAACATGGACTTTGTCATTTATGCTATACTATTTTGAGATATCAGGCGACACAAGACTTCCTAGGAAAAACTGAAACATTTTTAGAAATAAAAGTTATATGTTTTCTACCCCAGGGATAGATTACCTTAGCTTTATTTGGCAAAACCTTTCATAATGTGGGGTCCTCAATTCTCTTCAATTTCTTACTTTATTTGGTCTTTTTAACTTTTTTTATTCTAGCGTGTCTGATGTGTCTTTTGTAGACAGTGCATCTGTCGTACAATATCTTTTAATCTTGGTATATCTATGAGTTTATATAAAAAGTTGCTGGTCAAGAAGATTAATAGAAACAAACAAACAAATACTTTATTTGTCAATCACAGCACCCAGAATGAGTAGAATAAGTACAATCATAATTTTCAGTATGCGTACGCCTGAGGACAACTGCTCAAGTCAATTACTTTCACCATCCAAATAACAAATAAAAGTAAACCATTATAGGTCAATGTACGGCCTTCAACACGGAGCCTTGGCTCACACGAACAACAAGCTATAAAGGGCCCCAAAAGTACTAATGTACCATTCAAACGGTAAAACCAACGGTCTAGTATAAGATTTTATGTAGGGCATTGGTAAAAAGAGGAATTTCATGCATAAGATAATGTCTTAAGACATACTTTCTCTTTGATTTGGATTCCTTTCTCATGATTGAAGATTTAGAGCAATTTTCAAGATGATTAACAGCAATAAAAACATGTTACTTACTTTTTTCTTTGTTTTTTTATACTTTTAACAGTAGAATCTTGGTAACTTTAATTTGAATGAGTCATATATCAGAGTCAGTCTTTATTTTATTTCTTTTTTTTTTTGTAGTTGAGAATGGAGTGAATCGACTGATAGAAGATATGATGGTTGAGAACAAGAGAGTTAAACAGGTAGAACAATGGATTGATCAGTTGGAAGAGGAGAGGTAATATTCAGTTGATATTAGTTATCAAATTCCAGTCCGTTTATGAAGGCTTTACTTTCTTTCAGTTGACTGTCTGCCTGAAGGTTCATTGATTTTTTTATTCAAAATCTTTTTGTTTTTTGTATTTAAGTACTCCTTTCGATCAGCAAAAAAATACAAACAAATTAAAAATGAACAAAGGGAGATATGGGTATATAATTACATTACATGTATGTTTCATTATAATACGAAATTTTGATTGGCTAACAGCAATCTCGCCTCATTCTGAAATTAACCTTCATTTGAAAGTGAAATGTAACATTCATGATGACATGAGCTTCCACAATAATGTGCACAGGTAAATAAAAAAAAAAATTGATAGAAATCGTGTTTTCATGATCCTAGCAAAAAAATGTAATTATAAGTATTGAATGCTTCTTTAAGTAATTTTATAGGGTTGTAAAAGCATTGACCATGCACACATTTTTAGAATGAAGTGCTTCTGCGCTTCATACAAAATGTACTTCGGTCAAGGCTTTTACACCCCAACAAATTTACAAAAAGAAGTGTTCACTTCTTAAATACATCAGTGAGACAGGTTTTCTGGTTTCACCAAAGTCTGCATACAAGTCTACAAAAATACTATAATTCTTTGATCATTTAAATTTGTCGTTCACCTGTACCCACGAAAGCCACGAAATTTGGTATCCCATGAATAATTATGAATCCACAGTATTAAGGACTTTTTTGTTGATGTCATATTTTGTTTTGTTTTGGAACAATTCTTAACATTTGTCTAGATTCTTGGTGATTTATAGCTCATAAAATGTCTTGAATGCTTAGCCATTGTATGACTGTATAATGGTTGGTAGTTTTTTGTCTTGTCTACAGCTAAAGTCACAGAAATGAGACATGGAGACATTAATGATTGCTTGCTCTTTGTCCAGACATATCTGTGTGTTAACAGTTAATTGAAATTTGGTAAACTTCTGTGTTGAGCTCTTGTCTACTGTGGATTCATTCGTTTTGATGGGTACCATTTTTTGTGGATTGAGGGAATTTGTGTTTTTTTGTGGATATTTGATTTCGTGGTTTTGCGAAGTCTGCATACAAGCCTATAAAAAATTTGACGAACATTTAAATTTGTGGTTCACGTTTAACCCATGCAATCCATGAAAATTGGTATCATACGGATAATTATGTAATGGTTTCTTATCTTTTCTTGTCATTCGTAGGTATAGATTTGATTGTATTGATTTGATTGTATTGATTTGATTGTATTGATTGATTGTATTGATTTGATTGTATTGATTTGATTGTATTGATTTGATTGTAATTTAATCACAATTTTCTAAATTTACACTTATGGAATTTGTTTTATGACAGTTTTTGATATTATTTTTTAGAATGAAAGATGATGATTGGTGTAGTGTTCAGTATGAAGAGTATCAGAAGTTGCGGAAACAAGAAATTTTAGGTAAATGTTTACATGCTTAGACTTGCATTTATGACACATGATTGTGCACATGCCCTCAAAATACAAATATATGACACATGATTGTGCACATGCCCTCATAATACAAATTTATGACACATGATTGTGCACATGCCCTCAAAATACAAATCTGTGGCATATGATTGTGCACATGCCCTCAAAATACAAATAGATGACACATGCTTGTGCACATGCCCTCGAAATACAAATCTATGACACATGATTGTGCTCATGCCCTCAAAATACAAATCTATGACACATGATTGTGCACATGCCCTCAAAATACAAATCTATGACACATGCTTGTGTATATGCCCTCAAAATGCAAATCTTTGACACATGATTCTGCACATGCCCTCAAAATACAAATCTATGACAGAAGATTGTGCACATGCCCTTCAAATACAAATCTATGAGACATGTTTGTGCACATGCCCTCAAAATACAAATCATTGACACATGATTGTGCACAAAAATACAAACTACACCTTTTACGAAAAATCTGTATGATCATGAATACAGGTACTAGCATGCACTCTATCATGTATGCACTTTATGGATGTAACTCCTCTTGCATTCTTCATCAGATATTCAGGCATCTTTGGTCATAGTAAGATTCTAACATAATGGAGATGTGCCTACATAAGCCATCATTTTAGTTTCCAATCCCAGAGACAAAAAGTGGAAGTGTGTATATTTATCCTGCTCTGCACACAGTTCTAGTTTGAAGAATCTCATTTTTTTTTCCAGAAAATATGCAGAATCTATTAAATGATATAAATGCTCATGAAACGTTAAGACTGCAGAACTTAGGACTAAAGGATGAAACAATGAAGCTAGCATTACACAGGTAAATTTGTTGTACAGTAGGTATACAAAAATAAAACAAAAATGTACTGTAAATTCAGAAATTATTGCGTGCATTTATTATTGCGATTTTGTTATTTTAGACTAAAATACGATTTTAATTTTTGCGATATTGAGAAAAATCCTGTTTAATTCATATTAAAAATTTCAAAATGCGAGTTTAAATTATTGCGATTATTACCCTGTCGCATTTTTCGCAATAATAAAAACATCGCAATAATTTCTGAATTTACAGTAACTGTGGCATTTGTGTACTGTAGACATATACAACATTCAAAAAATATACTTATGATAAGATGCATATAGGTTATTTTATAAGTTATGATAATTTTTTAAGCAAAAATAAACAGATTGAATAATAATTTTTGAAGGCATTTTCAAATGGGGTAACTAATTATAGAGGTAAATTTAGAAAAACACTTACATTTTCGCTGTTCTTGACACCAAACAATAGTGGGGAATTCAAAGTGCCTTTCCTGGGTCCCATGTATGTTTTATAGAACATCTCTAAGAGGAAAAAGCGCTATTATAAGAAATTATTTGCTTTGATCAGGTTTTATTTTTTATGGGGCATTTATATGATGTATAACCAAATTCACTACATTTAAAACACCTTTCGTAAAGAAATTTTGTCGGGAACACTCATAGACAAAGGTAAAATCACAAAAATACTGAACTCCGAGGAAAATTGAAAAAGGAAAGTCCCCAATCAAATGGCAAAATCAAAAGTTCAAACACATCAAACGAATGAATAACAACTGTCATATTCCCAACTTGGTACAGGCATTTTCTTATGTAGAAATGTAATAAAATATTTTTAAAATATACATTAATCTTTAATTTTATTCAGTGAAGAAGTAGCTTCTTACCAACAAGTAGAAGATGTATTATTGAACAAAGAAATAGGACACACAGTAGTTACAGATTTATATATACAACAGGTATGGAATATATTGATGATTGTTATGTAGCAAGTAATTCAACATTTTTAAATTTTGAATACAGTCTTGGGGTCACAAAAACAGATAATGATTAAAAATATGGATCCTCCCTTTTCAGAATTTCTGACTTAAAGTTGCAACAAAATTTAAATGCTTATACAATGACATATTTACATGTTCATCTGTTCAGATACTTAATATTGTTTTAGAAAAAAAAATTATGGGAATAAAGTGCTTTTTATTGCTGTCATATATTGGTATGATGTTGGCGGCGTCGTCGTCCGAAGACACATTGGTTTTCACACAATAACTTTAGTTAAAGTGAATGGATCTCTCTGAAATTTTACCATAAGGTTCAATACCACAAAAGGAAGGTTGGGATTGATTTTGGGGGTTATGGTACAAACAGTTAAGGAATTAAGTGCCAAAAAAGGGGCCAAAAATAAGCATTTTTGTAATTTCCAGACAATAACTTGTGTGTTAGTGTATGGATCTCTCTGACATTGTACCACAAGGTTCCATATCACAAAGGGAATGCTAGGATTGATTTTGGGGGTAATTGCCTCAAAATTTTAGGAATTAAGGGCAAAAAAAGGGTAAAAAAACAAGCATTTTTCTAGTTTCATGAAAATAACTTGTGTGTTAGTGCATGGATCTTTCTGAAATTGTACTACAAGGTTCCATATCACAAAGGGAAAGCTGGGTTCGAGTTTTGGGATAATTGCCCTAAACGTTTAGGAATTTGGGGCCAAAAAGGGGCCAAAAAACAACCATTTTTCTAGTTTCCAGACAATAACTTGTGTTCAAGTGAATGGATCTCTCTGAAATTGTATTGCAAGGTACCATACCACAAAGGGAAGGCTGGGATTGAGTTTGGGGGTGATGAATCATAAGGGGGTTCAAAAAATTGGGGGGGGGTTTCCTTTTTTTTTTTTTTTCCTTTTTTTCCTTTTTTTTTTTCTTTAAAATTTTTCATTTTAAGTTAAATATTTCTGATTTATATATAAAAGCAAATAAAATCTTCAATTACACAGTATTGCGCATTAGATTTGTAAGATCTTTGACCACATTTATTTTGTGTCAGAAACCTTTATTATGTCAAAAATTTGATCACAATCCAAATTCAGATAGTATCAAGCTTGAATATTGTGTCCAAATTTGCCCCAACTGTTCAGGGTTCAACCACTGAGGTCGTATCAGACTGCACTCAGCGAAGCATTTTATTTGTATTTATGGGTGTCCCATTTTATAATCTATAAGACTTATTACTCAATTTTTTTGGCGTTAAAAAATGAAAAACACAAAATCTAGAAGAAAAACATCCATGTTAAGTTAATTAAAAAAAACTCAAACATTTGCCTGAATAATCTTAACTAAATGTATAAAATATTATTCATTGATTTCAGGAAAAAGCTCAGAGAGATGCATTTGAGGTATTACAATTACAAAAAGACGCTAGAATCCAGAGAATAACTGAACAGATAGCTATGATTGAAGAAGAGCTGTATAATCTTACTCTGGTTGAATTAGAGAAAAGACAGATGAAGGCTACCTTGGAAGCTGTATGTACTTAATAAATAGGGGGCACAGTTGATAGTTGAACTCATCTATATTGCTTGTTTTACTAGTTATTTCAATGATAGTGCTGTAAAATTTATTGACATTTCCATGTGTAATTAAAGGTAGACATTGTTAGATGAATGAGCGTGTTAAAAATTTGGCTTAGCATGTTGGTCTAGTACAAAGCAGGGTTTTACTGTGGGTATTGCTATGTGTTTCTTTATTCTACATTGGCTAGAGGTATAGGGGGAGGGTTGAGATCTCACAAAACATGTTTAACCCCGTCACATTTTGCACCTGTCCCAAGTCAAGAGCCTCTGGCCTTTGTAAGTCTTGTATGTTTTTTAATTTTAGTTCAATTATATGTTTTGGAGTTTAGTTTGACATCCATTTTCACTGAACTAGTACACAATTATATTTAGGGTCCAGCTGAGGACCACCTCCGGGTGCGGGATTTTCTCACTGCGTTGAAGACCCATTGGTGGCCTTCGGCTGTTGTCTGCTCTTTGGTCGGGTTGTTGTCTCTTTGATATATTCCCCATTTCCATTCTCAATTTTATTTAAATATTCATATTACATTGACATGTTCTTGTCCTAAATATGCATATTAATATGCCGCTGGATGATAAGCAGCCATTCATCATCATCATCATCATCATCATCATTGTAGAAAATGTTTAAATGCTTGTGGTGATTTAATATCATGAACATAATGTGCCATCATTTTGAATTTCCTATTTTTCCAGTTTCCTGCCAATGCTTCTATTCAATGAGTATTTTTTTTTTGACACTTACCTTTACTTTGGTAATCACCTAAGCAATAAGGTTGTTTCTGTTTTTAGAGTTTATTAGAAGAGAAGAGACACTCATTAATCAAAATGTTGGAACAATTGATGGAAGAACAAGAAAATAGAAGAATGGAATTGAAGAAAAGATTGGTAATTATAATTATGATAAGATAATTATTGGGCAGGCAAGACAGTCAGCATGTGCTCTCTTATCTTATCAATGTTCAATAACCCCTAGTTTCCAATGTTTGGTTTCAAGCAACAGAGACAAGATACTGACATGAAATTTGTATATGGTGCATTAAATAAAGTCTGTATTTATCCTTAACTTTACTGCTGTGCATTTTACAATTGGAAAAGAAATAAACATAAGATTGATGTTTAAAAGGCAAGTCTCTGATAAAATACTTCAAAATTACAATATATCAATGTTTTTAATGCTTCCTTTATCTTGGAAGTAGCTACTATATTTGGGGATGTATGATTCATGGTCTTTTCCTCCTAAATCAAAATTGCCAGGCAGAGGTGCAGATTAAAGAGGACTACAAGCAAAAGAAATAAGAAAATAACTTGATTTCGCAATGTTTGTTTACATTCCACCATTTATGTTCTTGACATTATATAGGTCGTCCTTAATTCTTTTCAAATACTCTAATAATTTACATAACCTATATGGGTATGCAATTTTTATTTACAAAATCCAACATTTACTGATAAATATCAAAATAAAATGCTTCATCACCATTTTCTCCTTTATTTCCATGGGATTGCATAACGATGAATAAACTACAAAACCTAATCCGTTATTCATACAGATTTGTTGTTTCGTATTGCTGCAGGTGTTTTGATTTAGCTAAAGGTCCTTAAGGGCAATTCAAATATGTAATAGAAAATATACCTTCATGTGCTACTTTAAGAGATAAAAGGGGTAGAAATTTTAGACATTTACTCAAAATTTCGGTTTTTTGGACATTTCTATCCTTTGGATAGACACACCTAACTTTTTTATTTCTACAGATAAACACAAGCGGATTTTTGTAAAAACATCATGAAAATCTACTTTACATAAATATGCTCTTAATATGTACAACAATTCTTTGGAAATAATCAATTTATAACAAAGTTTCAGGATTTTAAGAAAAAACAGCATTTTTTGCGGTATATTTATCAAATTTAAATAAAATTCATCGTTGACTTTTTCATTAAAATTGGTACAAATAATCTTCATATGTAATCAAACCTAATGCCATTTTAAAAAAGTGGGGTCCATGTACTTGTTTTCAAGTTAAATCAGTTTAAATCATAACAGTCGAAAATGCATCTTTTCCCGATATGTCACAGTTTGACGTCGAGAAAATAACATTTTACATTAGCAACATCATTACTTCCCCTGTAACTGTATCGTATGCCCTTAAACATTAATGTGATGAATAAATTTATCATTATTTAATTAAAGGTCGGAACTGTTTAACTTTCAAAGTCATATTCTTTTGTTAAATCTATTAAGTGTGTAATTTCCGCAAACTCTTAATGTATTCGTTTTTAATTTACACATACTTTCCCTATTTCTGGTTTATGACAAACACAACTTTTCCTTTTTTTTTCTTTTTTTTTTGTGATTTTGGCTTATTTCAACATTCTACCGTGTTCTGAATCATTTGCAAATATTTTCAAGGTTTTCCGTGAAGATACCCCATACAATGACACACAACTTGAAATTAGGCATATTCACTGGAATTTTTTAACAAATGACAAAAAAAAAATTTACCGAATTTCCAATGCAAAAAAAAGGAAAAAAGGGTGTGGTTATTTGTCAATACGGATTATACACGGCCGAATACCGTAGATGGTCTTCAACTATGAAGTGAAATTCTTACACAATACGACAAATTTTAAATTTGAACAGACTGAAATGGAACAACAGAAAGATGACGATCAAACAGATTATTGGTTGGTGCAATATCAAAGACTGTTAGACAGTAAACCACAGGCTGTTATTGATAGGGTAAGTATTTAAAGGTCCAAAAATCTTCATTTTGATACTTCTGGGTTAAGAAGTTACAGCTGTTATTGATAGGGTAAGTATTTTTAGGTCTAGAAATCTTCATTCAGATACTTCTAGGTTAAGGGTTTACAGCTGTTATTGATAGGGTTAGTATTTTAAAGTCCAGAAATCTTCATTTTGATACTTCTAGGTTGAGGTTTTACAGCTGTTATTGATAGGGTAAGTATTTAAAGGTCCAAAAATCTTCATTTTGATACTTCTGGGTTAAGAAGTTACAGCTGTTATTGATAGGGTAAGTATTTTTAGGTCTAGAAATCTTCATTCAGATACTTCTAGGTTAAGGGTTTACAGCTGTAACTGATAGGGTTAGTATTTCAAAGTCCAGAAATCTTCATTCTGATACTTCTAGTTGAGAATTTACAGCTGTTATTGATAAAACAAGTCCACCTAAAAACAGACTTTTAGTAAAGGGATAAACTTTCAAAGTTCTTCTGTTGAAACTTTAAGAAATTCAGGTCCTCTTATGAAAAGGATAAGCAAGTTTTCCATCAAACCTTTAACTGTTATTTATAAGTCAGCTGAAAAAACTCACTCTAGGGAAATGTAAAGCATTTAAATGTAAGATTGCAAAAACTTAAAGGTCTTATTTAAAGGACAAACATTAATGTCCAAAAACCGTAACATATTATTGAAAGAGTATTTATTTTGAAAGGTTCCTAGAATTGGTACTTTCAGCATTCAGACAATTCAATATATGAGTTTAAGTACAAATGCTTATAGAATAACTAATCGAAGAATTCAAATAGAGAGAAATATTCAACGAGTGACCGAACAACACATTAATTCACGAATGCGCGTAGCACATGAGTTAATTATCAGTGTTGTTCGGTCACGAGTTGAATATTTTTCGATATTTGAATTCTTTGATTAGTTATTCTTTTTATTACATTGGCAAATGGCTTTTTTTAATGAAATTAATGTAGAAAATGTAAGGAACTATATCTTTTTTCTACATTAATTTCACAATTTGTTTTGATCCTTTGTTATTGACGTCTTGACAACGCCTATTGTTGTATGACGTCAGAGAGTGAAATAACCAAGTTTATTTCACATGTGAAATTATCGGTTTTTATTTGACTGGGAAATCAATGTAATTCATTGCTACCAATGTAATAAATGTATTTAATCCACATTTGCTTATAACTTATCAGTTCAATGACCAATTTACTGGGAATAAATGTAACATGTTGATTTTCTGTGTTTTGTTTATTAGGACTTTTGCTTGTTATTTTTGCCATGGTGTTTTTTCTGTTTAAGATTCATAGATTCTGATTGGCTATTGGTATCTTCAAAATTTTCCTATTAAAATATTTAAGGCCAATAAAAATTTTATTTTTAAAACCCAAATATCAAATTGCTTTTAAGATAAATATATATATATATGAAGATGTTAAGCAGTGTGCTGTTTTATATTGACAGGAAAGGCAGTTAGCTACAGATGTTGTGACAATATTAGAGGATTCCAGGGCAGGAGAATATATCCCTATTTTTACACGACATAGAATGACTCCAGAAACTATTTTAGATATAACTGATGATGAGCTTAAACAGGTAAGGATATTTCAAG
Organism: Mytilus coruscus; assembly: GCA_017311375.1. Classification (NCBI taxonomy): domain Eukaryota; kingdom Metazoa; phylum Mollusca; class Bivalvia; order Mytilida; family Mytilidae; genus Mytilus; species Mytilus coruscus. Next base: position 105,147,890 of record CM029596.1, on the reverse strand, counting down.
TTTTAGAAGTGTCATATGTTTATATAGAAAGTTTAGTTGAAAAAAACATTTAGATTTTGATTTTCTTTGTTGTTGTTGGGTTGCTGTTTTATTGACTTATACCCTACATCTTCTATTATTCATATTTATATGACAGACAGTAATTAAAACATACAAACAGGAACGAAACAAAACAAAAACACATTTCAAAATATTTAGAAAGACTTGATTATCTAAAACTGCTTTTGCATGCCTCTCTCTTTATATTAAAAATTTTAATTTAAACACAACTACTGGAGCATTCCTTAAAGTGTTGTTGTTACACGACCTTCTACATTAAAAATTTAAATGGTTACTCCCTACTGCATTCAGACTTAAGTACATTTGTTTTTACAGATTGGAGTTCATGAACTTGGTCTAAGAAAAGCTATTTTGAAGAATATAAACAAATACAGAGCTCAACAAAAATTGGGTAATGGCAAAGAAAGTGCAGCTAATTTAATTAATAAAGAAAAGGAAGCCATGTTGGCTGAAAAGGGAGAGCACCCTCAACCAACAGCTCCACCTACAGATGAGACAGCTCAACCATTTTTGAGGCGTTCAACATCAAGACAAGCATCTATATTAGCCAGGGGAGTTAACTCCGAATGTGTTGTATGCATGGATAACCAGGTAATAATTTTAGTACTTTTAGTCCTTTATGTATTAAAGATTGGTAAGATTGGAAATAATACTTATATATTTTTAGCATAAACACAGTATTATTTTTTGGGAAGTTTGCTATAGCAATACTTTCCTTAGGCGTCGGCCTCAAACTTCCGGGGACAGACTATCGCAAATGTTCTGCTCCAAGATAATGTAGTGCTAGTGTTTGAATACTGATTGCAAGAAGATTCTTTTGAAATTTTGAGTCCTTTTGAAAAGATTACAGCTTGAATAAAAAAGGAATGAATGTTCACCGATAGTTCAGATGAATTTAACTTAATTTTGAAAATAACTATCACAAACACTACTTCGCGGATCTGCCATGCGCTGAAGAGAAAATCAAAGAAATCTACGCGAGTCAGCGTTTAATTCATTCATGAATATTTCATGAATGAACATTTTCCCGCGCTTTTTTTTTTACTATGTACGATATTTACAAATGTTTATTATTAAATAAGTAAAAGTCCGAGTGTATCGAAAGAATCCCGTATGGTGAACTGGTCCGCCGTTCCATCTATAGCTTCGCACCGAAGGAACGGGTTGGAGCCATTGTCACATTGGCATTAATTGGACGAGTCTTACAAATTAAACGATTCGCTAATAAAATAGACCAATTATAGTGATAGGAAATTGACTTCAATTGTTAATACTGGGATGCCGCAAAATAAACAAGTATCTGTTAATTAACCCCATGGTGGTAGCGCAGATAAATGACCAACGAGCGTGTTATCATGTTCTTGACAAAATGAGCCGGTATCTTTCATTCCTTTAAGAACTCAGTAGGGTTATAAATGTGCTAATTTTTCGTTTGATTTCCTATCAGTATAATACATAATAAACATAGCACATGATGCACTAGTCTCGTCGAATTATTAAATCCCGTGGTCAGAATTCTGACCACGGGATTTAGGCCGTACCTGTTGTCAGTGTAGCGATAAGTGAACACAACAGGGGTCCAGTTTACCCGTATGGCTGACATTACTGATATGTTTTGACCAAGCCTTCGGATAATTGACAAGTGATAAAAGTTTGATTGAACAATTATACACAGGTGACAGAAATACTCAATAATCATATGGCTTATGTCACACACCATCGATGAGTAAAGGTAAATACCGGCTATGATAGAAAGGTGCATGTTTTGTTAAAACATCGATCAGAATGTTTTGATGCCAAAACATTTGAAAACTTTAAATTCCGCTATTTAAATACTAGCTATTTCACATTCCAATGTGGATTTAAAGTCCTTCACTCGTCCAGCATGCTCAGTCACGTGGGTCAAACTGACAGCTGAAAACATTGACTGAACGACAGTTCGTACATATCGCAGCCTCCTCAGCGTTACGATTAACAATTACATTTGTATACAAATCGTTACAAGGATATAAGGCAGACAAGTCAGCTTCTACTTAGAATAACTCAGTGTATCAAGACAAGTGCTGTAGCAATTATTTACATGATTAAATAAAATCTGTCCATGTAATAGGAAAATGACTTTCTTTTTCTTAGTGCTAGTCCAAATAATTATGACAAACCAAAATCTCAAATGTTATTGTCTCAATGCTAAATTTCACAGCATCAACTATAAAATGTGTTACAGCCGGGTTATTAGCACCTCTATGAATCTAGTGTATATAAACTTTTATTCATGTCGTCATACTGCTATTGTTATGTCTCCACCGTATTAAGTTTTACCCATTTTCTTCTGTAAGAATTTATACGTCCCTTACTTGTATGTACGTCCGTACATCCCATCTGTTCTCTAACTTTAGTTTTCCTAAACCAAATTGTATGAAACTTATACGCAATGCTTATTTCCACAAAACACAGATCAAGTTGAATTTTGGTGGCGTCGATTTTACAATTCTAGAGTTATGCTCCTTAACAAATGAAAAAGTTGCTTGAATTTTTGTTTACGATCTCTAATTTTAGTTTGTCTCAACCAAATGTTATGAAACTTATACACATTGCTCATTATCACAAAACACTGATTAAATTTGAGTTTTAGTGGTGTCAGTTTTACTGTTCTAGAGTTATGCCCTTTACAGTTATGCCCTTTACAAATTTAAAACTGATTGTTGTCGAGCCTTTGACTTTTGTCGAAAAAGCGAGACATAGCGATCCTACATTTCAGCGGCGGCGGAGGCATCCACAAATCTCACTCTGTGGTTAAAGTTTTGAAATTTTAATAACTCTCTTAAACTATCCTGGATTTCTACCACACTTGAACAGAAGCTTGTTTATGATCATACAATAGTACCCAGAAGTAAATTTTGTTAAAAAAAAATCCATTTTTTCAGTATATTACTTATAAATGGACTTGGTTTTTCTGCCAGGAAACATTACATTCACTCTGTGGCTAAAGTTTTAAAATTTTAATAACTTTCTTAAACTATCCTGGATTTGTATCAAACTTGGACAGAAGCTTGTTTATGATCAAAAGCTAGTATCTAGAAGGAAATTTAGTTAAAATTTTGTTCTTGTTTTTCCTTATTTTACTTAATGGACTTAGCTTTTCTTCCAGTTAACATTACATACAGTCTGCAGTTATTTTTAAAACATTTATTAGATTCATAAACTATCCTGGATTTTACCAAACTTGGACAGAAGCTTCTTACAATCAAAAGATAGTATAGAGAGGAATATTTTATTAATTTTCCTCATTTTGTTGAGCCTCGATTAACAGCAAAAGTAGGCGAAACACCGGGTTCCATGGAACACTTACGATTTTTTTCAATTCCGTGCTCTAACTTTAGTGTGCCTCAACCAATTGTTACGAAACTTATACAAAATACTTTTAACCACAACACCAAGATCAAGTTTGAATTTCGGTGCCGTCATTTTACTGTTGTTGTTAGGGTTATGCCCAGTTACGAATGGAAAAAATACTATAAAATCACAGGCCCTAGATATGGCATGGGCACATAAAGAAATTAACAGAGCTTATTGTATATTTGATTATTTTAGAACAACAGTTCAAGGTTGCAATAGAAAATATCAAAATTTTATATGAAAACTTTTATGAAAAAAGAAAATGGTTTAGTTAAAAATATCAAAGCTGTGATTGAATACATATTTAAAATAATACACATCTATAATCTATTTGAAAAAATACACATCTACAGTTGCAAACTTCCGAGAGGTGCTATCCAGCACTTTGATTACTTATTATTTTCCTAACTCCAAAATTGGAGAACTTATATAGTATAGAAAAGCTAATTCCTAAAAAGACTCACTTTTTCCCACCTTTGTGTGAAAATAATCTTGAACATAATTTTATCTGTTTTATTTTCAGTCTGATGTCATATTTTTGAAGTGTGGACATGTGTGTACTTGTCAAAAATGCTCAGAACCACTTAATCAATGTCCTCTGTGCCGTGGAGAAATTGTTAGCAGAATTAAACTGTTGTCCAATCCAAGATAGAACTGTAAAATGCATGGTAGTGCTTTAATGACAACTCAGTCCATATTGGACAGATTTATATCTAGTATTGAAATGTTATTTTTTTTCTCAATGTGATTATTGAAGTTGTCTTGATTTTGCAAAGAAAAAACATGATTAAAGTTTGTTTGTTACATGTATTTAAGTTTTTGGATTTTGTCTTTTACACTGTACATGTGCAATCTGGCAAAAATTGGATATGTTTAAACTTTATTTGTTATTGAGGTACTAGTTTTGTCTTTTTCTGTGCAAAATCAACACAAAGTTATAAAATGTTGTGAAATTTATTTCGGTTTCCAGTCTGTGTTTATTAATACATTAGTGACTGTGAATTCATTTATTTTCATGGTTCCATTTTCTTGCAACCAGGAAAATTTGTTACTTTGTGGATGCATGATTTCGTGGTTTTCACAGATTCTGCATCAATGCCAACAGGGAATTTTGAAGTTCTTTACCTACCAAATCCACTAAAAGTTAGTATCGAACAAGTAACAATGAATTCAAAGTATACATTGTTGTGAAATTTATTTCATGTTTAAGTCTGTATTTATAAATATACTTAAGTTAATGATCTTGTACTGAATATAATCCTGTGTTGTTAATATTTTTTATACTTATTGCTAAATGTAAAATAAATCCTTACGTGCAGTTATTTTGTATATTAACAAAATATTGTTAAAAAAAAAAACGGAAATTAAAAAATAAGACTTATGTTCTTTCAAATTTTCTTAAGTAGTATGGAAAGTATTTATAAGAATTAGGACTGTAAATTTAGAACTTGTGCACAAGCCAAAAGTTGACTGTACTGTGTTGCTTGCTTTGTTTAGGCTGTTTTGGTTTTCATGCCCTGAAATGTTTTATATTTTTTGGTCTAGTCACTGCCAGTTGTTCAAATAAAATTGCCTAGGTAATTTTAGCCGATTGATTCATATTTATTTCAACAATTAGAAATTTATTATAAAAGTTTTTTTAAGAGTTCACCTGTAAATACCATTAACAAAATTTGGCAATGGTGACCTACTTTTATGCTGTTTTAATTTTAACAATGGAAAAAAAGATATAATTATCACATATTTCCACTACATTCATTAACCACCAAAGTTATTACAAGTATTACCTGATGTGAATCATTTAATTCAAGAATTTTAAGTTTGTCTGCAATTGCAAGAAATATATCATATTCTTGAGAGGGAAAAACATTCACCACTTAAGAAAATATTTGATGTCACATACCAAAAGTGATTGTTTTGCATACATAATAATGCTTAATGTCATAAAAATTATGGTTAGCTGTTTTTAATTCATGGAACTTAAAAACTCATGTACTTATTATTTCTTGCAAACGAAGACAACAGCATATTAAAGGTCAGTATATTTACAAATGAAGACAACAGCATATTAAAGGTCAGTACATATAGGGTGAAATTTGCCATCTGTCAGATAATCGCAGGAATATATGTATACATTTTGCGAGGATTAAGTGTACATTATATAAATGTTAAACTCTAGAAAAAATGTCGATAGTGATATCATGTATTAATTATTAAGAGAAAACTGTTATTACCTCTGTATTGTGGATCTATGTTAATTTCTTTTTTTTTTATTGATAAATCCTGTATTAGTTGGTGCAATGAATATTTTGTTGTTGTATTTACTTATTTTTCATTTCTTAAAGAGATATAATTTAGTTATATGGATGTTTCTAAATATCTGCTCTTTTAATCATATTTATACAAATAAAATCTGTTTATATGATCTTTCACTGTCATATTTATTGGTCCTTCAGCTCACTGAAACCCATATGATTTTACTCAGTATATTGTCTCACATACATGAACCCCCATATCTTTGCATTTTTATATTTTCATAGTTTTTCTTTAACGGGTTGTGATGATCTATGAATTCATTACAATTTGAGGCAGAGTGGAATCAGAGTGTGAGGTGATGAGCATGTTTACAATTTGAGGCATAGTGGAATCAGAGTGTGAGGTGATGAGCATGTTGTCCTTTAATTATTGGAGAAACAGAAAATATCCCCAAAAATTCCTTTTAAAAAATTGCAAAATTTGATTTTTTTTCATTGGATTATAAACCTTGGTGACCACCTTCAATGTTCATAGCAAAACCATATTCCTGGATCTGCCCCTGTTTTCAAGAAGTTCAAGGGCAAACCATGAATTTACGGTGATACATGTATATAACACATAAGAGAAATAAAGTCTACAGAATGTTTTATAAAACATATTCTTGATAACATCGACTAAAATTTTCAAAGCAGACGACATTTCTTATTTTAGCTATTTGATATATGGTGTGGAATTCTCTTGGCGACATTTCTTATTTTAGCTATTTGATATATGGTGAAATAAACTACTTTTCTTCTAGATTGTGTGAAAATTGGTACAGTGATAAGGGGAATTCTCTTGGTTTGATTGTAATAACGTTTTGAAATCACAATTTTCATTGGAATAAGTATGCATAGTACAATTCGTGATCTAAATTTCTATAAAGTTGTTAATAAATTAAACAGAAGCAGTAAAAACAACAAACATTAAGAAATGACATATGACAATAACCCTTACACTTACTTAAGCAACTACTGACTGTGTTGTACATTCAAAACTAAATGCATTCTTAGTACTGTTTTTGAAACAGTAAGCTATTTTTTTTCAAAATACTTGTATTGTATATATAAATGAATATATATTATCTATTTTCTTTCACTAAAAGATAATAAGTTAATTTTATGTAATTATGAAAATATATGTATAAAAGAACAATATATCTCTTTTATTTATGTTGTATATTATGTAATAAACAAATTTATAATTTATAGATATTTGGATGATTTTACTATAAACCTTATACAGGTGTTTAACATTTTCTTGCAGCCAAGTCAATTCTATTTTTAATTTTATGAAGAGCCGTTTTACACAATATCAGGTTTAACTAGGGTAAATCTGAGGTAAAGTTAACCTAATCACCTGGGAAATATTGATATACAATAACAATAGATATAGGAAGATGTGGTATGAGTGCCAATGAGACAACTCTCCATCCAAGTAACAATTTATAAAATTAAACCATTATAGGCCAAGGTACGGCCTTCAACACGGAGCATTGGCTCACACCGAACAGCAAGCTATAAAGGGCCCCAAAAATTACTAGTGTAAAACCATTCAAATGGGAAAACCAACGGTCTAATCTATATAAAAACATGAAATGAGAAACACATATGAACTACAGAAACAGACGACAACTACTGTACATCAGATTCCTGACTTAGGACAGGTGCAAACATTTGCAGCGGGATTAAACGTTTTAATGGTACCAAACCTTCTCCCTTTTTCCTGAAACAATAGTATAACATCACAACAAAGAAAGACACACTATAAAATATCAATTGGAAGGCTTAACTCAATCAAAAAACGTAAATTAACACACAATGAACGAATAAATTTGATCTGTGATACCGAATGCAAATACAAAAATTAGAAAATCATCACTTTTGAAAAAACCTGCGTCATATTATATACAGGTAAATGAAACAAACACATTTTTGTTGGTTTTGCTTAATTTTGAAGGCTGTGCAGTGACATTTAGTTGCTTATATCAAGGTCATTGATGTCTGTTGGGTAATTGTCTCATATGTAATCATAACACATCTCTTTTTTTTTGTAACTTGGTAAAATTCAAATTAATATGATCAGTTGCAAGAAAATAAAGAGCACTTGTATTGGTTTTGGAGTAAACTTCTAGATGTCTATTTTTTGGTCAGATTGTGTTGTTGAGTTGCTGTCTCATTGATAAGAACTTGGACAATCAATCAATTTGCAAATTGGATGCTGCTGCAAAAAATTAGAATTTATGGTATTCTTTGTAGATTCATTCTTCTAAGTTGAATTAAATTTTTAGTCTAAAATCCTAGAGGGGTTTTGTTTGGTCAAGAGTTTTTTTATCTCCAAAAAATCTTGCATCTTTTTTACTGAAGTCCATTATTGCAATAGCAGTTGTTAACAATTTTCCTTTAAACAAATTAGGGCTTCATTTTCATAAAAAAAAAAAGGTCCAGAAACCATCATGTTAAATTAAGTTTCAAATATCTTTGTCAAATTTCAAATTAACTGTGCATATGTTTAAAGCTTTTTAGTTGTACAGAAATTTTTCTAGTCAATGTTTTCAATCATACATGTGCATGTAGTAGAAAATTTCATTACAAAAAAATCAAATGTTGAATAATTAAGTTTGACATCAGTGACTGAATGGTAAACCTTTGATTATAAATGAATTTTTACAACCAAAACCATACATGTATTCACCAATTTTCTTTTAAGTAGTCATTTTATTTGAAATTTTATCTTGAGCTGTTTAAACAAAGATTAAATATCAAAATTAATATTGAACAGACGAAACAGCTGGTCCTTTACCTTAGATTTACCATTGTTCCACCTGAGTTAATTTAGTTTCATCAACTAATATTATTTAAAACAGCTCTTGATAGAAATAGATAGGAAAATTGCCACTTCCAAGAAAATCGGTTAAGACATTTATGGTTCAGTTTTAAGGTAAAGAAATTGTTAATTGTCAAGCAGAGACAAATTTAGATTTATGATGAAAGTTATCAGTATATGAGATCAATGACATATTAATTTATAAATTTCACCTGATATGTGGTTTAAATAACTATTTAACTGAATGGTATTCAATTTAAGAAATTTTTAAAGTATTGTAGGTAGTCGTACTCATTTTTAATGTACTAATTTATGTGTCTTATTTTTCAAAGGAATACCATTTAGATATGAATCCTTATGTTCCTTGTAAACAGAATGACCTTAAGTTATATGTAGCCATTGAGGTCAGGTTCAATCCGGCAAAGTCAATCAAGTAATACTGATTAATCAAATTGAAGGCTATCTTATATCAATAATTTTAAATAACAAGACTTATTTTATGTGTATATATATTCATAAGGGAAATCATTCAAAATTTACCAAAAATCATTTGTTGCTACCCTTGTTGTTACACAGCTCAACAGAAGTGGTCATTCTTTAGAATAATGTAACCAGAATTTTGTGTGCAAGGAAACAAATTTATTTTTAGAAAGAAAGAAAAAATGGAATAAAAAGTCCAATAAATGAATTGGTTCAGAAAATATAAATATATATTTTTTAAATAGTTGGAATAGAAATACCCCTGCAACAACACTATATTCGACATTTAAAAAAAAAACAGTGTCAAATTTTTTGCTAAAGCTGTGATTTGATTGACCCATAAGTAATATATTACAAATGAACTCAACAGACTTATATTAATTTGTTTATACATGTAGTTGTCCCATACATTTTATATATGTATTATCCTTGATCTTATGTTTTATACTGTTCTGAATAAACAATATTATGAAGATTTTCAGTATTGGTACTCTTTCTTATGGTATTGTTTTTGTCTCACCCTTTCATCACTGAAGGGCCCCTTGCCCTCTAGGTCAAGGTCCAGTGACTTTGAATTAGGTCTTTAAAATCAGCAATGTTGCTGTCCATCAGACTGTCTTTTTCTGCCAACAAGCGAGAAATATCTCCCGTGTCAACAGTTTATTACTTGTTGAGTTTATTTATGAACAAAAAGAAATGTACCATAGTACTAGCCATCTTAGATTTTGAGATTGGCATATTAGAACTCATATTTGATTTTTGTCTTATCTGCTATGAATGTCACAGAATGTGAGGCATAGGGATGCTAGTTCATGGGTGGTAGTGTTAGCTCTTTTTATAAAGCTTCATTTTTCAGAAGGTTGGAGACCAGGATACTTTACATCTTGTATACAAATGCCTTATGTTCTTAATTTTTTGTCTGGCATATGTCTGTTGTCCTTGAGTCTCCTTGACCACATTTTCATGGTTTATTGACCTCATTTCATGGATCAGTGATCAACATTAAGCTTTCGTAATTTGTTTCAATTCAGATATTTAGCTATAGGTAAACTATATTGGATGTATAGAATGATTGTCACTGTCACTTTCACTTCATTTTCATGGTTCAGTGGTCAATGTTAAGTTCTTGTGATTATGTCCGTTTCTCAGATACTATAAGCAATATGTCAACTGTTTTGGATATACATTTATGATAATATGAACATAACTGTCATACAGGATTCATATGACCTTGATATATAAGTAAGGATGTGTGGTATGATTGCCAATGAGACCACTATTCACAAGAGACCATATGATGAGGATGTAAATTGACATTACAGGTCATCATACAGCCTTCAACAAAACCTGTAAACTACAGTAATCTATAAAAGACCAGGACATGACAAAAAGTGAAACAATTCAAATGAGTAGACCCAACGGCCTGTTATATTCTACAGAACTTGGCCCAAGTATAGTATACGTTTATGTAGTTCCAGCAAATTTTTTTCTATACTAAAATTTTTCTAGTTTGTAGTTCCAGAGTTGTGGGACTTTAACTGTCAGATAAAGTAAATTTTTTACATGTTGAACCATAACACGAGTTTACTGTTAAGTTTACAAAATTGTTGGAATTGGTGAACATAATACACTGTGCAATTTAAATAAATCCATTATGTCATTCCAGAGTAATGGGACTTTGACTGTCAGATAAATAAAAGAATTTTTTTGTAATATATGCACTAGCTATAGTATGCTTGGATCAAATCAATACTAACTTAACATTGTTGTTAAGATTGGTGAATGTAGACTCACTTTTGATTTTTTGGTTTGTCATTCCTGAGTTATGAGACTTTTGAAGTCATATTTGATGCTGTATGTATATGCCTAAGGGTATCCTCATGTATGTTTTTTATACAGAGCTATTTTGTTTGCCTCTGATTAAATGCCTTCTTAATATCCCCTTTTATTTTTGCAACAATTTTAATATGCACAATAAGGGTATATTATGCTCTCTTGGCACAGCTTGTTGTCCCCAGCACATATAGAAATACCGGGCTTCTGTTGTCCGTCGGTGCATCCGTCCGTCCGGTCTTGTTAGCACTCTCAGGTGTACAATTCATGCGAGATTTTTATGAAACTTATATCATAGGTTTATATCAGCAATGTCTTGGACAAGTCGAAAATCAATCCTGATCAATTATTTTTAAAAGAGTTATGCCCCTTGGAAAAATTAATTATATGGAAAATTGCATCGTTAGTGCTCTCATTTGTTCAATTCTTGCCCGACTTTTATGAAACTTATATCATAGGTTTATATCAGCAATGTCTTGAACGAGTTAGAAAATCAATGCCAATCAATTATTTTTAAAAGAGTTATGTCACTTGGAAATATTGATTATAAGGAAAATTGCATTGTTAGCGCTCTCATAGTTCAATTCTTGCCAGAATTTTATGAAACTTGTATCATAGGTTTATATCAGCAATGTCCTTGACACTTTCGAAAATAAGTTCTGATCAAATATTTTTAACGAGTTATGCACCTTGGAAATATTAATTATAATAGAAATCACATTTCATTTTTCTCTGAAGCCTTCATTTCTCTAAGATATTAATAAAGTCTTATAGAACAAAAAAAAAGTGCTTTTTTTTAGTTATTGCCCTTGTACCTTGGATAGATAAAATATGTGCAATGAGGGGGACATTGGAACTCTGGTTCTTTTATTTATTAAGCAGTATTAATAGTTCAATGGAAGATAATTCTTAAGACATAAAAACCCTATATTTTTCAATTCATAAAATTAAACTTGCCTAGTTATGTATATAGATTGGGAGTATAGATTTATTCTATATAGATATAAGAAGATGTGGTATGAGTGCCAATGAGACAACTCTCCATCCAAGTCAAAATTTATAAATGTAAACCATTATAGGTCAGCACGGTCTTCAACACGGAGCCTAGGCTCACACGAACAGTAAGCTATAAAGGGCCCCAAAAATACTAGTGTAAAACCATTCAAACGGGAAAACCAACGGTCTAATCTATATAAAAACGAGAAACGAGAAACACTTATGAACCACATCAACAAACGACAACTACTGAACATCAGATTCCTGACTTAGGACAGGTGCAAACAAATGCAGCGGGTTTAAACGTTTTAATGGTACCAAACCTTCACCCTTTTTCTGAAACAATAGTGTAACATCACAACATAGAAAGACACACTATAAAATATCAACTGAAATAGCTTAACTCAATCAAAGGACATAGTAACACCATTGAACATACACTGAACAAATAAATATGACCTATGATACAATGTAAATTCAAAATAAACAAACTAAGGGAAGAATAATAAAAGTAATATGTTATATCGGTATGAAATGTTAAACAATTTAAGAAAAACAATATGCTCGAACAAAAATATCAGCCATTTGCAATAACTTTAAACACAGGTAAATAAAATAATTTTGTTGTTAGGTATCGTATACAGTTACAATAGAGAAAGGAAATATTTTAACAAAATAAATAATTTTGATGTTCATAGTACTGAAGTGGAAATTTATATTAGTACCAAACACTTATCAAAGCTGGTATATAGACCAGATATAACCCTGAATAACATTAAATAACAAAAAGCATTACAATTAGTATCAACAGGTCAAATAAACAAGAAAGTACGATTTGAGAGTACTCACAGTTACTGACAGCTAGTTAAAAGCCAAAACAATTAATAATAAAAAATCATGCATCAGAGACTAAAATCAACTAAAACACATCCCAGGGATTTAGTATTTTAACGTCATGGACAGTCAAAGAAGACATGACTAGTGCAATGCCAAAAATAAATGTATCGACAGACAGTAGGATAGTTAGTTTAACCTCTTTATAGATCAAAATGAACGTGGGTGTGTCTTTAAACATCCAATTTGAAAAGAATACAAATTTAGTTATGTTTTAATTTGCTGATGACAAAATCGATATTAGTGCCAATGTAAACTATATTTAAAGATCTAATTACAACATTGGTAAGATAACCTGAACTAATAAGTTTATTTAAAGGTTCGATGAGTTTACACGGATCATATAGTGATTTCCGTGCTTTAAGTACAATATTACCGTAAAATTTAGGATGTGAAATACCGTTTTTAATCAGTTTTCTACAGGTACATACATACATGCAAGTTTAGTTTGGATCTATCTGTGTTTATGCTTATTTTTCTCTAAATAACAATGACGAACAAGAAGAAGCATGTGTTACAACTCAAAACTGCAAAGCTGTCGACTAAATATGATGTCATTCTGTTCAGTAGTACTTGAGAAAAGTGTGACTTAAATTTAAAGTTTATTCAACAAGTTGAAAAATTCAAAGTGTTGACTCATCACTGTCAAGCTGCTGACTAAATATAAAGTCATTCTGTTTTGTAGTACCCAAGAAAAGTTTGAAGAATTTTTTTATGTTCATTGCACATATTGAAAAAGTTTATATTTTAGGCATATTAAATGATACAGTTGTGAAACATTCACCAGCCATCCAAGACTACCATAGTTAACTTCCTGTTGTTGCAAGTACATTTTGACCCTGCTTTCCAAATAATGTGCTTTTTTTATTTCCTTGTGAATGGTCATCCCGTTTGGTAGCAAGATTATGCAGTTTTATTTTATGTTACCTTTTTCATATTGTCTAGATAGGCAGAGGGGAGGGGGGAAGAGGATTTGAGCACATGTAAAACTGGTTTAACCCAACCACATTTTGTGTTGTTTGTTTTTGAGCCAGACAATGATGGCTACATTTTCAAGACTGGACATATTTCTGAATTAAAAGTTGTTTACATGACTTGCAGAAAGTATAAAATACCATTTAATATTTTTTTGACAGAATGAGTTATTTACACAGACACTTTCTGGTCATAAAAAATGACGACTTCAGAGTTGTCCACAGTTCTTTTCCCAGTAATTCAAATGCCTAAAGATATATGTCTATTTCAATAGACAAGGACTCCTGATTTCCCAGGAGATTGTTGAACACAAGACTGCCATTTTTTATTATTATTTAACACCTTATAATGAAGGGGTTCTTATGTAATTATCGTAAAGAGTTGCTTGTGGTGTGTATGAAATCTGCAGTTAACTCTTTGTAGTTTTAGTTTTTGCCCTGGTCTTTATGGATGTTATGAATGCCTTACTGTAGTTTGGTCAGTAACAAAAAGGTTTCAAAACATTATCGAAAGTAATGTTGAACTAGCTAAAAAAAAATGAAATTTATAGTATGGATGTTCAAGTAAAATTTGCAGGCTCACAGCACCTATGAAGCTTTGATTTGAAAAAAAAGAATATTATTGGCTAAGTGATTACAACACAGACATATTTCTTTTCCATTTATTACTAATTAAATATTATGAACAGCGATCAACACTGACTGAGAGTCAAATATCAATATTCCAAAAAGAGTGACAATATCCATTCATACGGTCAAACTCACAGTCTATCATAAAATAACAAACATTGGTCTTCCATAACAAGACATTTAAAACAAATCTGTAAAACATTTTATCAAGATATAATTGAAACAGGACAAAAAATATTGTATACATTAACTATGTTGATAACTTAAGGTGGTACCAAACACCTTGACTAAAATTAATTTGGCTTGTTTAATTTTCATAAAATTTTGACAAAATATTTACTTTGACCTTTTGACAAAAATATAAAAATTTCAAAAAACTTGAACCACACACTTCATTGGATATATAGCAGTTTGACAAACACTAATTTTGATCATTGAGAAGCTTGACAATACAATGTGATTAAAACGTTCAGCTGATTTTTACAGAGTTATCTCCCTGTAGTGTTATGTACCACCTTAAGACCATATAAATAACATTCTTTAGTTTCTCAATCAAAAATAAACTTGAGCAGGTAAGCAAATTTCCCTTTCATTTTTTATAACACTTCTGCTAAAGAAAAGAACTGTTTCAAATTTATGAACTTGTTTTCCTTCTTTCAAGTGGCAAACCTCAGCTATATTTTTTTTCTGAGGCCATTGGTAAATTCTAAAGAAAGGCAAGGGTAACAATCTTGAATTTGTTTTACTGTGGTCTTACAATATTAACAAATTCTGCTGCCCTATATTTCATGACAATAAGAATACTTCACAAACAAAATAATTCTGACCAGAGCTTGAATAAACATCATTTAAAAAAAAACACTGATTGAAGAAAAGCAGTTTAATATTCAGCTTCCAAAAACTTTAGTGTGAAAATATAAATAATAAATAATAGTTTAGATTTTTTACCAAAAAAAAATAAATGACTAGAAGAGTAAAATAAATTTGATAACGCTGACTATATTAATGTTTCTGGTTAGTTATAAAAACAACGTCAACATAATCTTCCAATCATGTTTAATACTTTATCATTTCAAAAATAACTTGTTGTTCACCTAACAGATAGCGTTCTTTGACAATCTTATGTATCATATATTTGTGTTTTTTTTTAAATTTTTTTTTCATATATGTATAGAAAAATATTGTTAATCTTACTCTCATATAGCAGTGTGTTTCTGATATCTAACCTACGTAAATTATTACTGGAATCACAATTCAAGTATAAAACATATCTAAGTTACACAACCATTTAGATCATTTATTCATCAGTAAATGGTGATTTATTCCTGGCAAATCTAAAAACCCAAAAAATAAATTTTTCTGTTCACAAATAAGTGACAAATATACAGCCATTAAAACATGACTTCATTTAATGTAATCAAATACAAGGATGTCTTTAAGTATTTTTTTAAAATGCTACAATGCTTTAAAAATATTTGAAATATAAAGTATATCAGCAGATCTTACAGTATGAGGATGGACAGCTATATAAACTGATCTCACAGAGTGAAAATGAAATGTTACGTTCACATCCACAAACTCAATTTATGCTAACAATGCAAAAAAAACACCATAAGATACAAGTTCCTTTTAAAAATAACATGGTTGTGCTCAGTAATTCAGTTACCAAAATATAATTTTAATTTATAATTTTATCTTTGGTTGTCAAATTATTTTATCCAATTATCACTATTAACATCCAATCGCTTTCAAAACCAATCAATGATTATTTTCCTTGTGAAGCTTTCCATTCCTTGAAAATTTCATCTGCTTTGGCTAGAGTTTCATCTTTCTGTAATGATAAAACATTTTTTTAATTCAATATTATCCTTTATTAAAAAAAAATAACGATAGTTATACTGAAAATTCAGAAATTATTACGAACATTTGTAGTTGCAATTTTTGAAACATGGACAAAAATGCAAGATTAATTATTGCAATTTCAGGAAACTCTGTATACAGATATATGTATGAGATATCAGAATGTAAGTTCTTATTATTGCGATACTCACCCAGCTGCATTACTCCCATTAATTAAAACATTGCAATAATTTCTGAATTTACAGTATTGAAGAGCCATATTTCGATATATTCTAAGTATTTCTCTTTAAGTTCTCAGTGACACAGTGGTCTAAGTAGATCATCTTCAGTGATCACTAGGGTGTCAACACGGAAGTTGTGAATTTGAATTCTACTTGTGGCAAGGTATATTCGATTCCAATCTTAAATGACTAGGATTGCCAGTTTTCCGGCGAAAAGTCTTGGTTCATTTAGGGCACTCCTGCTTCCTATACCAATAAAACCTAGCTGCCATGAAATAGCCATCAAGAGTGCTGAAAGTGGCATTGAACCCCAAAAATCAATCAATCATATCCTTTCTAAAGTCATTTAGATAACAAATTTATGTCACGACAAAAAAAAAAGCAGGTGGAAATCCGTTTATAATTTTAATGGTTCTGGTGAGGAAATAGAATTGTTTCAATGTTAAAATAAAATTGGCAACCAAATATAAGAGGAAAAATCAGTGAAATTTAGCTAATAAAATTCCATTAATATGAGAATTTATAAACTACAGAGGCACATCTTAGTAAATTTCTGTAATTGTTTCAAATGAGAGGGTAGTAATATCTGAAATAGTTTCAAATGAGAGAGTGTAACACCTTTTTTGTGGCCCCTGGATTAAAAAACTTTTATAAATCTATCAAATAACATCCTTCATATTTTCATGAAGACATTAGTCCATCAAATATCATTTTAAATATTTGAATCCTGTCTCTTATATTGGATAAAGTCTTCAAACTTCCTGAATTTATGGAAAAACTGCATTAAATACAAAAACAACCCTTGTTCTTAGATCTTGTCATTAGGAATTTAGACATGGGCTATGTACTTACCAAAAAAGCTATTTGGCTACAAGATGTCTTATTTAAAAAAGTCCAAGTGATTAATTTATCTTGTAGGAAAAAATGTGGCTCGTATTTGATTTTACTATAAAAAAAAAAATCTGTAAAATGGCTTTTTCATATTCATGATACCACAGTGACATCATAAATGATATTTCTGCTTGAAGGTGACCAGACTTAATCATCCTATGCACTGAGTAATAAATCAATTTAATTATCAAAGATGGATGAATTTTTACACTTTTTGCCAATCAAAGAACCAAATAATGACTCTTAACATAAACTCCTCCTTTCATCAGAATCTATACTGTCAGGCCCTATTTTTAAAGAATTTCATTAATTATCATAAAATTCAAAGCTATGTTCTTACCTTTATAAAGCAAAATCTCACAAATTTCTCTCCAAGGTTTTATGTTCCTGGTTATAGAAAGCTGAGGGTGGTATCACAGATAATCTCTGAAAAAATTACAAGTTCATACTACATTCAAATGGCGGATGATGCATGCTTAGCAGGAGATATTTATCCTGTTCACGTACCTGGTCTTGCTATTTTTCAATTTTATGCAATTCCCTCTGTTCTTTGTTTATTTACCTTGATTTTTATTTTCTTTGAGAATTTTAACATCTGGCAGTCAATAACTTTAATATACACATTTGGTTTTTTTGTTTGTATATAAAAATTTTCTATTCTAAAAAACAGTGCTCAAAATCAAGATTTATCCATCTGTAAACCTAATTTAATGCCAAGTAAATCAAATTTAGAAAACAATAAAATTTGCTCACACTGAATATATTAGGGATGTCAAATCGATGAACAATTACAAATCGAGTACTTGTTGGTTTTATCGAGCGATATATATCTTCAACACGGAAACACAAAAATAAGTACTTTACATTCTGTAGTTTGTTGTTTAAAGGACGAAAAACCATCTACATAAATATCTGGGACAAGGAATTACACACCATAATTAATAGCTCATTACCTACAATTTCTTATTAAGTAAAAAAAACAATAATCTAATCAATATAACTTAATGAAGACCTATTTAAAAATTATAACAAGGAAAGGTTTATTCCTTGAAAAGCCATATCAAACAATAATATTAGGTAATCGTTAAGAAAACACATTTAATGTTTACAAAGGCGTAAGGATTAAAAGTTTAACTATTCACTGAGGGTCACCAGAGGATGCAACAATTTATTTTATTTGGAAACATTTTCTTGTCAACTATTATTGGGGACAGTCTGTTTTGCAACTTTGTAAATTAAGGTCTTGCAGACAAAATATTTGCTCTAGTTTAAAGTGTTAGCCTAGGTATAGCCCATATATTTTCGGCATTTTAAATGGCAATTTAGCACAAGCATTCAAACAAAATGTATTTTATTTACTTGTCTGATTAATCAGTGATACCTATTTAATTTTCCGAAGAGGTTCTCATGAAGATCAATTTTATATAAAGAAGACAGCAATATTCTAACAGGAAATAGTTTTGCCGAGTATCGTTTTGGTATTCGATACTCGGTACTACCGAGCGATACTCGAATACTCGAGTACTCGTTGACATCCCTAGAATATATATAATGTTCTGTCAAATTTCAGTCTACAATAACAAATACTTTAAATCTCTACACATCACGAGACAGCAACTCACCTTTTCTTTACACAGCCATCGTACAAATTTAAAATCATAAGGATCCTTAGTGCCATCATCTGGGATATCTATATCTGTAATGAAGAATATTAATTTTAAGTATTATGTTTATACAATACAATCTTATTATAGTGCTAAAACTAAGGTAAAATGCCCTGCAGAACTGACCTTGGATAATTTTGATTAATCTGTTGAGGTCATTATTGTTTTAAGGCTCTTTTATCCTCTCCGTCTGGGATGTATCAGACAAATGCTAATAAAACTAGAGGCTCCAAGGAACCTGTGTCGCTCACCTGCAAGTATGGTGTCCCCAAGGCTCCATATTAGGGCCCTTCTGTTTATATTATACATAAACGACCTTCCTATCTATATGAAAATTGTTGCACTGATTTATATGCTGATGATTCAACTTTACATCTTTCTGGTAATTGTTATCAAACTCTGCAGTCAAAGGTACAAGAAGATGGTGTAATGATAACAGTATGTTCATCAATAAAAATAAAACAAAATATATGATTATTGGAACAAAGCAAAAGCAATGCCACATTACAATGAGAGTTGTTTAACTATTAACAATCAAGTGATACAATCTTCCACATGCGAAAGTCTCTTAGGCATTAAAATTGACCCTTCCCTCACATGGACAAACCAAATTGATGTGATCTGCTCAAAATTTCATCTAGGTTATATCTACTATTAAAGATTAAGAAATTTCTAAATCTAGACTGCAGAAAATTATTCTATAATGGTTATATCTTGCCACTAATTGATTATTGTTGTATAGTGTGGAGTAGTTATAGTTTCAAATGAGAGAGTGTAACACCTTTTTGTGGCCCCTGGATTAAAAACTTTTATAAATCTATCAAATAACATCCTTCATATTTTCATGAAGACATTAGTCCATCAAATATCATTTTAAATATTTGAATCCTGTCTCTTATATTGGATAAAGTCTTCAAACTTCCTGAATTTATGGAAAACTGCATTAAATACAAAACAACCCTTGTTCTTAGATCTTGTCATTAGGAATTTAGACATGGGCTATGTACTTACCAAAAAGCTATTTGGCTACAAGATGTCTTATTTAAAAAGTCCAAGTGATTAATTTATCTTGTAGGAAAAATGTGGCTCGATTTGATTTTACTATAAAAAAAAATCTGTAAAATGGCTTTTCATATTCATGATACCACAGTGACATCATAAATGATATTTCTGCTTGAAGGTGACCAGACTTAATCATCCTATGCACTGAGTAATAAATCAATTTAATTATCAAAGATGGATGAATTTTTACACTTTTTGCCAATCAAAGAACCAAATAATGACTCTTAACATAAACTCCTCCTTTCATCAGAATCTATACTGTCAGGCCCTAT
Organism: Mytilus coruscus; assembly: GCA_017311375.1. Classification (NCBI taxonomy): domain Eukaryota; kingdom Metazoa; phylum Mollusca; class Bivalvia; order Mytilida; family Mytilidae; genus Mytilus; species Mytilus coruscus. The sequence goes on along the minus strand of CM029596.1, from coordinate 105,127,536 downwards.
TTTTAAAGAATTTCATTAATTATCATAAAATTCAAAGCTATGTTCTTACCTTTATAAAGCAAAATCTCACAAATTTCTCTCCAAGGTTTTTATGTTCCTGGTTATAGAAAGCTGAGGGTGGTATCACAGATAATCTCTGAAAAAATTACAAGTTCATACTACATTCAAATGGCGGATGATGCATGCTTAGCAGGAGATATTTATCCTGTTCACGTACCTGGTCTTGCTATTTTTCAATTTTATGCAATTCCCTCTGTTCTTTGTTTATTTACCTTGATTTTTATTTTCTTTGAGAATTTTAACATCTGGCAGTCAATAACTTTAATATACACATTTGGTTTTTTTGTTTGTATATAAAAATTTTCTATTCTAAAAAACAGTGCTCAAAATCAAGATTTATCCATCTGTAAACCTAATTTAATGCCAAGTAAATCAAATTTAGAAAACAATAAAATTTGCTCACACTGAATATATTAGGGATGTCAAATCGATGAACAATTACAAATCGAGTACTTGTTGGTTTTATCGAGCGATATATATCTTCAACACGGAAACACAAAATAAGTACTTTACATTCTGTAGTTTGTTGTTTAAAGGACTGAAAAACCATCTACATAAATATCTGGGACAAGGAATTACACACCATAATTAATAGCTCATTACCTACAATTTCTTATTAAGTAAAAAAAACAATAATCTAATCAATATAACTTAATGAAGACCTATTTAAAAATTATAACAAGGAAAGGTTTATTCCTTGAAAAGCCATATCAAACAATAATATTAGGTAATCGTTAAGAAAACACATTTAATGTTTACAAAGGCGTAAGGATTAAAAGTTTAACTATTCACTGAGGGTCACCAGAGGATGCAACGAATTTATTTTATTTGGAAACATTTTCTTGTCAACTATTATTGGGGACAGTCTGTTTTGCAACTTTGTAAATTAAGGTCTTGCAGACGAAAATATTTGCTCTAGTTTAAAGTGTTAGCCTAGGTATAGCCCATATATTTTCGGCATTTTAAATGGCAATTTAGCACAAGCATTCGAAACAAAATGTATTTTATTTACTTGTCTGATTAATCAGTGATACCTATTTAATTTTCCGAAAGAGGTTCTCATGAAGATCAATTTTATATAAAGAAGACAGCAATATTCTAACAGGAAATAGTTTTGCCGAGTATCGTTTTGGTATTCGATACTCGGTACTACCGAGCGATACTCGAATACTCGAGTACTCGTTGACATCCCTAGAATATATATAATGTTCTGTCAAATTTCAGTCTACAATAACAAATACTTTAAATCTCTACACATCACGAGACAGCAACTCACCTTTTCTTTACACAGCCATCGTACAAATTTAAAATCATAAGGATCCTTAGTGCCATCATCTGGGATATCTATATCTGTAATGAAGAATATTAATTTTAAGTATTATGTTTATACAATACAATCTTATTATAGTGCTAAAACTAAGGTAAAATGCCCTGCAGAACTGACCTTGGATAATTTTGATTAATCTGTTGAGGTCATTATTGTTTTAAGGCTCTTTTTATCCTCTCCGTCTGGGATGTATCAGACAAATGCTAATAAAACTAGAGGCTCCAAGGAACCTGTGTCGCTCACCTGATATTTTTATTTACAATTGATGCATAAATCAATGCAACCGTTATACTTTTGCTTTAGTTTCAGAGATATAAGCCAAAAAATGCATTTTACCCCTATGTTCTATTTTTAGCCATGTCTGCCATGTTGGTTGGCAGGCAGGGTCATCGGACACATTTTTTAAACTAAATACCCTAATGACGATTGTGACCAAGTTTGGTTAAATGGTTAAGTGTCTCAGTTGTTTCAGAGGAGAAGATTTTGTAAAGATTACAAAAATTTACCAAAATTGTTAAAATTGACTTTAAAGGGCAATAACTCTTAAAGGGTCAACTGACCATTTTGGTCATGTTGACTTATTTGTAGATCTTACTTTGCTGAACATTATTGCTGTTTACAGTTTATCTCTATCTATAATAATATTCAAGATAATAACCAAAAACTGCAAAATTTCCTTAAAATTGCCAATTCAGGGTCAGCAACCCAACAACGGGTTGTCTGATTCGTCTGAAAATTTCAGGACAGATAGATCTTAACCTGATGAACATTTTTACAGATGTCAAATTTGTTCTTAATGCTTTAGTTTCAGAGATATAAGCCAAAAACTGCATTTTACCCCTATGTTCTATTTTTAGCCATGTTGGTTGGCAGGCAGGGTCATCGGACACATTTTTTAAACCAGATACCCTAATGATGATTGTGATCAAATTTGGTTAAATTTGTCTTACTAGTTTCAGAGGAGAAGATTTTTGTAAAAGATAACAAAAATTTACAAAAAAATGTTAAAAATTGACTTTAAAGGGCAATAACTCCTTAAGGGGTCAATTGACCATTTTGGTCATGTCAACTTTTTTGTAGATCTTACTCTGCTGAACATTATTGCTGTTTACAGTTTATCTCTATCTATAATAATATTTAAGATAATAACCAAAAACGGCAAAATTTCATTAAAATTACCAATGCAGGGGCAGCAACCCAGCAACGGGTTGTCCGATTCATCTGAAAATTTCAGGGTAGATAGATCTTGACCTGATAAACAATTCTACCTGATGTCAGATTTGCTCTAAATGCTTTGGTTTTAGAGATATAAGCCAAAATCTACATTTTACCCCTATGTTCTATTTTTAGCCATGGCGGCCATCTTGGTTGGTTGGCTTGGTCACCAGACACAATTTTTAAACTAGATACCCCAATGATGATTGTGGCTAAGTTTGGTTAAATTTGGCCCAGTAGTTTCAGAGGAGAAGATTTTTGTAAAATTTAACAATGACGGACGACGGACGACGACGGACGCCAAGTGATGAGAAAAGCTCACTTGGCCCTTCTGGCCAAGTGAGCTAAAAAAGTGTTTTTTTTTTTTTATTAATCTTATTAAGAATACATGCTATTCCAGTAAAATTGTACAGTGATTGGTGGTGGTGGTTGAAAGCCACACAAAATTAAACAACAATCATGTGGTAAGGTTAAATAAATTTAGATTACAAATCATCATATTTCTTTTAAAATTTACATGGGTGATTGGCCAGAAAAGAAGTGTCTTCCAAACCCCAGAACCTTCCGATTTTGTTTTTTGAACAGCCCTATATTTAGTAAATCTTACTTAAATTAGAAATATCAGCCATCATAAAATATCCACCATCAGGAATTGTGGGTATCATACCAATCTCTGTCAATGATTTAGCTAGAGCATCACGTTTAGGTTTTAATTCAAGAGCAAGACTGGTCAGGTAACATTCCTCTTTCTTGTCTTGAATAGATAGTTCATACTCCAGACCTTCTGCTACTGCCTCCTACAAAAGTTTTTTATATTGTACTGTTTCCTATTTTTGTATTTGTTAAGTTTTGTAAATCCCAATGCGTTATTTCATAATCTACTGCATTCTGGGTAATATTTTCAAAAGCGTACACCAAAACATCTTAAATCATGGAAATTCGACCAATGATGTTTACGTTGTTTCATTTTTGGGTACAAATAACGAATCTACCCATAGTCCTTTAGAATTTAAAATTGCTAATAAGATTTTTGCATATTATTGAGACATTTGTCTATTCTTGAAAATCACAAGTTGACCTATTGAAGTCTTCTGTTTTTTCATCTCGTTTGGTATTGTCTCATTGATGTACATCTCACATCTCCATTTATTCCTACGATACAAAATTAGTGTCATGTTCATGGGAATGTCTGAAGTCAAGAAACTTGCCAAAGTTTTTGCTTTTTCTCTGTTTGTTTTTTTGCAATTTAAGAATTTGGTATGGATACCAGATCTTTTATGGTGTCTTTTGAATTCATTCACAACTTATCTAGAAGATAGACATTTAGAAGTTGGTGTACAGTGAGTGTGCCTGCTCACATCATGAAGGCTACCTCTAAATTTTTATTTTTGTGTTGTTCAGTTGCTGTCTCATTTATTTTCAAACATTGTCAAAACTTGTCTTCCCGTCTTTTCACACTTTATTCAACAGTGATATGCTTGTGACCTTAAAAGATCCAGTGTCTGCCATATTTTTAAAATCAAGCAGCCAACCATAAAAAAACATCTGGAATTTACAAACCTTGTCAATGCGAGTCCATTGTAATTGAAGTTACACATAAGTTTACCTTGCTTAAATATAAACCCAGGTGCAAGATGTTGATAATTTCTGGCCTTTAGAGAAAAAATCCACTTGAGTGGAAACTGCATGCTCACAGTTTTTTTTTATTACCGTGGATTCATTTACACTCATATATTGGTACATATTTTTGTAGATAGGGGTAAAAATGTATTTTCATGATTATTGATTTCATGGTTTTGCAAAAGTTTGTATACAAGCATATAGAAAATTTTAAATTGTTGAACATTTAAATTCATGGTTTCCATATACATGATATACCCATGAAATCAATGAAAATTGGTATTCAATGAATAATAATGAATTCACGGTAGTAACAAATTTCTCTAAATTTCAAATTTTATTCGAAAATGGAAACTTGATCACTCACCTGTATAGGTGTTGGACAGGTGTATATACAGTTCTGATGCAAGACCTGCATTGGTTTAATCAGATGATCAGGACCAACACCCCATCCTAATTTCCATCCAGTAGCACTGAATGTTTTACCAGCACTTCCCATAGTTATGGTTCTCTCCCACATACCAGGTAAAGAAGCTGAAAATGGATAAGAAATAACACCACTAATTCATAGCCCCATTGCTTTCTATGTTAAACTCTGCAACTTCAAGCATTCATAGCTATTTTGTCAAGTTCAAATATAATGATAGTCATTTCAAGTCAAAACCATACCTTATATGAAAAAATCAACATACCGGTACTTTTAATTGCATAAAAGTGTGCACTGGTTCCCAGAAGTTAGGTAGAACGAAAACAGGTACTTCTGATCTGAGCAACAACATATGCCTTCCTATCTTTATAATTTCCTCTATTTTTTTATTATTCAAAAGAAACCTTTTACAAGGGTTCTACAGTGGCCCCAAGTCCTTAAGCTTTCATTACCAAAATTACCCAAATATTTTACTTATTGACAGAGTTACAGCTATGCGTAGGAACTATTTTGTTTAAAATATGTACTACTTTCTTTATGTTCTTTCTGACTGGGGCCAAATTAGTAGTTCTAAACAATAACAGAAATGGCCACTGAAGGTTTTATGAAATTCCACTTTCTCTACTTCTTAGCCAGATTATCTTTTCCCTTAACGTTCCATTAATTTTTCATAATCAAATGTGTGGTTCAGTTGTTTTCACTGCTTCATTGGTCAAATATCATTTATGATCTCAAAATTTTCTGATTTTCCTCTGATTTCACAAGTTTAATGTTGGGAAAAAAAGACCATGCCTAATTAAGACTCAAAGAAATTTTATTTAATATATTATCAGAAAAGATTTTTTTTTTTATAAAATCATTAAATCAATAAAAAAAACAAATTTACCACCATATTTTGTGATATATCTCCACAGTTTTTTCTCATCAAGACTTTTAAATTTTAAATGTGTTTTAAATATAAAAATTTAAATATGTCTCAAGTGAAGAATCAGTGTATAACACTCAATGCAGTGAGTGGTACAATCTACAAAAATGGCTCTTTGAATTTCATATGAAACTAGCATCTACTTCAAACACATACTGTTTTACATGATTGTTCATGTGAAATTAAGCAAATACATTTAAAAATCATATAAAATACATTGGGTAAATGTTCTTATAAACAAAGAACTTAATTTTTTTTATTCTTGGAAATTTATCAGTTTTTATTTCTAAATTGAATAGAATTTTTTAAGAATTTTTTCAAGCTGTAGGTTTCTAATACAATTTACATTTTCAAACCACGTTAAATCAATCAAAATGTGCAATTTAATTTGTTGATCAATTTTACCTTAAGGAGGTTCGCTACTCAGTTTCAAAATAACAAGCTTTTCATAACACTAGTATAAATTGATAGGGGATTATTAAAGGAACCAAAAGAGCAACAAAAAAATATAGGTCAATGTGCTTGTTTTCGAGATATTAGCCATTGAAATTTTGGCGGGAAAATGTTCTCTCTTGATTTTTCATAGCCTTATCATTGAAAAGTTCAAGTTCTCAAAAACTATTAAAAATAACAAAGATTTTATAAGACTTTTACAGATGGCTTATAATTATACATGTAAAAGATTTATAAAAAGAAAAATGGGGGTCAATGGGCAAAATTTTTTAAGGCATTCACATGGATAAAACCAGAGGATTCCGAAAATCTGACAAAAATTCCAAAACATGACAAGCGAACATCCTTAATTAACATCAACTTGCAAGTTAGTTGAGAGCAATATTTTATAAATACCATGGATTCATTATTATTCGTGGGATCCACATTTTTGTGGATTTGGTGGGTAAAAGTGAACCATGAATTCAAATGTTCCATGAAGTACCAACTTTTGAGAGGCTAAATAAATATGTATATACTTTTACTGCTATAAATAAAAATACAGGATTTACTGTACTGAATTAGAATTCAATGTCCAGATGAAATTGTATTGAAAACTCACCACACTTTTCTCTCCAACTCTCTCTCTCTCTCTATTTCTCTCTCTCTCTCATGTTCAGACTGTCTTACTCTCTGTCTTATATTCGTATATTTAAAAAAAAAAAAAAAGCTTCCTTAGAAAGATGTATTGAAAAGATAATATCAATAGATTTATATATTATGTATTGCTATTATATTTGTGTATATTATGCTGTAAATTGGAAGTTATAAATAATAAAAATTTAAAAAAAAAAACTTTTTAGAGACTTGTATACAGACTTTGGCAAAACCACCAAATCAAATATCCACAAAAAAATCCAATTTTTCCTCAATCCACAAAATTGGTACCCACGAAAAATAAATGAATCCACAGTATATCCAACAGATAAGTGACGTAGTGATGTCTTGTGATCATCCTTGATCATCATTGAACTATTTACAAAATGTCGGGATTATTAAAGTCAAAGGTAAAAAATAATGGCCTTACTAAACCATTATTTTTGAAATAACAAGAAGCTTCCAAAACACTCATATTTGTCATTGTTAAACAATATGGGGTAATAGCTCCTGACTGGAAAAAGAAATAAATGTGGATAGTGTTCACATGTGGACACAGATGATGCCCCCACTTGCATATCATATAGTTATAAAGGGACATAACTGAAGAACGGTAAAGTGATGCTACCTAAATTTGAACTTGGTCTGAGTTTTGTGGTAATAAGCATTGTGTGTAAGTCTCATAACATTTGGTAGAGGCTAACTGAAGTAGAAAACAGAAACTAAAAATTCAGCAATTTTTCTATTTGTATACACACATAACTCTAGAACGGTTGTGTAAAAGTTTTATAACATTTGGTTGAGACAAACTAAAGTTCGAGAACGGAAACAAAAAATTCAGCAATTTTTATGTTTATAAAGGGACATAACTCAAGAATGGTAAAAGTGTCGCCACCAAATTTTGTACTTAATCTGTATTATGTAGTAATAAGCATTGTGTATAAGTTTCATAACATTTGGTTGAGGCAAACTTAAGTTAGAAAACAGAAAGAAAAAATTTGTACTTACCTTAGTTTTGTGGTAATGAATAATGTGTATAGGTTTCATAATGTTTGATTGGGGCAAACTTAAGTTACAGAATGGAAACTAAAAATTTTGCAATCTTTCGATTTATAAAGGGGTATAACTCAATAATGGTTAAAGTGACACTACCTAAATTCAACTTGATCTGTGTTTTATCAGTGGAAGTCAAAATTAAACATTGCATTGTATAAAGCATTGATTGTAGTTGATTCAACTATATGATTCAACTATAATCATGGACAAAGGAAGATAACTCCAATTTTAGAAATTACTTGATATTTAGAAGAAAATAAAAATTTTGCAATTTTTCCATTTATAAAGGGGCATCTCTAGAACGGTTAAAGTGACGCCACCAAAATTCAAACTTGATCTGTCTTTTGTGGTAATAAGCATTGTGTATAAGTTTCATAACATTTGGTTGAGGCAAACTCAAGATAGAGAACGGAAACCAATTTTGGGATGTATGTATGTACAGACGGACAAGGGTAAAACTTAATGCCCCCACCGCTACGGCGGGGGCATAAAAAAATGGCCAAACTCGAACTTGCCCTCAATTTTGTCATCAATAACAAACATATTAAAATCTAAAAGCACTGTTTAAATAGTTCTCAAATACTGCATGGAAAGGATAAACAGTGCCATTTTTCCATCAATCACAAAACATGACTCCTGAATGGCAAAAGTGAAAATTGTTATTATTGAAACTGACCTTTGTTTTTCATTAGTAACAACATATCAAAATTGAAAGTATTGGTTGAATGGTTCAAACTTATTGCACAGAAACAATTGGAGCAACCACTTAAATGCCTGTCCAATCCCAAATCAATAACTAGATTTCGACCGAAAATCCCAAAATTTGTGCAAAGTTTAAAAAATAGATTCTAATATGACATGCTTCTTTCACTTTGTAAACAACACCGTGATAAAATTCTCGATATATCTATACTTAGCGCAGACTCCGAGATGTACATAATAAAGGCTATCAAAATATACCTCCCACGTAAATCTACATGTATCGTAACCTATGTGCAAACGCTATGCCGATTTCGCTGTGTTAAAAAATTGCAATTGAAAAAAACCCTACAGAACCTTTATTCTTATTCTGAGGCATAACAAAAAGAATTAATGCATTAAAGCTCGGAAAAATGTACAAAATCAAAATAAAGTAAAATTCCGTGAAATTCCATTAATGTTTTTTGCGCATTAACGTCATTTCAAAACATGACGTCATACGACTGAAAACGCCAAAGCTGAAGTTTTTCCGTTGCGTTAACCCTCCAAATTCGGATAATATTGCATTAAAATTATGTTTTGATCAAAGGTACGAGTTGTTTTTTTTTCTATTCTATTGCATTATTCGCACATTTACTGATTTCAGCAAGTCAACATGGAGGCTCCTTAGTTACAAAATGTCAACAGTGAATTTGACAGTAGCTTACGAGAAAAGATGTAAATTAAAAATGGCAAATGTGTTTGAGAATTAAAAGAATTAAACACATTTTTTCTAGTGGTTATTTAAGAAATAATTCATGCAAGCTACAGATTTATTAGATTTTTTTTAGATTTATCTAACAGAGGGTAAAATAGAACAGCCACAAACACGGCATACCCACCCTCGCTTCAGTTTTTGAATGACCGTATTTGTCTCTATTAGAATCGAAATAATTCATGGAAGCCATAGATTTGTTGGAAATCTATGGCTTCCATGAATTATTTCTTAATTTTGAACTGTTTTTTTTTTCTCTCATAATGATAGTGTATAAAGGACCTCATATTATACCACTAACTCAAGATCGACTTTAGATCAGATGAATAAAAATGCTTGCGAACACCTATTTTACATACTTACCATTCAAGATGAAGAACAGCAATAAAATACTGTTTCTTTGATATATTTGTTATTTTCTAGTTATCTATGGGATGTTTCTTTGATATATTTGTTATTTTCTAGTTATCTATGGGATTTTGGTCTTGTGTACATCAAATGAATATTCTTCTTTCTTTTTCAATTCATGGTATTTAATTTGACACTATAATTAAATTCTGAACCAAAAGTTTAAGCATAAAAAAATTATCTGGTTACACTTACAGAGAAGATATGATTAAGCTAAAATGAGCGTGGTAGAGTGGTTTTACTTCTATGTATGATTAAGCTAAAATGAGCGTGGTAGAGTGGTTTTATTTCTATGTATGATTAAGCTAAAATGAGCGTGGTAGAGTGGTTTTATTTCTATGTATGATTAAGCTAAAATGAGCGTGGTAGAGTGGTTTTATTTCTATGTATGATTAAGCTAAAATGAGCGTGGTAGAGTGGTTTTATTTCTATGTATGATTAAGCTAAAATGAGCGTGGTAGAGTGGTTTTATTTCTATGTTGTGTTTTGTATACTGTTATTTGTCTTCTTTTTTTTTTTTCTTTTTTTTCTTTGTTTTTTTGCCATGGCCTTGTTTATTTTTGATTTATGAGTTTGAATGTCCCTTTGGTATCTTTCGCCTCTCTTTTATTCTTTTTAAAACTTGTTTGCAAGTCCTTATTTCATGTTTTCAGTGTTTTTCAATTCACTGTGAAATTAAGTCTTTTTCAAGTTGTTTTTGCCACATACTCCGCCTTTCCAGTGGTTAAAATGTATAAATTGAATTAGTACAATTTTCTTACCTATTTTGAGATGTTTATTGTCATCGTAAATCATCCATTCGTAAACTTCATCAGATATACATATACAATCATACTTCTTGCACAGATTTGCTATCATTTCCAACTCTTCTTTCCTAAATACCTAGGAATAAAAGTAGATGTGGCGTATACATCACTTAGACAGCAACCAAACATTGTTTGAACATTTACACAATGTCTACCTCAGGAAAGAGGACAATGCACATACAAGTACTGTAAATTCAGAAATTATTGAGAGGTTTTTATTAATGCAAATAATGCGACTGTGTTAGTATCGCAATAATAAACTCACATTTTGATATCTGATACATATATCTGTATGCAAATTTTCCTGAAATCACAATAATTAATCTTGCATTTTTGTCCATTCTTCAAAAATCACATTAATAAATGCACGCAATAATTTCTGAATTTACAGTAAACGACTAATACCCACTTAAATTATCTTGTTCAATTTTAACAATCTCACTAAAGATATCTTGTCCAATCAAGACTTGTTTAGAATGGACATTTTAGGATCTGTATACCCCAATACCCAGACTTTAAATCCTAACAGAACCTTCCTACTGGAATATTGGCAGTGCTGTTCATTATAGCTTCAATTTTATAATATTTGATACTGTGTATAAATTTTAAAACTTTAAATAAAGTAATACTTTATCATCCAAACAGAGTATGTCTTGCAAATTTATGGACATGATGATTCCTATATATCCCAGACTCAGTACAATAATTTACCTTTCCTACTGGATTATTAGGATTATTGATCATTATAGCTTTAGTTTTCGCACTAAACTTGCTTTCCAATTCTACAGGATCTAACTTCCAATCATCACTTGACAGCACACCTTCTTTCTTTATCTTAAATAATAAAATTTAATTGTGTTAACAGATTATACAAAAATATATATGTTGATTATATTCAAGCAAATACTGTATGGACATAGTTGAGATTCTCTGTAAATACTCAGGGAAACCTTACCTATAGCATATTTTCATTTAAAAACCAACCATATGAAGTGAGCAATTCAATAATTCAAATGTTTTGTTCACCTTAGTCTTCATACTTCTGACTTGATTGTGTGTGAAATATGAAATCGTTAAAAGTAATGCTTTAATGTAAACTTTATATTATGAAAAAGTCAATAATCAGAATATTGCTAATATTCAACAGTTATTCAAATGATTAAAGTAAAGAAATAATTCAACAAATCAAAAACAATTAAAGTGCTTCATGTAGCTGAATTGGGAGAACAATTGCTTCTTTTTTATTCATATCTTTTTTTCTACTTATAACAATCCAAATAAAATATATGCGAGACTGGAAGATTTTTCACTTCACTCACAAAGCATAAAATTATAATTATCTTGTTTTTCATATCTTCAAGATAGGTGTTTAGAAATTATCAATCTTTTAAATGTAAATTGACGTGCCTTTTCTCAACTTGCCTTCATGCCCTATGCAATAATCTTTTTAAGAACCCTAATGTGCATGCTGACTCACTATCTATAGATACTTACTGGACGGAGTGGGACATATTTTGGAATGGCACCAGCAACTTTGACCATAGGTTCGTAACAATCAAAATATGGCTCTACAATAACTACCTGAAAGCAAACAAACAAACAATATGAAATGAGCATGATATTTTTTTACTGCTAAACAACTTGAGTATAAGGTTTGTAAATAAATCAAAGTTTGCCTATTTGTTAAGTGCACTATCAGTTTTATGTAAGCTATGGTAAACATATAATTAAAAAGAATATGTTTCCATAGAGCACGATGTGCTGATTGCACCATCTCACTTCCATTTTTAGTTACCCTTGAAAACTTAGTCAAAACTGTAATTTGGTAAATATATTTCTCATGGTAATGAACATGTGAACAAACTTTGTGACGATGTGACCACAAATCCTAAACCAAAATTTAACCTACCTTGAACCTTGAACCAAAACTTGACCTTACGAGGTAAATAATTTTAAAAGTCTATTCCCGAGTGTCTGCCCAAAAAAGAGCCTCATCTCCAGATTCTCATTCCTCCATAGAATGTCTCTTTCTGATGGTCTGCTCCTTACAAAATATAACCTTTTCACTGATCATTTGCACTCCCCCTCCCATCCCAACCTCAACTGATCCTTACCTCATCACCAGGATTTATCAACCCTTGAATAGCACAAAACAAAACACCATAGGCCCCAATAGAAATGGTAATATTATTCATTGGGTCCAAAGTTCGGCCCATTAAAGGGCTATACAATTTGGCAAGAACATTCACCAATCTTGGATGTCCCTGTAAAAGAAAAAAAGAAAAATACTTTCAATTACCCTACATCTCTTTCCACCTTGATTTGTAAAAACACATTATCAGATAATAAAATGCTCCGCTAGGCGCAGCTTGATACGACCGCAGAGGTCGAACCCTGAACAGTTGGGGCAAGTATGGACACAACATTCAAGCTTGATACAGCACTGAATTTGGATTGTGATTAAATATTTGACACAACATAGGTTTCTGACACATAATGAATGTGGTCTAAGAACTTAAAAATTTTTAATTTACCTATTCAAACCATATTATTATTATTTGCTTTTATATATAAATCAGAAATAACCAATTTAAAATGGAATATTTTAAAGAAAAAAAATATTAAAAAATCCCCTCAAATTTTTGAACCCCTTATGATTCATCACCCCAAACTCAATCCCAGCCTTCCCTTTGCGGTATAGTACCTTGCAGTACAATTTCAGAGAACCGTACACTTGAACACAAGTTATTGTCTGGAAACTAGAAAATGCTTGTTTTTGGCCCTTTTGGCCCCAAATTCCTAAACGATATCTGCAATTACCCCAAACTCAAACCCAGCTTTCCCTTTGTGATATGGAACCTTGTAGTACAATTTCAGAAAGATCCATACACTTACACACAAGTTATTGTCCTGAAACTAGAAAAATGCTTGTTTTTTTTACCCTTTTTGGCCCCTAATTCCTAAAATTTAGAGGCAATTACCCCCAAAATCAATCCCAGCCTTCCCTTTGTGGTATGGTACCTTGCAGTACAATTTCAGAGAGATCCATACACTTGAACACAAGTTATTGTCTGGAAACTAGAAAAATGCTTATTTTTGGCCCCTTTTTGGCCCCAAATTCCTAACCATTTTGGGCAATTACCCCCAAACTCAATTCCAGCTTTCCCTTTGTGATATGGAACCTTGTAGTACAATTTCAGAAAGATCCATACACTAACACACAAGTTATTGTCATGAAACTAGAAAAATGCTTGTTTTTGCCCCTTTTTTGGCCCCTAATTCCTAAAATTTGGAGGCAATTACCCCCAAAATCAATCCCAGCATTCCTTTGTGATATGGAACTTTGTGGTACAATGTCAGAGAGATCCATACACTAACACACAAGTTATGTCTGGAAGTTACAAAAATGCTTATTTTTGGCCCTAATTCCTTAACTGTTGGTACCATAACCCCAAAAATCAATCCCAACCTTCCTTTTGTGGTATTGAACCTTATGGTAAAATTTCATAGAGATCCATTCACTTTAACTAAAGTTAGAGTGCGAAAACCAATGTGTCTTCGGAAATCTTTTTTTTTTTGCGGTCGTAAATTTTGCGGTCGTATATAAACATATCTGTAAAGTTGCTTATTTTAAGGCATTAAATGATCAATAATTCAAGATCTAGGTGATACTACTTCAACACAGAGGAATTCTAACTTGGTCAAATATGAAACTGAGGAGATAATGAACCTTGAATTAGATTTCTGCAATACCTTTCCCTAACTGGTATGGATTCCCATCAATAACAAATGTTTGATCAATTTTATGTTGGAAATTCTCATTCATTAAATTTGCCTTTGTTTTTCTTGTTTGTTTGTTTTGTTTTGTTTTTTTTTTTGGGGGTCATCAGTCTTATATTCCTTTTGACAACTGTTACTGTGCCACATGTGCAATCCAAAAATAGGTTTATATAAAAGATCCCTTGAATACTTGCAAATCCTATAAATATTGAACCAATTATCAATAAGAACCATAAAAATCAATTTGTAAAAAGGGGTTATACAAATTTTGGTTCAGTACAAGTTTTTTCATTAAAGGACTAATTTTCCAGAACAACTTTCAACCTCACTGATGAACTTTTCACTTTTGCAAATACATAATCCCTCCGAAAATATGAATTTTAAAAATGGACAGTGTAAAAAAGCAACAATAAAATATGCTGATTAATCGATTGATTGACTGATTGATTGGTTGGTGTTTAACACCCCTTTCAGCACTATTGTGCTATTTCGTCACAGTCAGTCTTATTTGTGGAGGAAGCTGGAGTGCTCAGAGAATACCACTGACCTTTAGTAGGAAAGCTGAATAAAAATATGTGTGTTAAATTTTTTGCAAAAGAATATTAGGGAAGGTAGATCAGAATTTATTTTCAGTATTATATCTATCATTTTACCTGAAGTTCCACATTTGTAATCTGTAAATGAACTTAGTGACAATGATTAACATTGGGTTAATTCAATTGTGTCAAATGTCACAAATTTTCATAAAATAAGTTAGCAGCTACAAAATATGATATGTTGGTAAACAGTTCAAAATGGCAGAATTCCTTATAAAAACATTTCAGTCAAAACTCAATATGAAGGTTGGCCAGGAAACACATGCGTTCTAATAAACAGAACAGGATTATAATGTGTTTTAAGTCCTAATAAACAGAACAGGATTATAATGTGTTTTAAGTCCTAATAAACATAACAGGATTATAATGTGTTTTAAGTCCTAATAAACATAACAGGATTATAATGTGTTTGAAGTCCTAATAAACAGAACAGGATTATAATGTGTTTTAAGTCCTAATAAACAGAACAGGATAATAATCTAAGTACATGTACTTACGTAACTACGAGTGTACTGACTAAGTAGAGCATTATCTGAACCATCAACAGCATGAACCATCTTGTCAATCACATGTTGTGGGGGTTTGAAATCAGGAAATCCCTAAAACATTAATATAAAAAATATGCATATGCACATGTCCTTCATCTTTATTTATCTTAAAGAAATTGTATTTACACCTTGGCATGTTTCAAAACTTACAAAAACTTGAATGGCTATTGTTTATGTAATTCTGATAGCTACAATTACCACAAAGTTTCAGATATACATAAACTTTTCTTGATTAATCTAAGCCATGCTAACCCTATAGAAGCATCTGAAAATAAACCCATAGCAAGTTTTAGAATTTCTTGTTTGAATGGTTGCATTTTTTAATGATCTGCACATTTCTTCTTTTTATTGTCGCTTCTAAGTGTTGTCTCTACAGATCTTTGATTTTGGACCAAATAGGTGAGTTTGACACTTTATTATTCTGATTTATTAATCCATACAAGAAGAGGCTCGTGACGTTTTTTGCAGAGAATTTATGCAATGCAACAAGATTTCTGTTGAATGGAAAGTTTGAGCCAAAGTATTGTCTTGCTTATCATTTTTTGCTGTTCAAAATTCGAGTCCATCTATTAAAGTTTTTAAGATATAAGTTAAGCACAATAAATTTGGCCAAAAATCGTTATTTAAGGGCAATAACTCCTATATATCTACAGAAAATTTCATCCATTTAACTTTATAGTAGATATCATTTTGCTGATCATTTTGTTGTTTCAAGTTTCTCACTCACTATAAGTTTTAAAGACGATAGCCAAAAACCCTACAAATTGGTTAAATTTATCATTGCAGGGTAATAACTCTCATGGCTATTTAAGGAAAAGTGTAGAGGAGGGGATCAAAAACAATTTTTTTATACCCCACTACCCATAATTTTTACTTTCATTTGTAACAGAATTGCAGATTTATAGATACATGTATTGGCAAAAGCTTGCATTTTACCCCAATGTACTATTTTTAGCTGTTGGTGGTTGGCAGGCAGAATCATCTGACATTTTGTTTAAACTGAATACCCCTAGGATGATTGCTGCCAAGTTTGGTTACAATTGGTCAAGTAGGTCAAGTTGGTTAAACAACAAGCGACAGACGCCAACTGATGGCAATAGCCCACGCTGGCCCTTTGGGTTCGGTGACCTCAATAGTTGCATAATGGCATCTTTAACTTTGTTGTTTCTATTTTGGCCTTTTGTTTTAATGTTTTAAATCTTTCCCCTCTATATGTTCAGTTTTCCACACTTTAAAACTCTTGAGCTTTTCCAGATAGTTTTATTTTGGTTCCAAATGATCTTATTCATAGTCCTACAAAACCTATATCATTGAATCATTATTATTGTGACAAAATTGCTCTTTCAAAATTTCCATTTGGGAGCCTTGGAAATCCCCATAAATAGTGACAGTTGGCAGGTATGTTATTTATATTATCCCATCCCACTAGGACTTATTTTTTTCTCTCAAAATAACCAGGACACACAAAAGTGTACATCCTTCATGTGCATGTCCCAAGTCAAGAGCCTGCAGTTCAGTGGTTGTCGTTGGTTCATGTCTGTTTTTTTTTTTGGTTAATTGTTTTGTTATAAATTAGGCCGTTAGTTTTCTCAAATGAATTGTTTCATATTCTTCATGTAAAGGTCCGACTATATGGTATGGGTTTTTCTCATTGTTGAAGGCTGTACGGTTACCTTTAATTGTTTACATCCACTTCATTTGAACTTTAGTGGATAGTTGTCTCATTGGCAATCATACCACATCTCCTTAAATTAAAATTGTGATACATGCATATATGAAACTTCATGTACTGGTAAAAAGTCCACATATTTCTATGGAAACACAATGATTTATGTTACTCTGAAGCATGCAATTTGACTCCTTGACAGAAGTCCACTGGTATTGTATGATTGTTTTCAAAAATTAGAACCCTGTGATACTGATGTTACTTCAAACAAATTTTCCACTTGTACTTCCTGTAGAAAATATTTTTATGGCAATATGGTTATCAATTTTAAATTATATTTTTTATAATATCAAAAAATACATCACAGTATTCTTACCTGTCCTAAATTCAATGCTTTATAATCGACAGCAAGCTTTCCAAACTCTACCCTGTAAAACGTTAAATTCAGTTATGCATAACCGTACTGCAATAATATTATAATATATGAATTAAGTCAAAGGTCAAAGAGCTCTTTTTAGTTTAAAAACTGTAATTCTTAACAAACTGTCTCCTGAACTGTCATTCCATACTTTCTTCTTCTTCTCAAAATTGACACCAATCAACACAATATTTCAGCTTTTTCAAAAATCCATATAAAGTATCTTTATTCAATTTTCATTTTTTTTTAAATCATTGATAGATAGTATGACAGTACAGCTTATTGTATCAGTCCCAGCAATGGCAGCACATGTGGGCAATTGATCTCTTTTACCACTTACAATTGTTGTCAACTGGGTTTTTGCTGTATCCCTACCCCAGATTAGTTAGATACTAGATACATTACTTTTAAATTTCCATCTATTAAGGATCATTCATTCTGACATTCTTTTAGAAGTGGATAAATTATATTGAAATATTCTCTAGCATACTGTTTCTGTGGTGTCAAATATATTATTGTTTTTTTTTTACTTGTTTTGGTTGATGTTTAACCCACTTTCAGCGACCTTGTCTATATTATGTAAGTTTTTACTGTTGGAGAAGCTTGAGAGTGCAATGGACCTTTGGCAGGAAAACTCACAAATCTTGTCAATTGAGACTGGGGTCAAACACCTCTTGCCATGAGTTGACAAACTAATAATGACTGTAGATGAACTACTTGGACCACTAGTCCACTGAGGCCCTTAAAATATTTATGTTTAAAAATAACTTGCAAAATAGAAAACTTTATGACGTGAATTCTCCCAATTTATTATATACTAAGTAGTAAATACATGTAAATTGTATGTGTAATACGATCAATGGCAATTGTGCTGTATCAGCTATCCCTGATGATATCAATATCAGTCACAGTTGCAAAGGCTTTATCACACCCTTAATCTGTATGACGTCACGTCATCGACATCAGTCACTGTTGCAAAGGCTTTATCAAACCCCTAATTTGTATGACATCACATCACATGCAAAAAATCTACTTGAGATATATAATAAAGTGTATATGATATGGATTTTTCAATATCACATCCCGTATCCACCCTCAACCAATATAATCCCTCGAGCTCTATTGGTGTCTCGGGTTGATACGGATGTAATATTGAAAATTCCATATAATATTCTCTATGTATCACTTTGCATGGTCATTCATTAAGAAAACCACATAGTACAATATTATCTTACCAGACATTTTTCTCAGTTCCTTTCAATCTGTCAGCTCCCCTCAACTTGGACATTTTTGAATATTTTCTCTAAAAAGACAAAAAGTTCAAAAAAAATTAATTTGTTTTGTTGTTGAATAATAATTCATTATGACATGTATCAAGGACACAGTTATATAACAACTTTCTTCCTTTAACTCTAACACAGATAATATATTTTTTTCATTTAAAACATGTAAAATAAAATAATGTTCGTAACAAGTTCAAAAATTAATGTGAAAACAAACAGCGAACAATTAAGATGACAATGTTTCAGAGTAGATCAAATTGTAATAACATAATACGAACGCAAATAAATTTGTGGCGTATAAAAAGCGTAGTATATCTCTCTCAAACATGCTTTCATTTCTGATTACTGAGCATGTAACTTAAATAAATTTAATTTATAATCTAATACAGAATACAAGATAAATGGTATCCTACTAAGAGGGTCTGGATGGGGTTTACAGAATAGAGAATTGTGGACAAAAAGCGCAGAATAAGGGGCAAAAAAAATAAAGAATAGAGAATAATGGGGTGCTGAAATATAAAGAATAGAGAATAATGGGGTGCTGAAATATAAAGAATAGAGAATAATGGGGTGCTGAAATATAAAGAACAGAAAATAATGGGGTGCTGAAATATAAAGAATAGAGAATAATGGGGTGCTGAAATATAAAGAATAGAGAATAATGATATAAAAAATTAAAGAATAAAGAAATGAAGGATGACCCTATCCAGACCCTCTTCTAACTTGTCCACAAACCACTAAAATGTTATATCTTATTCTACAGGTACCAAACCACTAACATGTTATATCTACAGGTACCTAACCACTAAAATGTTACATCTACAGGTACCTAACCACTAAAATGTTATATCTACAGGTACAGGTACCTAACCACTAAAATGTTATATCTACAGGTACCTAACCACTAAAATGTTATATCTACAGGTACCAAACCACTAAAATGTTATATCTACAGGTACCAAACCACTACATCTACAGGTACTAACAATGTTATATCTACAGGTACAGGTACCTAACCACTAAAATGTTATATCTACAGGTACCTAACCACTAAAATGTTATATCTACAGGTACCAAACCACTAAAATGTTATATCTACAGGTACCAAACCACTAAAATGTTATATCTACAGGTACCTAACCACTAAAATGTTATATCTACAGGTACCTAACCACTAAAATGTTATATCTACAGGTACCTAACCACTAAAATGTTATATCTACAGGTACCTAACCACTAAAATGTTATATCTACAGGTACCAAACCACTAAAATTTTATATCTACAGGTACCAAACCACTAAAATGTTATATCTACAAGTACCTAATACCCAGATACATGCTTAAATTCAGAAATTATTGCGAGGTTTTTATTAATGCGAATAATGCGACTGGGCGAGTATCGCAATAATAAGAACTCGCATTCTGATATCTGAGACATATAATGTATTCAGCTTTTCCATAAATCGCAATAATTAATCTTGCATTTGTGATAATTATTGCAAAATTGCAATAATAAATGCACGCAATAATTTCTGAATTTACAGTATAATATTGTTGACAAAACATAAAATATGTGAAAAAAAAGAATATGCTAAAAAGCTCTATAAAAAGCTTTTCAAGTATACAATTATCATACTCATTGCATAACTATATAATTGCTGAATAATTGATCTTTTACATAATAAATGGACTACAAAACGCAGAAACAGAATTTTTCAAAAAATCAATTGAACTGATTACTATTACGATCGTTTATTTCCTGCTCATTATTCTTTTTGGATTATTAATTTGCACCTCTTGACATCCCATATTAATATACAATTTCAACCCTGCACACACTGATAGAAAAGTTATAATTAGAGAGGTCACATTGGTTCTGCAATGTCACTGATGGGACAATCTTTGTTCTTACAAAGCAAACACAAATTTCGGAAAGAACATTACATCATGTGTTCATTGTAGCAACTGTTATTCATCTTGATGGTGCACAAGATAAAAATTAAAGAATTTTAATTGTTACTTCATGACATATTCTGATACATTTTCCAGTATGTTAGTTATCTCCCCTTAAGCTGCAGGATATTGTCACAAGATATCAACTATCTCAAGTACATAACACCCCCCTCTGCAATTTCAGGGGGTAAACACCCCTCCTTTGGTATAAAAAAATACAATTTTTTGGAATAAAATCATCCATTTTTTTCTTTACTATCATGGACAATTTAGCCATCCCCCTTTATAAGAACCTTGGAACACCCCTGCACCAGAGAGACTGTTTCTAGAGCTTGACCAAGGATTTCAACTCAAAATAAATCCCTGCTCTGATAGATCTTTACCACCTTCAAAATATCCATTATTTTTTTTTAAATAACTTTTGTATTATGTCTTCTGTATAACTGAAAATTGGGTCGAAGATGCCTTTATGTTTTTGAATAAAAAATCTTCTATAATATGCAATCAACTATCAATTTTATAATTCTCTCATCTTCTTCTTTCATTCCTTTCAGACACCACAAGGAAGACATGTATGCAAAGACTTCCATTTGAACCCCCCTTAGTGTGTATTCTGCTTATTCAGTCAACCAGAGAGGTTCAAATGGAGGAAGTCTTTCTGATATTATATATTAATATGTTTCTTTAATAAATTTGATGTTTCATTTTTTTTTTAACTATTTAATCTATTTGTCTTTAAAAAAATGAGTTTTACAAAACTTAATGCCAATTGACAATAATTAAACTAGTATACATATATAAATATAATAGTATATAAAATTTAGGATCTACATCCTTGAGTGTAAGCAAATAGCACAAGTCATAAATTTACATCGTTTTACATTTTGCTATGTAAGCATGATAAAGTATGTTGATGTTTACCCTAAAGCCCTTTTTCCTATTACATATAAATAATTGACTATCATTACTTCATTAACCAATACAAAAACAGCCTCAATACCCCCCAAAAGAATGAATGGCCTGAGATAATGATATAAATCCCTATGGTATTTCAACTGGCTTTATTTACATATCAGTAAATTACTATATCAATACATTGATAAAAACATGATAAAACAAGCTGCAAAAATCAATGAAAACTAACATGGTTTATTGGAGAAAAAACGGTAATCAATACCTTTACTACCATGTTTACTAGAGCATGACTTACAATCAGTTACAAAGGTCATTTACACAAACAAAGGACAAAGAAATACTTCCTAACCAAACCAAAAGCTCTAAGCCATTTATTCAGCCTTGAAACTAACACATCTTTCACCATAAATTTAATGGAAACGAGATTTGCATTACAATATTGTCATAATAAGACAACATTTCTGAAATTTTCCATTGGTGAAATGATTTAATACTTAATCAAAACATGTTAATCAATTTTCAATTTTATTAAGTTAATTAAATGCAATTAATCAAGATTGAGTCAATTAGTTTAGAAAATTTTATACTATAAATATCAATATGAACATTGAAGTAATATAATAGATATTACTTGCACCATATGAAGAACAGTCAAGATTGTGTACACCTTTGTAGTGAGTAGTTTATATAATGTTTCATAATTCACCCCCCCTCCCCCCAATAATAAAATTGAAATAAGAAAATAACCTTTAAACTGAGTTCTACACCTGGCTTAAATATTTAATAATTGTTATATCATATTGCTATTACAATATTAAGTTTTCTTCTCTTTCTTATCAGTTTGACTTAAACCCAACTTTAACTGTTTGAAATCAACTCATGAAATCTTTTGTCTACCAGAAACACAATGACTGTGCATGCTGTACCCTCTGGATGCTACCAAAAGATTTATTTACCCACACAAATCTAACAAAATCTAGAAATAATATTAAATTAGTAAAGAGAAACAGAAAACAACACGTTAGTAATTAATAATAAGAAATCAAAACCAAAGACAAATAGAAGTACAGTTGTTTTCTTTAAGTTCTCTCTTTTTAAACATATACAGTTAAAATTCATCATACTTATGGTTTTGGGTGCCCCCTTGTAATCTTCTCCCCTTTTTTTCTCACTACACTTTAGATCAAAATTGGGTGCCCTTTGTAATCTTCTCCCCTTTTTTCTCACTACACTTTAGATCAAAATTGGGTGCCCCCTTGTAATCTTCTCCCCTTTTTTCTCACTACACTTTAGGATCAAAACAAACATGTAAATTTCAATTTATTCAAACTAATCCCTTTTAATAATGAACGAATCAAAAAATCATTTTGTTTTGACACTGTTTTATCCTAGAGTAACGGTAAGTAACGATCAAAATCAGAAGATTTTATTTTTTAATCCATCTTAGCTTACTTATTTCCTGGAAGGATTAATACTAAAGGCATAAATAATGCAATATTTAAATATAAATTCATTAATCCTTGTTTTGCATGAAAATTTTGTAATTTAATAAATATTTGTGTAAAATACTACAATCCAAAAATTACAATTACTTTTAAGTAAGTGTGAAAGATGAAGTCCAAGTTGTGAAAGCTGTGTTAGAGTGACTTATTTCTCTTTGGATAAATGAGCGAAAGGTTACTGAATAAATATCTGCAGAAAATACCAACATTGTTTAAATAACTCACTCTTTTTCAAGAAAAATGTATACACAGTACACTAAAAAATGTTGTCAGTTGAAGATGCAAGATTAGAAAGATACAAAATACAAAACCCTTGGTTCCAAGTTGAAAATGTGATTCTAAACTGTCATCTGGGAGCCAAAAATAATACGCACAATTATTGAGATTTTTGAAAATACATCTATATATGTATCTTAAGTAGCATAGGCGGATCCAGGGGGCCCTGGGGGCCCTGTTTTGTGGGAAAAATTTGGTTGATAATATAGGGAATCACTGAAGCATGACTGTAGCGGGCCCCCTCTTATAGCAGTCAGTTGGCCACCCCTTATAAAAAGTTCTGGATCCGCCACTGAGTAGCTTCACATGAATTTTAAGTTGTTATGCTATATAGTTACTTAGAAAATGAGACAAAAACTATGAATTCCAATTCTTAGGGATGGACAAAAATTGAATTTTGGACTTGCGGTTGCTACCTGGCGTCTCAGGCAAAAATATATGAGCAAGTGACTAACAGTAGTTTTTAAATTTAATGGAGTTTTCTTTATAATAATGTTTAATTTTTCTGTATATACTTGAAAAGCACATGAACGAAAACTACTGTGTGCTCTCCCAAATTTTTAATCAGTATCCCAACATAGAGGAAATTGTATATTAGCTGAAAATTACAGCATCTGACAGGGTAAAATAAATTTCAAAATAAAACTCCAAGCTTTATCATTTCTTAAAGGGTACTGTTTCTCTGATCCTAAAATAAATTAATGGATAGGAAGAACACTGAACTGAATAAAAAAAAAAGCAATTTTTATTATTTTATTCATTTTTTTTTTAAAAGGGGGTGGTGGTTTTTTAATGTATACACAAGAAAAATGGTACTTAAAGTAAACAAGAGCACTCAAATTAGCCAAGTGTCAAACAGATTATAAAGCAAAAAACACTATGCGTGCATGCTACGACTTACATTACAGCTAATTATAGGTAGAACAGTTTTATGGCTTGTTGACTGTACTACGTATGTAGCAAATGCTATACCAACACTTTTTACTGGATTCAATACTTGCATAGCTTCACTTGAAAAAAGAATGTAAAATATTTATGAACCTCACCATTGGATCAAATCTACTCAAACATTTATTTCATTTGGGATCATGATAACAGAAAGAAGAAAGAATTTTCTAATTTTTTTTAATCAGTAATCTTTAATAATGAATTGGGTCATCAAATGTAATTCTACTGTCATCAGTTCATCATTTCCCAAATATTATACATAAGTCTTTTTTAAACAATTTTTTACTGATTCTCTTATAAATTTTCTGTGTTTCAAATAATGAGCTGCAACTAGCTTTAGGTACATTTTCTTTGGAAACAACTCTTAGGAATCTATAGAACAAAGGTTTTATCCCACTGAAACAATGAAATAGTTCTTGTTTAATATTTTGACCAGGTTTTGCCTTTTGCCACCTTTCCTTATATTCACTATAAGCATGACAAGAATAAGAAATTTGTATCTGCCTGGTATATAAGTTATGACAAGTGAAAAACTGTTAAAATCAACCCTAACTAACAGTAGTATCAGTCATTCCAAAGGTTGTCTGGGCCAAAAATAAAATTACAATTGTTTGATGCTGGGCCAAAAATAAAATTACAATTGTTTGATGCTGGGCCAAAATAAAATTATAATTGTTTGATGTTGCCTACCTACCCAACTAAAAGTAGCCTACCTGAAAAATTTTATGACACAAATCATTTCAATTTTTTTTTTTTTATAGTTTTTTCATGCTCTAACGTCGTTTTCTGGTCTAAAACATGTAACTTATCTTGTTTGCCAAAAATAAAATCCTAACTACCTACTCAACCCTTGAGGCATGGGTAGGCAACATCAGACAAAGAATTTGTTAAGGGTGGCGCTAGCATCAGATATTAGTAGTTGTGCAGTAAAATAAAGTTTGGTCCACATTTTTCTTCATCAAATAACCAGAAAAATTTTAAATCTCCCATGTTTTATTTCAATAAAACATTTTCTGAAAGTCTGGACCAGTTAAGACTTGATACTTAAAGGACGTAATGTCCAATAAAATTGAAATGAGCTTTGGAATCATTGGTACAAATGCTTTATAACAATGTTAATATATTCATAAAGGCTATTCCAAACTTAAAAATACTGGGTGAAGGAAGACACTTTTTTAAAGACCACTGCCTATACAATTTTAATTAGAACTTCAAAGTCATTTATATATTGGTTGAAAAGTTGTTCAAATCATACTACCCCTTTATAGTTAATATTAGGGGCTCATTGCCACCCTCACCCCCTTCACATCAAACAAATTAATTTTGGAATAGCCCTAAGATTGGAATGCAAAATTCTGTTGAGTTTTGTGTAACTGTAGGCAAATTCATGTGAATTAACAGATGAAAAACGATAAAATGTGATGAAATGTTAAAAACTTTGGAGGGAATATATATAAAAACAAGTTTTGGAATAAGCAAAGTCATTCAGGCATATAGTCAACTGATGGATATAAAATTAAACCAATGGTATGCACAACAGTATGTTCTGTCATTTTGTGATGATGCATAATTAAAATTTTACACATTCATAAATCCTTGTTCATAGCTATATATATATAGGCATGGATAAAATATTGCAGGTAGTAATATTAGTAGTGAAGAATTATTTTCATGAATTTGTAAACTGTTAAAATCAGTTATTAAACAGCAATATCAGCTTCCAATGAAAAACATGAGGGTCTGGATGGGGTTTACAAATAGAGAATAATTGGTGATTTCTACAAAAAAAATAGGCCAAAAAAACAAAAAAATAAAGAAAAATAGACTTAACAGAATGCAGAATAATTGGATACTAAAATAAGAAGAGTAGAGATTAATGAGCAAAAACTATAAAGAGTAGAGAAAAATTACCCAAACAATTAAAGAATACAGATTTAAGGACCCTTAAACATGTAAAAGAAATTCAGAAGATTGTGTAGTGGCAAATGTGAAACCATCATATTCAAGAACCAATGTAATAAAATGCTCCACTGGCGCAGCTTGATACGACCGCAGAGGTCCATATCATTATTATTTGCTTTTATATATAAATCAGAAATAACCAATTTAAAATGGAAAATTTTAAACAAAAAAAGGAAAAAAGGTGAAAAAATCCCCCAAATTTTTGAACCCCTTATGATTCATCACCCCAAACTCAATCCCAGCCTTCCCTTTGTGGTATGGTACCTTGCAGTACAATTTCAGAGATCCATACACTTGAACACAAGTTATTGTCTGGAAACTAGAAAATGCTTGTTTTTGGCCCTTTTGGCCCCAAATTCCTAAACCTTTTGGGCAATGACCCCAAACTCAATTCCAGCTTTTCCTTTGTGATATGGAACCTTGTAGTACAATTTCAGAAAGATCCATACACTTACACACAAGTTATTGTCCTGAAACTAAAAATGCTTGTTTTTGCCCTTTCTGGCCCCTCATTCCTAAAATTTTGAGGCAAATACCCCAAAATCAATCCCAGCCTTCCCTATGTGGTATGGTACCTTACAGTACAATTTCAGAGAGATCCATACACTTGAACACAAGTTATTGTCTGGAAACTAGAAAATACTTATTTTTGGCCCTTTTGCCCCTTATTCCTAAACGTTTTGGGCAATTACCCCAAACTCAATTCCAGCTTTTCCTTTGTGATATGGAACCTTGTAGTACAATTTCAGAAAGATCCATACACTTACACACAAGTTATTGTCATGAAACTAGAAAATGCTTGTTTTTGCCCTTTTTGGCCCCTAATTCCTAAAATCTTGAGGCAATTACCCTAAAATCAATCCCAGCATTCCCTTTGTGATATGGAACCTTGTGGTACAATGTCAGAGATCCATACACTAACACACAAGTTATGTCTGGAAGTTACAAAATGCATATTTTGGCCCCTTTGGCCTCTAATTCCTTAACTGTTGGTTCCATAACCCCAAAATTAATCCCAACCTTCCTTTTGTGGTATTGAACCTTATGGTTAAATTTCATAGAGATCCATCCACTTAAACTAAAGTTAGAGTGCGAAACCAATGTGTCTTCGGACGACGACGACGACGACGCCTAACGTCATACCAATATCGACCGCAAAATTTTTTGCGGTCGATAAAATGAGATTGTCTCCAATCTACAGAGATAGAGAACCTAAACATTTTTATTAAAAGAGTCCAGGTCATGAGGAAATTTAGGTTATCTATTTAATTATCTTTTAGTCTGAATCATTAAATTACAGCAAAGTACTATCAAATTGTATTTTCAGTCTCTTTTTAATCTCTACTTAATTGTGAAGATCCTTCAAATAATACATTGTCATGATTGTAGGCATATTGATGTTGCATAAATCTTGTATACATGGGCTCAAAAAAGCAATAATTTTACTATTAATTTGCTATTAGTGCATCATGCTGTACTTGGCAGAGAATAACAAATTGTCCTTAATCATGTAAACGTAATTACTAGTACAGGTTTGGTCCACCAGCCCATACATTTTAACTGAAAGAACATAGATCTAGGTAGTCTTTTTGCAAACAAACATGTTGTAAACAAGCATATCACTGCCACTACCCAGCTTAAAGCCTCTTCCGAACATTTGAAAGTCCCTACTATGTACTGGTTACCTAAATTGCACAAAAACCATTTAAATTCGTTTCATCTCCGCATCTAGTAAGTGTTCTACTACCAATCTATCAGTTCTTCTAACTACCTCCTTACTCTATCAAAGAACTTGTTATTAACTTTTGTAATAAAGCTTATGAAAATAATGGTATTAATTATTTTTGGAGTGTTAAAAATTCTTTAGAGGTTTTAGATAAAATACATGCTTTTGATGGTCCTTTTAATTCTGTTGACAGTTATGATTTTTCTACTCTCTATACTACACTTCCACACAATCTTATAAAGAAAAAGTTTTCATATTTAATTAAATGGTCTTTTGAAAAATCTCATTACAAATTTATTTGCTGTAACTCGTTTAAAGCCTTTTTCTGTAACGAAAAAGGAAAGTATGCTAGATACACTTACTAGAAATGTGAAGATATGATTGAAGCTTTAAATTTTCTCCTGGACAACATATATATACGTTTCGCGATAAAGTGTATCAACAAGTAGTAGGTATTCCTATGGGCACTAACTGCACCCTTTAATAGCAGATTTATTCCTGTATTGCTATGAATCTCAGTTTATGACCAAACTCAGTAAAGACATGTCATTGTTACATTTGGTTGATACATTCAACAATACCTTCCGTTATCTAGATGATATTTTTCGTTAAATAATCCAGAGTTCTCTAAATAAACTACGAAATTTACCCAATAGAACTTACTTTAACTAAATCTAACATAAACAGCAGTAGTTGTCCTTTTCTGGACTTGGACATTTCAATCTCTAAAGGAAAACTCCATACGAAAATTTACGACAAAAGAGACGATTTTCATTCCCTATTGTTAATTTTCCTTTTTAGATGGCGATGTTCCTTTGGCTGTGTATATATCCCAACTCGTTCGTCATGCCCGTGTGTGTAGTGATGTCATAGATTTTAATGAACGTAATCAATGCATCACTAGTAAATTATTAAGTCAGGGATTTCGTTACCATAAATTACGTAAAACTTTGCTAAGTTCTTTCATAGATACAAAGATTTGATTAGTAAATTTGGCTGTACCTGTAGAAAACTGATTAAAAACAGTATTTCACATCCTAAATTTTACGGTAATATTGTACTTAAAGCGCTGAAATCACTATATGATCCGTGTAAACTCATCGAACCTTTAAATAAACTTATTAGTTCAGGTTATCTTACCAATGTTGTAATTAGATCTTTGAATATAGTTTACATTGGCACTAATATCGATTTTGTCATCAGCAAATTAAAACATAACTAAATTTGTATTCTTTTCAAACAGGATGTTTAAAGACACACCACGTTCATTTTGATCTATAAAGAGGTTAAACTCGAACTATCCTACTGTCTGTCGATACATTTATTTTGGCATTGCACTAGTCATGTCTTCTTTGACTGTCCATGACGTTAAAATACTAAATCCCTGGGATGTGTTTTAGTTGATTTTAGTCTCTGATGCATGATTTTTATTATTAATTGTTTTGGCTTTTAACTAGCTGTCAGTAACTGCAGTACTCTCAAATCGTACTTTCTTGTTTATTTGACCTGTTGATACTAATTGTAATGCCCTTTTTTTTTTTTTTTGTTATTTAATGTTATTCAGGGTTATATCTGGTCTATATACCAGCTGTGATAAGTGTTTGGTACTAATATAAATTTCCACTTCGTACTATGAACATCAAAATTATTTATTTTGTTATATTTTCTTTCTCTATTGTAACTGTATCGTATACCTAACAACAAAATTATTTTATTTACCTGTGTTTAAAGTTATTGCAAATGGCTGATATTTTTGTTCGAGCATATTGTTTTTCTTAAATTGTTTAACATTTCATACCGATATAACATGTTACTTTTATTATTCTTCCTTAGTTTATTTATTTTGAATTTACATTGTATCATAGGTCAAATTTATTTGTTCAGTGTATGTTCAATGGTGTTACTATGTCCTTTGATTGAGTTAAGCTATTTCAGTTGATATTTTATAGTGTGTCTTTCTATGTTGTGATGTTACACTATTGTTTCAGAAAAAGGGTGAAGGTTTGGTACCATTAAAGCGTTTAAACCCGCTGCATTTGTTTGCACCTGTCCTAAGTCAGGAATCTGATGTTCAGTAGTTGTCGTTTGTTGATGTGGTTCATAAGTGTTTCTCGTTTTCGTTTTATATAGATTAGACCGTTGGTTTTCCCGTTTGAATGGTTTTACACTAGTAATTTTGGGGCCCTTTATAGCTTACTGTTCGGTGTGAGCCTAGGCTCCGTGTTGAAGATCATACTTTGACCTATAATGGTTTACATTTATAAATTTTGACTTGGATGGAGAGTTGTCTCATTGGCACTCATACCACATCTTCTTATATCTATATATGACATATAAGTTCTAAATAAAGGCAACAGTAGTATACCGCTGTTAGAAACTCATAAATCGATAGAGATAAAAACAAATCCGGTTACAAACTAAAACTGAGGGAAACACATCAAATATAAGAGAGAACAACGACACAACAAAAACACAACATTAAAATGTATCACACACAGAAACGAACTATAATATAACAATGGCCATTTTCCTGACTTGGTACAGGACATTTTAAGAAAAAATGGTGGGTTGAACCTGGTTTTGTGGCATGCCAAACCTCCGCTTTTATGGCAATGTTAAATATAACATTAAAATGACAACATTACATGACATGACTACAATACAAATAAATGGGAGAACATATAGGACAAAGAAACACACGAATAATAGCTAACAAAAGGTACTAGGTTTAAAATTTAATCGCCAGACGATGCGTCTCGTCCACACAAGACTAACCAGTGACGCTCAGATGAAAAAGTTTGAAAGCCAAAACAAGTACAAAGCTGAAGAGCACCGAGGACCAAAACTTCCAAAAGTTGCGCCTAACACGGCAAGGGTTTTCTGCCTGGGACAAGAACATCCTTATTATTAAGAATAATTTATACTTTTGCAAACAGTAAATTTTATAAAATGACTATATAATAGATATACATGATAAAACCGAAGTGGGGACTAACTACAGAATAAAACGGATACATTACATAAAACAACTTAATAACTCTAAGTAACAAAAACTTTCTAATGAATTTTTGTCCAGCCATGCAGTTTTAATATTAATAGTTGAATTGTATGGTGAGACTAATAACATTTTAGTCTACAAAATGTTTGAAACTGACCTGAAAAGATCTTATTTTCTAAGCTAGGCTAGCGTTTACAAGTTCATGCAACAATACTTCATTTTCATGGATTCATGATTTTGTGGTTTTGACAAATTCTGCATGCAAACCTATAGATATTTTATCCTACTTGTTGCTCTTAAAAATTAATGTTTGAAAAGTTCTAACAATATCATTTTAATCATTAATGACTTAAATATCTACAACAAGATGTCAGGTAGCTTGGTTACTTCATATTGTACATGTGTAAGCAATGTTTTAACATAAATTTACATTTTCTTTCAAGGACATACAACTACAAGTACTTGCAACATGAGAAATTGAGGTGATAAAAAGGATAATTTAACAATGTTTTATCTACTTGCATTTATGAGAGAAACCAATGCCTCCTCTAAGGAGACTGTTTTTTGAAGGAAAATTTCTAAACTTAAAAAATATTTGGCTCTCACCAGTATCTGGAAATCTTACACCTGTCTTTGTCTTTGATTTGTTTCTGCATTTACAAGTAATTAATGTATAAAGTAAGGCAAAAATATCTATTTCTTTCATCTGAAAGATTATTTGTTTTATTTTTGGTGTTTAACACCACTTTCACCACTTTTGAGAATACCATTGATCCAAGTTATTTTTTTTTTTTGGTGGAGGAAGTGGTAGTTTCCAGATAGAAACACTGATCAATTGGCAGAAAAACTGGCAATTCTCATCAATTAAGATTGGACTATTTGGAGTCAAGTGCACATTGCCATTGGCACAAACTTGAAACACCATTGTTAACAGGTTAGTGATCACTGTAGATGAGTTACTACGACCACACCAGTGTTAACAGGTTAGTGATCACTGTAGATGAGTTACTAAGACCACACCAGTGTTAACAGGTTAGTGATCACTGTAGATGAGTTACTAAGACCACACCAGTGTTAACAGGTTAGTGATCACTGTAGATGAGTTACTAAGACCATTCGGCAATCGAGGCTGTTCAATTTAAAAATGGATACACTTAAAATGCCATTACATAACATAAGTGTAACAGTAGAGTATGATTTTTCTTCCAGAATCTATCCAATCACCAGTGGTAAGTCCTTTACCACACTCAGTGATAGTTCAATAATTCAATCTTTCAATTCTTGTGGTCAGGTCTAAAGGTCCACAATTATCGTCAACTCTATTCCATGTGGCTTACTGTACCAGGGGTTCAGGACTAAGGATGGGGTTTTTCTCTGTGGAACAATGGTTATTTTCAAAGAGAGTCCTGTGCTTTCCAAAACTACTACTGTACCCCAGAGAACAACCATACTCTTAGTCCTAAACCCCATGTACAGTAAGCCAGATGGAATAGAGTTGACAATAATTGTGGACCTTTTAGACCTGATCACAAGAATTGGAAGACTGAATTATTGAACTATCACTCCAGTTATTATTAACACCCTTCAGATGCATAAAATTTATAAGGTGCTGTTTTCATTTTTTTTTTTTAAATATTCTACAACCCACTTCAAACCTATTTAATATTTAGAATGGCAGGTAGAACCTTAATATTTAAAAGCAAATGATGAAATAATGGGTCCAAATTTAGCGATTCCTCACTGGCCTGTGGCCATATGATTTTCAAAAGGTCAGCTAAGAACAAAGTAACTTCTTCTGGGGAATCTGGGTCAGTCTATTTCATTTTTCTACACTTCATCATGTTCACCATGCATTAGAATTCATTGATGACCAAATCATGTATAGAATTTCTCAATTTAAGCTTGACAATTGGAAATAAGTCTTATTTATACCTCTAGGTCCAGGTTATCAAATTCAAAATAATTTTCCAGTAATGTGCAAAGAAAAATAAATAAAAGGTTGCTTTAAATCTCTAATGACCAATGTTAACTAATATTTCTTCTGAAAGGTTCTAGATTTTTGCATCATTTACATGTATAATTATGACCTACTAAGTCCAAACAATTATGATGTCTTGAAAGACTAATTTTTTGCTGTGACGCTAGCAAAAAATTAAAATATCAATTCAAGACGTCATAATTATTTGGACTAAATTATGACCCATCTAATTTACATAATTTTTTTCTACCAAGTTGCAGTTATAAACCATAGTTCAAATACTTATGACGTCTTGAAAGGCTATTTTAATATATTTCTGTGACACAGTTTTAGGAAGGCGTGATAGAAAAAAAATTAAAATAGACTATTAAAATAATTATTTGGTCTATTATCTGATTATAAATTAAACCAGAAGTCCATTACTAGACGAAGTGTGCAACCCGCTATATAGTAAGGTGATCACGTTGTCCCGTACTTCCAACTGTGATTGAAGCGGATTTGAGCAAGATTGCTAATGATAGTAACAAAATCAATTTTTGTGATGCATTCTGGGTAGAGATAATTTATGAAAACACCCTGTAACTTAATTAGCACACAGTTGAAAATAATGTTTGACCATTGACGTGTTAATGAATAACAGATCCTAGATGCCATATTATATCAGTGTCATGAGTCATTATGATGTTTTAATATCAAATGATAAATATAATTTATCAATTTAAAACTTCAATTATAACCGTATCAAAATTGTCAGACGGAATAATAAAAAAAAGCTCACTACTTAATACAATAAGCGTTTGGTTTTAGAGTTAATTGTGAAGAAATGCGATTAAAAGATGGCAAGAAAAATTAGGTCGGAGAATTGTATATCGATATACAGTACAAGTAACACTGGATTAGGAATGAGTTCAATAGGAATAAACATTCTATTATATTTATTTTAAGAATATATGTTACGATTTACAAATTTCAATAAATAAGATTTTTTAAAAGTTACACGGAATTCTGCAGATATAACCAATTTAGCAAAATTAACAAATTGTACCCTCAATTAAAAAAAAAGAGGGAAAATAATTGTATAAGATAAAATAACAAAATACCGAACTCAAGGAAAATTCAAAGCGGGCGTCCGTAATCAAATGGCAAAATCAAAAGCTCAAACCGTCACATCAAACAAATGGATAACAACTGTCATATTCCAGACTTGGTACAGACATTTTCTTAATATGTAGAAAATGGTGGATTAATTTGAATATCTTCAATCTCGTAACTGAGATCTTGATGGTAATACTTCCTCGGATGATGGTGTGGAAGAACAAAGGTTATTATTTCAGATGTTGTTACATTTATTGGTTAGAATACAAAAATACATGTAAAAATGTAGTTTACATTACATGCGTTCGACATATAAATTTGATAAGTTAAAATTGTAGGAAAATTTAGTACACTATGCAAGTAACTTCATAATGATATGACGAAGTCTTACTTCAAAAACCTAGCTGTAGGACAATTTGATTTAATTTGTTCAAATGCGAAATCAATCTCAAGAGTTAAGTTGGACCGTAAAGAAATAAAGTAATCCCTGGAATTGTCCGGTTTCAACAGTAAAACTCTTTCTTACAAGTGTGGGATGTATACATTAATGGCAGCCGCGTCAGCTCGGAGGAGTGACTTTAAATCCAGTACCTCGCGTATTCAGGATGAATGTTACGATCTCTGATGTTAAATAACACTTGCGACAACTCTTTGATGGGATATGCATGATATATTTGCCACTGAACGTTAAGCTACCAACACGCGATAAAACAAAACTTTAATCCATATGATCTACAGATGTCTTCAGTCTTGTGAGTATAAAACGACAAAAAAGGACTATTACACGTTGCAACACTGACTCACGTATAGTATACATCTTAATTATGATGGTGAACGTAATGACTGACAGACAGGAGAAAAGTATGTCTCTTAATTTAAAATAGCTAAAAACAAGAGACTTTTAAAATTGAAATTGTTTCAAGTCATATGAAGTAACAAGTGGTCGGATATTTTGACAAATATATTTCGGTAGAAGCGAAGAAAAACCCTGTCTTTTGCTTATCAGTACATCACCGTAAATAGCTTACTTGATGCCGTAAATAACCAAGACATAATTCAACACAACGTTACATTTAAAAAGAGGCAATTATAACTATATTTTGACAAAACAAATACATCTTTAAATAGACGATAAAGTTCTCATTTGCCTTTGCTCGATAAATAAAATGCTCTGCAGGAGCAGCTTGATACGACCGCAGAGGTCAAACCCTGAACAGTTGGGGCTAGTATGGACACAACATTCAAGCTTGATACAGCTATGAATTTGGATTGTGATTAAATATTTGACACAGCATAGGTTTCTGAGACAGAATGAATGTGGTCTAAGAACTTAAAAATTTTAAATTGGACATTCACCTATTATGGTCCAATATCCAAAATCTAAATACATGGTTAGATTCAGCATATCAAAGAACTCCAAGAATTCAATTTTGATGAAATCAAACAAAGTTTAATTTTGGACCCTTTTGACCTCAATGTGGACAAAGTTGATAACGGGCCCAAAATCAAAAATCTAAATACATGGTTAAATTCAGCATATCAAAGAACCCATATATTCAATTTTGTTGAAATCAAACAAAGTTTAATTTTGGACCCGATTTGGACCAACTTGAAAACTGGGCCCATAATCAAAAATCTAAATACAATGTACATGTTTAGATTCAGCATATCAAAGGGCCCTAAAATTTAATTTTGTTAAAATCAAACAAAGTTTAATTTTGGACCCTTTGAACCTCAATGTGGACCAATTTAAAAGCGGGCCCAAAATCCAAAAACTTAATACACGGTTAGATTCAGCATATTAAAGAACCCCAAGAATTCAAGAATAAAACCCCATTGAAATTGGTCAATAAATAAGCAATTTATCTGAGTATCTTCTTTTGCACAATACTGTGCAATTGAATATTTCTTGCTATTGCGCAATACTGTACAATTGACAATTTCTTGCTATTGCTAATATTGTGCTATTGGATATTTCTTGCTATTGCGCAATACTGTGCAATTGAAGATTTCTTGCTATTGCCCAATCAGGGTTTTCATTAAGAGGCGGTACCGGCGGAATGTCGCCGTTCAAAAGACGGAAATCGCGGTTCAAATGCTTAAACAAAAATATTTTTGAAGAGAATAAAATAAAACAAACTTTTATTAACCTTTTGTCTCATGGAGTTCTTAGTTTCAAAGATTTTTCAAAACGATGGCTTTTATAACCGGCTGGACCAATTTGTCTGACTGAAAGTAAACTTAAAATCGGCGTCAGTTAGGCGTTTCACTGCATTCAAATACGATATTCAATCAATCGCTTGAATGATCAAGATTGTCAAAGGTAAAATCAAGAGAGATATCGAAATAAAAACTATGTTATCAATGGATAACTCACGAGAAACCAAAATTAAACAGTTTTAGGAGGCAATTTTTTAAAAGTCAATAAATTAAATGAAACTGAATGAAATGAAAGACCAAAAGTAAATGAGTTCTTTACCAGCAAAAAGACAAAATCATTGGAACCATTAACAGGTAAAACTTTTTATTTGAAGTTATTAAATTTCAAAGAAGCCTTAGAAGGTCTGTATAGTCTCATGTTTATATAAATGAGGCCTGCCCAAGCTTGCCTTCTATGCCCTTTTTATAATGTAACAAATATTTCATTAATTATTACCACCCTTTAAATCTTGGGAGGAATGGGGTTGAAAAAAGTGCCTAGGCTAAGAGGGTGCTGCCCAATTTTTGTTTGTTTGGACCTTTTCTCTTCAGTTTGTACTGGGACTAGTATACTAATAGTATATAGTTCCAGGTTTATCACTACCCATTTGTTGTGGATGGGGACAACAAAGAAGCCTAGGATAGAAGGAAGGCTTCCATTTTTATTTATAGTTGGACCTTTTCCTCAAGTTTTACTGAAAAAGCAGGTAGGAGGGTAAATGCCAAGGCTAGAGAAAAGGCTCTCTTTATTTTTCAGTTATAATTTTCCCTTGCTGATCATTAACCCACTCGATGAAACAAGTACCAATGTTAGGATGGGTCCTGTCTCAGTTTGAATTTTTACATTAACCTATCTTGAATGGAAGCCTTGGTTAAAAGTGCTGGCTAAGAAGGGTGGACATTTTCCACTTCAGCATATATGTCCTTTCCCAGGTTTGCATGTTTTATTGAAATACAACACATGAAAATAATATTTCTTTTCTCGATCAAAACTGAAATTGTCAGATTTTCCAGGTGACATATATGTAGGACTAAGATAAGAAGATGTGGTATGAGTGCCAACATGGCCAATGAGACAACTCTCCATCCAAGTCACAATTTGTAAAAGTAAACCATTATAGGTCAAAGTAAGGCCTTCAGCCCCCATTTTGGTCAGCTACTTCAAAATAGTAAACAGCCTGTTCACTGAAAAGTTAATGAAAGCCCTGGCAATACTGTGCAATTGAAGATTTCTTGCTATTGTGCAATACTGTGCAATTGAAAATTTCTTGCTATTGCACAATACTTATTATATAATAATTTACACATCCTGTTTGGTGTGTATCTCCTACCATATCATTATTATTTGCTTTTAAATATAAATCAGAAATAACCAATTTAAAATGGAAAATTTTAAAAGAGAAAAAAAGGAAAACTAGAGGCTCCAAGGACCCTGTGTCGCTCACCTGATATTTTTATTTACAATTGATGCATGATAAATGCAACTGTTGTACTGTCGTTTAGTTTCAGAGATATAAGACTAAAAAGTGCGTTTTATTTCAGCCATGTGTGCCATGTTGGCAGGAGGGTCATCATACACAGTGGTCCCTGGATATCCTAGTGGTGATTTAAACCAAGTTTGGTTTAATTTGACAGTAGTTTCAGGGAGAATTTTGTAAAATTTATCTAACGAGAAATGCTAAGTGATGAGAAAGTTTGTTGTGAAGTTTTGTTGTTGCAACCCCCAAAAACAAAAGGTAATAAAAATTATCATTTAAGGGCAATCTTTCCTATTAATAATTTCTGCAAAATTCAGTTGATTGTGCAAGGGTTGTATAGCCACCTGAGGTCGTTAAAACTCTCATTTGTTGTTGCAAAATTCAAGTGGTTTTGAATTGCTTTGTTGATCTTTTTGTATTCAACTTTTAAACAACAAAGTACAACAAATATGATGACTGATACTCATGACACTGAAAATATGGTCTTCATTCTTGTGAAGAAAATGGTAAGGTTTGAAATATTTCTTAATTATTAATTCAATACCAATACTTTAATTTGTATTGGATTTATCCCAGGAAATGAGAACAAGGACACAATTAAATTCAATTTTTTCCTAAATTTCTGATAAAATATAAAATGAAGAACTATATTTTTTAATGAGAATTTTTTTTAATAGTTAATTGATAATTTGAACAATATTAATTAAGTTTTAGATCTTGCATCGTTGATTAATTTTCTCTCAAAATTTCTGATATTCTATTAAAGTTTTAAATATAATATGAGGCAGGCATTACCTGTGAAAGGGATGAAGTCTGTATAAATTAGTGTAGGAATTCAAGCATCATTTGCACTTGAATCTGTAGAAAATGAAGCCAAAGTACTGAAACATATCTGACATTCAACCTATTGTTCGGGATTATAGTTGTGACATCATTTTCAATGTAAAGAAAAAACACCATCATCAGGTATTAATGTGGTTTTTTTCATGTTATAGAATTATCAATTATTTTTATTGCCAGTACATTAGTAGATTGTTTTCTATATTGATTTTCTACTGCAGTTTCAGAAAGAAGATTACAAAAGGAAAACATTTTGTAAAACTTACCAAAATTCTGAAATTAATGAAAATTGTTAAAATTGATTATAAAGGGCAATAACTCCTTAAAGGGTCAACTGACCATTTTGGTCTTGTTGACTTATTTGAAGATCTTACTTTGCTGAACATTATTGCTGTTTACAGTTTATCTCTATCTGTAATAATTTTCAAGATAATAACCAAAAACGGCAAAATTTCCTTAAAATTACCAATTCAGGGCAGCAACCCAACAACCAGTTGTCCAATTCATCTGAAAATTTGAGGGCAGATAGATATTTACTTGATAAACAAGTTAATCCTGTAAGATTTGCTTTAAATGCTTTGGTTTCAGAGTTACAAGCCAAAATCTACATTTTACCCTATGTTCTATTTTAGCCATGGCAGCCATCTTGGTTGGTTGGCTGGGTCACCGCACACATTTTTAAACTAAATACCCTAATAATGATTGTGGCTAAGTTTGGTTGAATTTGGTCCAGTAGTTTCAGAGGAGAAGATTTTGTAAAGATTACAAAATTTACAAAAATTGGGAAAAAATTACTTTAAAGGGCAATAACTCCTTAAGGGGTCAACTGACCATTTTGATCATGTTGACTTATTTGAAGATCTTACTTTGCTGAACATTATTGCTGTTTACAGTTTATCTCTATCTGTAATAATTTTCAAGATAATAACCAAAACGGCAAAATTTCCTTAAAATTACCAATTCAGGGGCAGCAACCCAACAACCAGTTGTCCAATTCATCTGAAAATTTGAGGGCAGATAGATATTTATTTGATAAACAAGTTAATCCCTGTAAGATTTGCTTTAAATGCTTTGGTTTCAGAGTTACAAGCCAAAATCTACATTTTACCCTATGTTCTATTTTTAGCCATGGCAGCCATCTTGGTTGGTTGGCTGGGTCACCCACAAATTTTTAAACTAAATACCCTAATAATGATTGTGGCTAAGTTTGGTTGAATTTGGTCCAGTAGTTTCAGAGGAGAAGATTTTGTAAAAGATTACAAAATTTACAAAAATTGGGAAAAATTACTTTAAAGGGCAATAACTCCTTAAGGGTCAACTGACCATTTTGATCATGTTGACTTATTTGTAGATCTTACTTTGCTGAACATTATTGCTGTTTACAGTTTATCTCTATCTATAATAATTTTCAAGATAATAACCGAAACGGAAAAAATCCTTAAAATTACTAATTCAGGGCAGCAACCCAACAACCCATTGTCCGATTCATCTGAAAATTTCAGGGCAGATAGATCTTGACTTGATCAACAATTTTACCCCATGTCAGATTTGCTCTAAATGCTTTGGTTTCAGAGATATAAGCCAAAATCTACATTTTACCCTATGTTCTATTTTTAGCCATGGCGGCCATCTTGGTTGGTTGACGGGTCACGGACACAATTTTAAACTAGATACCCCAATGATGATTGTGGCCAAGTTTGGTTAAATTTGGCCAAGTAGTTTCAGAGGAGAAGATTTTGTAAAGTTAACGGACGACGGACGACGACGACGACGACGGACGACGACGGACGACGGACGCCAAGTGATGAGAAAAGCTCACTTGGCCCTTTGGGCCAGGTGAGCTAAAAAAAACAAACCCCCAAATTTCTTGAACCCCTTATGATTCATCACCCCAAACTCAAATGCTTGTTTTTGCCCTTTTGGCCCCTAATTCCTAAAATATTGAGACAATTACCCCATCATCAATCCCAGCCTTCCCTTTGTGGTATGGTACCTTGCAGTACAATTTCAGAGATCCATACACTTGAACACAAGTTATTGTCTGGAAACTAGAAA
Source organism: Mytilus coruscus (assembly GCA_017311375.1). NCBI lineage: Eukaryota > Metazoa > Mollusca > Bivalvia > Mytilida > Mytilidae > Mytilus > Mytilus coruscus. Next base: position 105,086,933 of record CM029596.1, on the reverse strand, counting down.
ATGCTTATTTTTGGCCCCAATTCCTAAACATTTCGGCAATTATCCCCAAAATCAATTCCAGCCTTCCCTTTGTGATATGGAACCTTGTGGTACAATGTCAGAGAGATCCATACACTTACACACAAGTTATTGTCTGGAAGTTACAAAATGCTTATTTTGGCCCGTCTTTGGCCCCTAATTCCTTAACTGTTGGTACCATAACCCCAAAATCGATCCCAACCTTCCTTTTGTGGTATTGAACCTTATGGTAAAATTTCATAGAGATCCATCAACTTAAACTAAAGTTAGAGTGCGAAAACTTATGTGTCTTCGGATGATGACGACGACAACGACGACGTAACGTCATACCAATATCGACCGCAAAATTTTGCGGTCGTAAATTTTTGATCGTATAAAAATGGTTCCAATGCATTTGTTTGTAACATTTTGAATCATTTTCTGAATGTTGAATTAAAATGAAGTGAAATAACTGGTAATAAGAAACCACAGCACTATATGTCGACTTTATTTACAACAAACCAAGGATTTGTATACAAATCCTTGAACAAATTGATAATTAATCCAACACTTAATTAACTTAATTAGCAGTTATCCGTTTTATGATAACATTTTACCGATGATTCCATAGTTATAAAACGAGATTTGGGGGACCACCAATGGCGCTTTCCACTGATAAAGGGACATCGTGATCACCTTACTATATAGCACAGGTTGCACACTTCGTCACTATAGTAATGGACTTCTGATTAAATTATAAACCCATTTACAAACTACCATAAAATAAGTGGTCTCTAAGACAGTCTTTTTGAGGGGCCACTGTTGTATAAAAATGATACATGAGATATTGGATGTCAAATGATGACATTAAAGTGGTCCTTTCTAAATTATTACTTTAAAAGGGGAGGACACAAGCGGACAAGGGGTGCTCGTCTTGCCCAAGTAACTATATTGCAAGGTAAATAAGCAATGACATTTCTATTTCACAGTAAAAAAATAATGTCTTATGAATATGATGCAATACATTTCAGTGTGAGATTTCATTCAAACATTTAAAAATGAGATGAAACAGAATTATCACGTCCTTACCACGATGGACTTTGTCAAGGGAGAGAACAACGTATGGTTTTACTGAATATGGGACAACTCGGCCCGGATACAGCTCGGACCGAGTCAACTCGGACCGACTAATGATTAAGTCAACACGTCGGACCGTCTATAATGACTAAGACAAGTTTGAACTACTTAAATGATTATAAATGATTAAATGTCATAAATGTATGAAAGTATCATGTAAATGTTGCTGAATTTGAAAACATTAAAATAATTTGTTAATCTTGGATTAATATATTATATATTAGTATCAAAGCTAAACTAGATCGGTTTCACAAAAATTACAAGAACATCTGACCATAGGTACGCTGAGATTTGTCTCAGTGTTATACTATATAGTAGTCTCAGATGTACGGAAGCCCATTTATGACCTTCAAAGATAATGTATATGTTGAATTCGAGATCACGGATTAAAATCGTTAGAAAGTATTGTATGATTCTTTATCACCAATTATATATTTCGTTTTCACGGATTAAATTCGTGATCACGAATCAGTGGAATAAGTTATTACATATTTTGTTATTCGTGATCACGGAATGAATTCGTTATCACAGATCTTTAAAATTCGTGATAACGATTTTAATCCGATTTTTTTTCGTGATCACAATTTTAAATCGTAATTACGATTATTTTTTTTATTTGTGATCTCGATTTCAAATGTATATTTTGGTGGGCCCGGCTTCCTTACATATGTTTATTGATACGCATTGTTTAACAAAAGTAGATAGGGCTTTTGGTACTGTCATTCACACAGGGATCAAACTCTAACTATTTACATTGAAATGGGTTCAAACTTTTACAAAATGATCATTAAGAATATGTATGCTTAGAAAATCGTGCTTTCGACTACAAAAATAGCGTGACAGGCCTTTTTAGAACTCAAGTAGGAGATTAAAGTACTTGTTGATTTGTGCGTGTGTCATCATATACCGGCGTTAAAGTTGGACAGAGGCGCATCAAGAAGCACATTGCATTTCTATGAAGGTCTGAATGGAGTTTACAGAATAGAGAATAATGGACAAAAAGTGTAGAATAAAGAGGAAAATTAGGAATAGAGAAAAATAAACACAAAAAAAAGGAAAGAGAATAGTGGGGTGCGTAACTATAAAGAATAGAGAATAATGGGATAAAGAGTAGAGAACAATGGTCAAAAAATGATAGAATATAGAAATGAAGCACCCGGCTAACCAGACCCTCTCCTATTCCTATGCATAACTGGTTGTGATTTTAGCGTTATATTTTGTTCTATCCGTTAACTCACAACTGAAAAGTATAGTAAAATATGAAGACTCTAAACATAAATCGTTATAAGATAATACATGTATGTTATATATGATATATATTCCACAATATAAAAATAAGGAGATGTGTGGTATGATTGCCAATGAAACAACTCTCCACAAAAGACCAAATGACACAGAAATCAACAATAAACTTATATGTTATGTATATAATATATATTTCATTTACTTAAATTAAACAAAAAAATGGTTTCAAATGCATGCAAGACACAGTACTTAAACACAATAAACAAAATGCAATGCTGTAACAGCTGAATTCCGTTAATAATGTCCTTTCTCGTTGATTTAAAAACAATAGGGGTGGGGGTAAATACTCGAAATTGACCGTAATCTTTCACTTTCAGACTGATTGCAGTTTTGATACATCTTTGGCCATTTATAATAAGGCTATAAGACTTAGTTCCGAAAGAGTACATCAAAGTACATGTAAGACTGTGATAGTGCATGTGTAGATTTGTCTCAGAGTAAAGATTAAAGAACTTTCTGATTCTGATGGTTCCAATTTGAAATTCGTTCAGGGGACATTTACCCTAGACCTATCAATCAACAGCATTACTACAAATACGTCTAGTATTATAGGACAATCTGACAAACAACAGAAGCAGGAAATAATGAAATATGTGGTCATACAAGCATAAGCCCTCGCTATACATTGTATTTCGTATTACTCAGAGGTTTCATTTCTGTAATATTTTGTATAAGCTAACAAGTTTAGGAATTGTCCTTCAAATCGTTCTCTTTGGCTTAATAGATTTATTAATAAAGGTTATAATTAAATTGTGTTTGTTTGAAAGGCCTAAAAACCGCCCATACATTTTTCAACAATCAGAAAAATGACCATTAAGGGAGCAAGTATTTGATTTTTTAAGGGGCTGGTCTTATGAAAAAAAAATTGTTAATGCAAACTTAACAATGTTTCGAAAATCAGTATCATGGATAGTAAACAAAAAAGAGATAGTATTAAGACTATCGAGGCTCTAGACTCTCAAAAGCACTTTACTATAGTGAGTATATGACGAATATAGATTGATTAAAAACTAAGTATAAACAGGAACATATATATATTATATATATATATATATATATATATATATATATATATATGAGATATACTGTTCCCAGGTATAAACTATGCATATAACTTTATCTCTGCTTTCACTTATTGATTGTGTTGTATTTATCAATAAGATATAACAATAACAGTAGTATATGTGATGTCTTTTCGTATTTCCCGCCTAATATTTTAAACACAGACATGTAATACATTATAAATGCATTATATTCTCTGATTTAAATACGCTACTTTTTCTAATTTGCTTGTTTATAAAACATCTTCAAAATAAATTATTTGAGAAAATGCCTGTACCAAGTCAGGAATATGACAGTTGTTATCCATCCGTTTGATCATTGATGTGCCGTTTGAGCTTTTGATTTTGCCATTTGATTAGGGATTGAATTTTCCTCGGAGTTCAGTATTTTTGTGATTTTACTTTTTACATGAATTAGATCAGGACGCGGACGTCCGAGAAAACACAGGGCACTTGACAAGTTGGCTACGGGTATATACGTCCTCGCCTCGCTTTGTCTCAGTCAAATATTCAGATTATTTTATTGATATATTTACGGTAACCAAATAGTAAATAACCGCATTCTATTTTTGGTTTTGGTGACCCGATTCAGCCAATCAAACGCTGTGTCAAAGGGCGCGTCGGTCAAAATGACGTATACAAATTTTCAACGAAAGTTTTGATTGGGCATAAATAAATTTGGCATTGTAACATACTTTTTGATTGGATCAATTTTCAAAGCCCGCTCTTAGGTGTTGATTTCTTTTTTCAACCGTTAGCGTCTGTACAGTTATCAAGTTTGAAGTAATTTGGTAAGTGGTAAAATTAGAAATGCAAAATAACTGCATATTTGCACCCGATTGTCACAAAGATTTTTTTTAACAGGATATGAAATCATAATTTTGTTGCACTTCGTTGCTTGTTTGTAGCTTTCACTTTCATTTTACCCAATCAACTCGTTTTATTCTGTTTTGTTTTTATCAGGACGTCAATATTTGTGTCCGCCATTGAACAATCTTCTTGTGAAAATTCAGTATTTCATGTTGCAGGAAAGGTTTGTTGTAAAATAAAACCATGCGTGATTCTCTTTTTTAATAGAGACATTTGAAAATAATTACGCCTTTTTATTTATTTTATCAGACCCTGATGAGACTTAACAAAATTCTTTTGCAGACATATTTAGGAGAGATTATTTTTTTATTCTTCTCCATTTTAATGTTTAATTTAAGAACATTGAAAATTTGGATTATGGATATGTTTTGTTGTCCTACAAAAACTATATCTAATAATTACAAGAAAAAAATTAGACAATTTCTTTTATTTAAGGTATCATGTACATGTGGACCCTTCCACTAAAACGGCTGCATTTACCTCAAAATTTACTGAGTACGGACAAACCGGAGTATCTGGATTTTTTTTTTGGCATAACATGCTCTAGATAAATAGAATTCAAATACATTTTCTCCTTTAAAAAATTAAACACTTGACTGAATTTTGCAGTGCACTTTTTTTGTCCCTGCAGAAGATGATAAAATTAACTAACAGTTGAGTTTCACTTGATATAGTCCATTCAGGTACACAATCACCAATTATTGTTAGGTTTCTATTGTCCCTCTATGGTCCATGTCATTAAATACAGTTCACTTCAACTATTACCTGTGGGGAAGTTCTCAAACCTCTTTCCAAACTTTTGTTTATTTTGGCACCTTCTGCCAGTCTGGATGAATGAAAAAAAGCACACTGCTAAAATCCAGTGAAGTTTTTAATTTTCTAAAGAGAAAATGTAATTGAATTTTATTTATCTAGAGCATGGTATGCCTTAAAATTTTTCCAGATACTCAGGTTAGTCTGCACTCAGGAGTAAATTTTGAGGTGAAAATGCAGCCATTTTATCCACATGAACCTTAAGTACATGTATGCAGAAGATGGTAAACTAAACAAACACTGGAACTTGACATGTTGCGGTCCACTCGTTTCCAGCGGGTGGTTAAGTGTTACGGAGAGTTTCGTATGGCACCCCCACAGAATAAACCAATACTGTTATTGTGTGGGTGTTTTTGTAGCACAGGGGTGTCACATGGTACTTTTGCCAAGTGTTATAGTTTCTCATGCAAAATGTTTGCAATTTTAAATCCACATGTTTTCGTGCTTGAAGCTCATTATTCGCTGTTATGAATTTGAAAAAATCAACGTGTTTGCTATTTTTATGCCCCACCTACAATAGTAGAGGGGCATTATGTTTTTCTGTCTGTCCCACTTCAGGTTAAAGTTTTTGGTCAAAGTAGTTTTTTATGAAGTTGAAGTCCAATCAACTTGAAACTTAGTACACATGTTCCCTATGATATGATCTTTCTAATTTTAATACCAAATTAGAGTTTTGACCCCAATTTCACAGTCCACTGAACATAGAAAATGCTAGTGCGAGTGGGGCATCCGTGTGCTATGGACACATTCTTGTTTGTTAATCATGAAATAACCATTTTATTTTCCTTCTGTCCGTGCAAGTAACCCCCTTTAAGACTTCAAATTCAGTTACAATCACCTAGTGTTATGAAGATATCTATTGTCATGTTGTTCAGTTTACAATAATTGTTACATATGGGGAACTTCTCATGAATCTTTCTTGACTTTAAATTCATGAACAGTGCAGTTAAATTTAAATTTGGTACCTGAAAGAGCAGTGGAAAAAGTACTTAAAAAATGCAGAAAAGCATTTAATTTTAATTATCATTCCTTACATGTATATTCATACTACTATGAAGTTTCACATGTTTGTCTGTACTCAGTAAAATTCATGAATTTAAACAGCCATAATTGTCAACACATAGATATGAACATGAATAAATACGCTTAACTTTTATATAATTTTGTGTTTTCCAGTTATTGCTCATAATGGCAGCTACAAAGGGACGTGGAAGACCTAAGAAGGCAGCTGCTGCAGCTGGTGATAGTGCAGGTAAGTTACTAATCGTAAGCTTTTTAGGGTTTTATTTTTGAAAATTGCATATTTTTTGAGAATTAATTATATCGTAGATGATGGTTGAAAATATTTTAACACGCATCTAGTAAAGCTGAATCTTTTCAAGAAGATTGGCCTTAACTCTCATATAAGGAAAACTACAAGAAAAATGTTGTTCCTCCAAAAAAAAAAAATGGGTCTCCAGCAAATTTTATATTTCGTATAAAATTTGGTTAAAATGAAAGAAAAGCAACCACAATAAAAAGTCCCATGTGAAGTAAATTGATAAAAAGAACATATCCATGGAGTGTGTGTACCAGTCTATGTTCAATCAGGAATATGAACAAATCAACTGAATATTTATTGACCAGATACAAATAATTAATATTAAAATAAACCGTAAATAAATGCAATAATGATTTTTCAGCTAAAAGGTTGTATTTGAATAGAATTAATGAAGCCCTATTTTTTTTTTTTAGCCAAGGCAAAAGCTCCAAAGAAATCTCCCAAAAAAGGAGCAAAGAAGGCAGTAAAAAGAGCAGGAGCAAAAAAGACTGCAAAGAAAGCAGGAAAGGGAAAGAAGAAATAAATGATCTCGTCTCATTGTAGTCACCATCATATAGACATGAATGTTGTTTGGCGGATCATGTAGATAGTGTTTTTGTGTAGATATTTATATTTTTACCTCACAGAAGAAACTTTAAATATACTTAAAATTTTTAGATGAAATTGACAACCAACTTTTTTAAAGACTTTGTTAGAGGATCGGATGTTCATTACACATATTTTCTGTCTTTTTATTCATACTACATTTTAATACTCATTTTGAGATGAATGTTAAGTCTTGTATTGGAAATATGTAAAATAAATGTACACAAATGTACTTACTATTTAATGTAGTTGTATGGTTTTCTCCCTATTTATATAAATCAAAAATGTTGTTCCAGGGATTATGAAGTGTGTGTCAGCAGGAGCTTATCAAGACTTTCACAATTAAAAAAATTTTTGGTTGTGTATTAAGCTGTAATTCATTACCCACCCACAAACGAAATGTCCTAGGATCCTTATAGAAGTGAGCATCAGGCTAAAAATAAAATTTAGATTGTTTGATGTTGACTACCTACTCGTCTCAAATGCAGCCTCCTGGAAAAAAATTATGACACAAATCGGACTAATTTTTTTTTTTTTTGAAAATATTTTTCTTGATCTAACATCGTTTTCTTGTCTAAAACATGTAACTTATGCTGTTGGCAAACCCTACAAGGCATGGGTAGGCAACATCAAACAGAATTTTTTGAGGGTGGTCTCATTTAATCTGCATAACAAAAAAATATTTCATCTTTTTTCCAATCTTGAAAATTTCTTATTACAAACATAGTTTGTTTGATATTATACCATCCTAAAAAAAATGGCCATTTTTATGCCCCCGCCATAGTGGAGGGGTATCACTTTTAACTTTCTAGAGTTATGTCCCTTTACAAATGGAAAAATTGTTGAATTTTTCGTTTCGGGTCTCTAACTTAACTTTAAATTAAATGTTATGAATCTTATACACAATGCTTATTACCACAAAACACAGATCAAGTTTGAATTTTGGAGGTGACACTTTTACCATTCTAGAGTAATGCCCCTTTACAAATGGAAAATTGCTGAATTTTTCGTTTCCGTTCTCTAACTTGAGTTTGCCTCAACCATATGTTATGAAAATAATACACAATGCTTATTACCACAAAACTCAGATCAAGTACGAATTTGGGTAGCGTCACATTTACCGTTTTTGGGTTGTGTCCCGTTATAATGTTGTATGCAAGTGGGGGCAGCATCTGGGACACATTCCCCATTTATTCTTTCTAAAGCCTTAGATCTGCAGGAAAGAGTCGAACATTCATAACAGGAGTTGCTGAATATACTTGAATGACAGCAACCCAAAACACAGAAGTGTCTTGTACAATAATATGTCATGCTCTTACTTTGCTATGAAGTGAAAAGTTGGTGCAATTTTACAATGTCAACAATCTGCAATCATTACCAATTCCCTACAGGACAAGTTTGTTTAGTAACTGTTGGAAGTTTCATAGACATATGGTAATGTGTTTTATACGACCGCAAAAAATTTTTGTGGTCGTATATTGGTATGACGTTGGCGTCGTCGTCGTCGTCGTCGTCCGGCGTCGTCGTCGTCCAAGACGCATTGGTTTCGCACTCTAACTTTAGTTTAAGTGAATGGATCTCTATGAAATTTTACCATAAGGTTCAATATCACAAAAGGAAGGTTGGGATTGATTTTGGGGTTATGGTACCAACAGTTAAGGAATTAGGGGCCAAAAGGGTCCAAAATAAGCATTTTGGTAACTTCCAGACATAACTTGTGTGTTAGTGTATGGATCTCTCTGACATTGTACCACGGGTTCCATATCACAAAGGAATGCTGGGATTGATTTTGGGGTAATTGCCTCAAAATTTTAGGAATTAGGGGCCAAGAAAGGGCAAAAACAAGCATTTTCTAGTTTCATGACAATAACTTGTGTGTAAGTGTATGGATCTTTCTGAAATTGTACTACATGGTTCCATATCACAAAGGAAAGCTGGAATTTAGTTTGGGGTAATTGCCTAAAACGTTTAGGAATAAGGGTCCAAAGGGGCCAAAATAAGCATTTTCTAGTTTCCAGACAATTACTTGTGTTCAAAGTGAATGGATCTCTCTGAAATTGTACTGCAAGGTACCATACCACAAAGGAAGGCTGGGATTGATTTTGGGGTAATTGCCTCAAAATTTTAGGAATTGGGGCCAAAAGGGCAAAAACAAGCATTTTTCTAGTTTCAGGACAATAACTTGTGTGTAAGCGTATGGATCTTTATGAAATTGTTCCACAAGGTTCCATGTCACAAAGGAAAGCTGGGTTTGAGTTTGGGGCAATTGCCTAAACATTTAGGAATTTGGGGCCAAAAGGAGTTTTGATCCCAACAGTTTAGGAATTAGGGGCCAAAAGGGTCCAAAATTAAACTTTGTTTGATTTAATCGAAAATTGAACTATAGGGGTTCTTTGATACGCCGAATCTAACCGTGTATTTAAATTCTTAATTTTTGGTCCCGTTTTCAAATTGGTCTACATTAAGGTCCAAAGGGTCCAAAATTAAACTTAGTTTGATTTTAACAAAATTGAATTCTTGGGGTTCTTTGATATGCTGAATCTAAACATGTACTTAGTTTTTTGATTATGGGCCCAGTTTTCAAGTTGGTCCAAATCGGGGTCCAAAATTAAAATTTGTTTGATTTCAACAAAATTGAATATATGGGTTCTTGATATGCTGAATCTAACCATGTATTTAGATTTTTGACATTCGGCCCGGTTATCAAATTGGTCCACATTGAGGTTTAGAGGGTCCAAAATTGAACTTTATTTGATTTCATCAAAATTGAATTCTTGGGGCTCTTTGATATGCTGAATCTAACCATGTATTTAGATTTTGGATATTGGAATACCACAAAGGGATGGTAAGAATTGTCTTTGGGAGTTATGGCTCAAAGTGTTAAGGAATAAGGTGCAAAAAAGGGGGGAAAAGGGTTTGCAGGTTAATGGACAATTACTTAAGTACAAAACATAATTTAAAAGGCAGTGTAAGGTTGGTAATTGAAACTCATTTGAATATCTCACCTAAACTGCTTTTAAATTATTTATATTGGAAATTTGCCAAAAACTTTATTATTAATAAATTCCATTGGAAATTTGCCAATAACTTTAGCTTAATGAGCTTCATTGGAAATTTGCCAATATAAAATATTGCTGATGAAGCTTTTTTGTTTATCTCACCTAAACTGCTTTTAAATTATGTATATTGGAAATTTGCCAAAACTTTATTATTAAATTTCTGATTTATATATAAAAGCAAATAATAATGATAAGGCAAGAGATACACACCAAACAGGATGTGTAAATTAATATATTAAGTATTGTGCAATAGCAAGAAATTTTCAATTGCACAGTATTGCGCAATAGCAAGAAATCTTCAATTGCACAGTATTGCAATAGCAAGAAATATCCAATAGCACAGTATTGCGCAATAGCAAGAAATTGTCAATTGTACAGTATTGCTCAATAGCAAGAAATATTCAATTGCACAGTATTGCGCAATTGCAAGAAATATTCAATTGCACAGTATTGTGCAAAAGAAGATACTTTGTATAAATTGCTTATTTCTTGACCAATTTCAATGGGGTTTTATTCTTGAATTCTTGGGGTTCTTTAATATGCTGAATCTAACCGTGTATTAAGTTTTTGGATTTTGGTCCCGTTTTAAATTGGTCCACATTGAGGTCCAAAGGGTCCAAAATTAAACTTTGTTTGATTTCATCAAAATTGAATTATTGGGGTTCTTTGATATGCGAATCTAACCGTGTATTTAGATTCTTAATTTTGGTCCCATTTTAAAATTGGTCTACATTAAGGTCCAAAGGGTCCAAAATTAAACTTAGTTTGATTTTAACAAAATTGGTTTTTAGGGTTCTTTGATTTGCTGAATCTAAACATGTATTTAGATTTTGATTATGGGCCCAGTTTTCAAGTTAGTCCAAATCGGGTCCAAAATTAAACTTTGTTTGATTTCAACAAAATTGAATATATGGGGTTCTTTGATATGCAGAATCTAACCATGTATTTAGATTTTTGATTTTTGGGCCCGTTATCAACTTTGTCCACATTGAGGTCAAAGGGTCCAAAATTAAACTTTGTTTGATTTCATAAAAATTGAAATATTGGGGTTCTTTGATATGCCGAATCTAACCGTGTATTTAGATTCTTAATTTTTGGTCCCGTTTTCAAACTGGTCTACATTAAGGTCTAAAGGGTCCAAAATTAAACTTTAGTTTGATTTTAACAAAAATTGAATTCTTAGGGTTCTTTGATATGCTGAATCTAAACATGTATTTAGATTTTTGATTATGGGCCCAGTTTTCAAGTTGGTTCAAATCGGGGTCCAAAATTAAACTTTGTTTGATTTCAATAAAAATTGAATATATGGGGTTCTTTGATATGCTGAATCTAACCATGTATTTAGATTTTTGATTTTTGGGCCCCGTTATCAACTTTGTCCACATTGAGGTCAAAAGGGTCCAAAATTAAACTTTGTTTGATTTCATCAAAAATTGAACTCTTGGGGTTCTTTGATATGCTGAATCTAACCATGTATTTAGATTTTGGATATTGGACCATTATAGGTGAATGTCCAATTTAAAATTTTTAAGTTCTTAGACCACATTCATTCTGTGTCAGAAACCTATGCTGTGTCAAATATTTAATCACAATCCAAATTCAGAGCTGTATCAAGCTTGAATGTTGTGTCCATACTTGCCCCAACTGTTCAGGGTTTGACCTCTGCGGTCGTATCAAGCTGCGCCCTGGAGCATTTTATTAACCCGTTTGTCTATATTGAAACGGCAATTAATGTCTTGGATTTGGTTCTTTGCTGCATTCCAACAAATCAGTTTATTATCACTGATTTTTGTCGCAGAAAGCTCAACATAGGGATAGTGATCCTGCGGCGGCGTTAGCTAACTTCTTTAAAGCTTTGTATTTTAGAAGGTGGAAGACCTGGATGCTTCATACTTTGTATATAGATGCCTTATGTTACGAAGTTTCCGTCTGTCACATGTCCATTGTCATTGACCTCATTTTCATGGTTCAGTGACTACTTGAAAAAAAGTCAAGATTTTTTGTAATGTTAATTTCTCTCTTATAATGAGTAATAGGATAAATATATTTGGTATGTGCGTACCTTGCATGGTCCTCGTGCCTGTCGGACAGTTTTCACTTGACCTCGACCTCATTTCATGGATCAGTGAACAAGGTTAAGTTTTGGTGGTCAAGTCCATATCTCAGATACTAGAAGCAATAGGTCTAGTATATTTGGTGTATGGAAGGACTGGCAGGTGTCATCTGACCTTGACCTCATTTTCATGGTTCAGTGGTTATAGTTATGTTTTTGTGTTTTGGTCTGTTTTTCTTACTGTATGCAATAGGTCTACTATATTTGGTGTATGGAATGATTGTAAGGTGTACATGTTTAACTGGCAGGTGTCTTCTGACCTTGACCTCATTTTCATGGTTCAGTGGTCAATGTTAAATTTTTTGAGTTTGGGTCTTTTTTTCTACTACTATATGCAATAGGTCAACTATATTTGGTGTATGGAAATATTTTATGATGTACATGTCAGTCTGGCCAGTTTTATATGACCTTGACCTTATTTTCACTGTTCATAGCTGAGTGTTAAGTATTTATACGACCGCAAAAAAATTTTGTGGTCGTATATTGGTATGACGTTGGCGTCGTCGTCCAAAGACACATTGGTTTTCGCACTCTAACTTTAGTTTAAGTGAATGGATCTCTATGAAATTTTACCATAAGGTTCAATACCACAAAAGGAAGGTTGGGATTGATTTTGGGGTTATGGTACCAACAATTAAGGAATTAGGGGCCAAAAATAAGCATTTTTGTAACTTCCAGACATAACTTGTGTGTTAGTGTATGGATCTCTCTGACATTGTACCACAAGGTTCCATATGACAAAGGGAATGCTGGGATTGATTCTGGGGGTAATTGCCTCAAAATTTTAGGAAAAAGGGCAAAAACAAGCATTTTTCTAGTTTTATGATAATAACTTGTGTGTAAGTGTATGGATCTTTCTGAAATTGTACTACAAGGTTCCATATCACAAAGGGAAAGCTGGAATTGAGTTTGGGGGTAATTGCCCAAAACGTTTAGGAATAATGGGCCAAAAATAAGCATTTTTCTAGTTTCCAGACAATAACTTGTGTTCAAGTGTATGGATCTCTCTGAAACTGTACTGCAAGGTACCATACCACAAAGGGAAGGCTGGGATTGATTTTGGGGTAATTGCCTCAAAATTTTAGGAATTAGGGGCAAAAAACAAGCATTTTTCTAGTTTCAGGACAATAACTTGTGTGTAAGTGTATGGATCTTTATGAAATTGTACTACAAGGTTCCATATCACAAAGGGAAAGCTGGGTTTGAGTTTGGGGGTAATTGCCCTAAACGTTTAGGAATTTGGGGCCTAAATACAAGCATTTTTCTAGTTTCCAGACAATAACTTGTGTTCAAGTGTATGGATCTCTCTGAAATTGTACTGCAAGATACCATACCTTAAAGGGAAGGCTGGGATTGAGTTTGGGGGTGATGAATCATAAGGGGGTTCAAAAAATTTGGGGGAGGGATTTTTTTTTTCTTTAAAATTTTCCATTTTAAATTGGTTATTTCTGATTTATATATAAAAGCAAATAATAATGATATGGTTTGAATAGGTAAATTAAGTTCTTAGACCACATTCATTCTGTGTCAGAAACCTATGCTGTGTCAAATATTTAATCACAATCCAAATTGAGTGCTGTATCAAGCTTGAATGTTGTGTCCATACTTGCCCCAACTGTTCAGGGTTCAACCTCTGCGGTCGTATCAAGCTGCGCCCAGCGGAGCATTTTATTGTGTTTTGGTCTGTTTTTCTAATACTATAAGCAATAGGTTAACTATATTTGTTGTATAGAAGGATTGCAAGCTGTACATGTCTGCCTGGCATGGTTCATCTGACCTTGACCTCATTTTCATGGTTTATTAGTCAATGTTTAGTTTTCTTGGTTATGTCTGTATCTTAGAAACTATAAGCAATAGGTCAACTATATTTAGTGTATTGAATGATTGTAAGGTGTACATGTATTTCTTGTTTGGTTTATATGACCTTGACCTCATTTTCTTGGATCATGTTAAGTTTATGTGATAGTTGTAGTAAAGCTTTATATTTAGACCTATCAACATAATATCAATGATTAGTAAAGAAGGCGAGACATTTCAGGGTGTGCGCTCCTGTTACATTTTTATGCCCCCGCCGTAATGGAGGGGGCATAAGTTTTACCCTTGTCTGTACGTACGTCCCAAAGTTGGTTTCCGTTCTCTAACTTTAGTTTGCATCAACCAAATGTTATGAAACTTATACACAATACCTATTACCACATAATACAGATCAAGTTAGAAATTTGGTGGCCTCACTATAATTGTTCTTGAGTTTTGCCCCTTTATAAACATAAAAACTGCTGAATTATTCATTTCTGTTCTCTAACTTCAGTTAGCCTCAACCAAATGTTATGCGACTTATACACAATACTTATTACCACAACACTCAGATCAAGTACAAATTTGGGTAGCATCACTTCTACCATCTTCAGTTATGTCCCTTCATAACATTATATGATATGCAAGCAGGTCATCATCTGTGTCCCATGGACACATTCCCCATTTATTGTTTGTCTTTTCATGCTGTTTCAAACATCCACAGAAGTGTCAACAATGTATTAGTTTGTGATAAGGTCAGTTTATGGGGAACCACTAGTGATAGGTCAATGATATTTGGTATGCAGTTGTATTAGCATTGGCACATCTCATTTCCATGAAGATAATATGGCCCTGCCCCCTCAGTCATGGTCTATTGACTAAAACTTTTGCATACTTAACATGTATTAGTTTGTGATTAGGTCAGTTTAAGGGGAACCACTTGTGGTAGGTCAATGATACTTGGTATGCAAATGCATAAGCATTGGCAGCTCTCATTTCCTTGGAGATATTTGGCTCCGTCTCCTCAGTCATGGTCTATTGATTGAATGGTTTGCATAGTTTATTTCTAATTTCCATGGAGGTTATTTGGTCCTACACCTTAAGTCATGGTCCATTGACTGAATGTTTTGCATAGTTTACCGGTACATGTTTAAAAATTGCCATTTGGATTCAATATTTTCATTTCACTATCAAAATTACAAAAAGGCGAGACATATCTCTGTCAACAATTTGTCAATTCGATGCAGAGGTTCAAAGCTTTCACTGAAGTATCACATCAGTGTAGCAAAGTCAAGATGGCACATAACATTTCATCAATAGAGCAGTTCTCTTAAGTAATACATGTACCTGCTAAATGGGTTTTTGAAGGAAAATGTGGTAACCAATAAGGTACACGTTGAGGGTTTCTCGACTGACCCTCAATTTTAATGTCGACCATAATGTTTTTATGCCCAACCTGGGGCATTATGTTTTTCGGTCTGTGCGTCCATCTGTCCCGCTTCAGGCTAAAGTTTTTGGTCGCTTCAGGTTAAAAGTTTTTGGTCAAGGAAGTTTTTTATGAAGTTGAAGTCCAATCAATTTGAAACTTAGTACACATGTTCCCTATGACATGATCTTTCTAATTTTAATGCCAAATTAGAGTTTTGACCCCAATTTCACGGTCCACTGAACATAGAAAATGATCGTGCGAGTGGGGCATCCGTGTACTATGGACACATTCTTGTTATAATTCTTTCAAAAACCGCCAAATTATCAATTGTAATCCCTAACATATTTGAACAAAACATATCTGATAGAATTGAAAAAAAGGTTTAAACATAATAACTTGGTTCAATGCAAATGGCAGAACTATTGGTAAAGTGCGGTGTATAATACCAGAACCAGACTGATGAAAACAGGTTTTACTACTAAAAGATAATTCCAACCTACCCACCCTATAATGTTTGGGAGGATAATCCAAAACACGTTTTGCTCACCTGGCCCAAAGGGACGTGAGCTATTGCCATCACTTTGTGACCGCCCTTGTAACTTTTTTAAATAAAATCCTTTTGAAACTTATCTCGATGTTCCTTAGGGAATCTTGTTTTAACCTTATATCCAGTGATATGATCCAGAAACTAAAGCAGTTATAGCAAAACTGACAAGGAGTAACTATCATGATTCGCTGGTCAAGTTCTATCTACCATGAAATTTTAAATAAAATCTGACAGCCCAATTTGGATTAATTTTTCATGAAATGTCCTCTTGAGCTATTCTCATCACTTGGCGTCAATTGTCGTCAGTAAACTTTCACAAAAATCTCCTCTGAAACTACTGGACCAAGTTTACCCAATCTTGGAGACAATCATCATTGGGGTATCTTAGTTTAAAAAATGTGTTCGATGACCCAACCAGCCAACCAACATGGCTGTCATAGCTAAAAATAGAACCAAAAGGGGTAAATGTCTATTATCTTGAATAGATAAGTTAACGAAATCGTGGTCAACTTGTAGATTTAATAGTAATTATCCTTAAATGATGATTTTTATCAATTTTTTTGTGTTATCTATTTTCTTGTTTCAGTACAATAACTTGTGTATAAGTATATGGATCTCTATGAAATTGTACCAAAAAGGAAGGTTGGGATTGATTTAGGGTTATGGCCCTAACCGTTAAAGAATTAATTAAGTGACCAAAAGCAATACTTTTCTAATATAAAAATAAGAAGATTTGGTAAAATTGCCAATGAGACAACTCTCCACCAGAGACCAAATGACATAGAAGTTAACAATTATAGGTCACCGTACGGCCTTCAACAATGAGCAAAACCCATACCGCATAGTCAGCTATTATAAAAGGCACCAAAATGACAAATGTAAAACAATTCAAACGAGAAAACTAACGGCCTGATTTATGTAATAAAAACAAACGAAATACAAATAGCAACAAAGACCACCACTGAATTACAAGCTCCTGACTTTGGACAGGCACATACAGAATGTGTCGGGGTTAAACATGTTAGTGAACGGTGTGTCTGAAATACACCTCAAGTTTTAACATTTGAAGTAGCACGAAGTTTTTTTTATTCGAACACTGTTGTCATGAACCAAAAGTTTTTCACTTGACCCATCTATTTCATTTTCCCCTAAAAAAAACTGTTGCCGGGGACAGATATAATGCAATCCATATTGTGGATAAGATGCTTAGGGCAAAACAATATTTATATGGCTGTTTTGTAGACTTTAGAAAAGCCTTTTATACAGTACGGAGGAACTGTTTGAGCAAGGTATTAGTTGCAAGGTTTTCCAATTTATCAAAGTCATATGTATACATGTGTTAGATATTCAGCTAAACTAGATTCTGGACTAACTGATTCCATACTTTCAAATGTTGGTGTAAAACAAGGATGTATACTGGGCCCCCTCTTTTCAATTTATTTATGAATGACTTTACAAGACATCTTGATGAGAAATGTGATTCAGTAGATATAGGGAACACAGCTTTAAATTGTTTGATGTATGCAGACGACATAATATAGATGTCTCAAACCAAATAAGGGCTACAAAACTGTATATCCTCATTGGAACTTTATTGTAAAAAAATGGAAATTATCCTTGAATCTCGAAAAAAAACTCAATAATAGTATTTAATAAATCAGGTAAATTTTTAAAAGACAGTTTTGTAAAATAAGGCATTGTATTGATAACAAAATTGAAGATTAGTTTCATTTCATACGTGACGATAGGAAAAAGTTTTATGATGACATTGTTAACATTATACCATGTTTTTGTAATTTTCATGGTTTTGATAAATTTGAGTATTTAATGAACTGTACTGAGACGGATGTTCTTAACAGATTTCTCATATATATAAAGTACGTCTGAACCAGTGACAACTCTACAACAGATTTATATATAACGCTCGGTATAAAGATATTGACAAATATAATGCCTACCCATGTTAAAATGAGCATAAAGTCTCTGATGCATGATTTGTTATTATTAATTGTTTTTGGCTTTTAACTAGTTGTCAGTAACTGCGAGTATACTCTCAAATCGTACTTTCTTGTTTATTTGACCTGTTGATACTAATTGTAATGCTTTTTTGTTATTTAATGTTATTCAGGGTTATATCTGGTCTATATACCAGCTTTGACAAGTGTTTGGTATTACTATAAATTTTCACTTCGTACTATGAACAACAAAATTATTTTCATTTACCTGTGTTTAAAGTAATAGCAAATGGCTGATATTTTTGTTCGAGCATATTGTTTTTCTTAGATTGTTTAAACATTTCATAGCGGTATAACATGTTACTTTTATTATTCTTCCCTTAGTTTTTTTACTTGTATTTACATTGTATCATAGGTCAAATTTATTTGTTCAGTGTATGTTCACTGGTGTTAATCAGAGTTCTCGATAAGTGGTGGTCCTAGAGATTTGACCACCACATTTTTGGGAAGGACCAACACAATTTTGGTAATTTGCAATAGAAATGATAGTGAGGACCTGCATATTTTCTTCAAGGACCACCAGGCAAAAAAAGATTTCGGGAACTCTGGTTAATATGTCCTTTGATTGAGTTAAGCTATTTCAGTTGATATTTTATAGTGTGTCTTTCTATGTTGTGATGGTACACTATTGTTTCAGAAAAATGGTGAAGGTTTGGTACCATTAAAACGTTTAAACCCGCTGCATTTGTTTGCACCTGTCCTAAGTCAGGAATCTGATGTTCAGTAGTTGTCGTTTGTTGATGTGGTTCATAAGTGTTTCTCGTTTCTCGTTTTTTATATAGATTAGACCGTTGGTTTTCCCGTTTGAATGGTTTTACACTAGTAATTTTTGGGGCCCTTTATAGCTTGCTGTTCGGCCGGTGTAAGCCAAGGCTCCGTGTTGAAGACCGTACTTTGACCTATCCCAGCAGGCACTCAACGTTTATTCAACGTTGAAACAAGGTTGTTTCTCAACGTTGAAACAATGTCAAATTTATGTTTGATTTTGAAAATTGGAATCAACGTTGAAATTTCAACGTTGAAGTTTCAACATCCATACAACGTTGATTCAAGGTTGGATAGTAGTTGAAAGTATATTAATAAGATGTATTATAAAGCTACATACAATTTTACCTGCTTTCCAAATTTGTGCTGTTGTTCCATGTACATAGTAGACAGGAGACTGTACAGGTTTTTTTTAATGTTTTTTTTTTCTCTCCCCAAAGACACATATGAACCAAATAGATAACCTAAATGGGAGACATCTAAATAAATACATCAACTGCTAATGATACAACATTCCGTATGTGTACAAAGTCAATAATCTAGACCATAAATGTCATATCATAAGATCCCGTTGGCCTCTGTGTCTCTAATACTCGAATGTTAAATTTATTAAAACGTGTATTTAGCTATTAAGAAAAGAAAAACTACAAGAAGGAATAGCTGAAATGATTGTGTGTGTCGACTTGTATTTAAAGTTAACTATAATAAATACATAATTATCTAAATGTATATTGATATACAAGTGGACACCTACCATTTTTGATATATTCTTACTTGTAGTTTTTCTTGTTGTGAATAGCTATAAAAATACAAATCATTCAATGAATTTGATTACATAGTTTGCATAAAAATTATGACATACACTTTATTCCCACCACAGAAAGCATCACCAAACAGAAAGAAGATGTTGATTACTTCTCAACAATTCTCACAAGTTCAAAGTAGTCCTAATGAAACGACTGACAAATGTTAAGCCCTTCTTAAAAGTAGTATATCCAACGCAGAGTGAAGACATCAGGATGATCACAAAATATACTTATGAAAATAAGAAGATGCTGCATGACTGTTAACCAGACAACTCTCCACAAAAAACCAAATGTCCTGGATTACCCTCACACCTATTATTGGTATAAACCATTAAAACATATACAAATTTATTAAGGAACAATATTAAATTTAGTAATACAATGATATTTCTTTTGATAAAAGATTTATTTTATAAATTCATTTGTTATCTATGTCTCTTCTTGTCCTTTTTGCATGTCACCTTTCTTCCACCACTTCGCGATATTTCTGCAGCTGACCTCAATTTCAAGCAGGAGGAGTCTTTATCAGATATGTGTTTCTCAGTGACATCTTTATACTTTTGCAGTATATTTAAACTCTGGAAAAGATAAGATTATAATAAATATAAATTATATATGCCCTGAAAAGATATCCTAAATTTGAGCCACTTTCAACTTGTTTCTAGAAGCAATGAAAAATAAAACCATAACGACAAAGGACATATATAATAAGGTACAAATGTAATCATTAATAAAAAAAATATATTAATGTGTACTATTAGTAGTTTTTGTTAATGAAGAAGCTTCTACCCAAGATTTGCAAGATTGCAGGTTTGACTATGTACATGATGTAATTGATAACCATGAAAACATTTTACCTATGACAGTTTTTTTATTGATGACTGCACAATCCCATTAACATTAAATAAAGTGCTTTCTTTACTAGAATACTTTAGATAAGACAAACATAATATGGTATGTAAAATAACAAAAATAAAATAAACAATAGATTAAACTTAAACACAAACGATATATACAGACAAAAAAACTACCTTTGATGATTTATAGACTGGAATTTCCAAAACTGAATTTTTATTTTGCTCCACATGTCTGATTCATGATACATTTCAGCCATTGATTTGTTTGACAAGCTTCTGTAAAATAAAATATACATGTTCACGATAAAGGACACCTAACATTCAGCACATTGGTAAATATATGAGGCGCCGTTTTACTATTTATTCCCCATTTTCTGATATCAAAAAATATTTCTTGATATCAAAAAATTGAATTCCTGATATCAGAAATTGATTTTTGATATCAGAAAATATTCTTGATATCAGGAATTCAATTTTTGATATCAGGAATTCGATTTCTTGATATCAGAAAATAATTTGTATTCTTGATATCAATAATTCGATTTCTTGATATCAGAAAATCATTTTTGATATCAAGAAATCCATTTATGATATCAAAAATAGATTTTCTGATATCAAATAATACTGACGATTATTTGATATCAAGAAATACATTTTCTGATGTCAAAAATGATTTTTGATATCAAAATTCAATTCTTGATATCAAGAAATGATTTTTGATATCAGAAAATAAGAAAAATATCAATGATTGCCCCTGTGTGTCAATAAAGCATCCGAGCTCACCCATGAGCCATAACATTAGGTCTAGTGTTTGGGTCTTGTTTAAGGAAAGAATATCTCAAGAGTTCATAAGAAGTTTTGTATGTTTGTGTTTTCACATATTAATTATTTTAAGGTTTATAGTCAACAATTACAAGTTCCCGCTTCTTTTATAAGCAATTATTGGTTTCCTCTGAAACAGATTTGTGCAGCTAGGTTTTGTGAAATTAAGCCCCAGTATTTGGTAATATTGTTTTAATTTTTTTCCCCCGTTGTTTATGTTGCGAATTTAGTAAGTCAGTTCTGATTAGTATACAAATCAGGAGATGTGGTATTATTGCCAATGAGACAACTATCAACCAAAGTTCAAATGAAGTGGATGTAAGAAATTATAGGCAATTGTTTGGCCTTCAACAATGAGAAACCCAATATCGTAAAGTCGGATATAAAATGCCCCGACATGAAAAATATGAAACAATTCAATTTAGAAAGCTAACGGCCTAATTTATAACAAAACATATTACGAAAAACAAATATGACAGACATGAACCAACGACAATTACTGAACTACAGGCTTCTGACGTGGGACAGACACATAAAGAATGTGGCGGCCTGGGACACTGGTCACGGTTACATCACAACATAATGTAAGAACAAACTATAAAAATCAGTTGACAAGGTCTTTACTCATCAGATTGATACAAAGAAGAAAACAGCTAACAAAAACACAGACCAGACGTGGCAGGGTAACAACAACAAAAGACACAAAGTACAGATGTGAGAGTACTCTCAGTTACTGACAGCTAGTTCAAAGCCAATTACAACAAATAAAAAATGCATTTCTTGTATTTTCAAATACTTCGTCTATTTCGTCTTTTAACGAGACGTTTTTGAAAGACTTCTAGTACTTCTTATGTACCGCGCCTTCAGTGGCGGATCCAGAACTTTTTTAAAATAGGGGGCCCACTGACTGCCATAAAAAAAGGGCCCACTACTGACATGCTTCAGTGATTCCCTATATAATCAACCAAATTTTTCCCATGATAGGTGGGTCCGGGCCCCCTGGATCCGCCTATGGCCTTGAAAAATATCCTTTAAATACAGTTATTCTATATGAGCCTTTTCTGTGAAGTATTGAAAAGTTTCAGTAGGCTTGATGTACGTTTTCATTTCTAAAATACCTTCATTTTGGAAGCGTTTGTCTTTGTTTCAAACGACTGATCACGACTGTCAAGAAAGTTACAATTCATTTTGAGAAAATTGGTATGTACAATTTAGGTGGGTACATGCATTGTTTTAGATATGTTAGGCGAAAAGATCGTGTATTACGTCAGTTGAACCTGAATATATCATCCAGCCATCGTATCTAAATCTTGAACACATCAATATTTTTTTTCGATAAGTCAAGTTTTGTTAAACATTTTCCAGTATTTAGTAAATTCTTAGATCGACTTATTCCTCCGATTGGGATTGTTCGACGCATTAAAAGTAAATATGTTATATTTTAGAATAATTTCAAAAATCTTCAATATATTATCTTGAAGTGCATGGGACTTGAATTTCGTACTTAGTTGGATCGAGGTAATTCAGACTGAGTACTCGTTCAGTTTCGTCAAACTGAAGATTAGTGTACATTTTTTTTTTTGCTTCAAATATTGTTATTAAATTGCAGTTTTCTATACTAGAGACTTTGAAGCCTAATTCATGTTCATAAAACTTGAAGTGTATTTTGTTTTTGTAGCAATGGACCCTTTGTCATCAATAAAATGACCAATATCGTGTAGCGGTACTCCACATGATAAAACAATTGGTATACCGGAAACATTATTTCACATATTCCCTGATGTTTGGGCTCATGGGTGAGCTTTGACACACAGGGAGCCTTCATTCATTTATTTCTTATTTTCTGATATCAAAAAATGATTTTTTGATATCAAGAATTCAATTTTGATATCACAAAATCATTTTTTGATATCAGAAAATCTATTTCTTGATATCAAAAATAAGAAATATTTTCTGATATCAAAATTCAATTTCTGATATCAAAAATCGATTTCCTGATATCAAAAATGAATTTTTGATATCAGGAATTCAATTTTGATATCAGAAAATCATTTTATTTTTGATATCAAGAAATTGATTTTCTGATATCAAAAATAGAATTCTTGATATCAGAAAATCATTTTTGATATCAGAAAATAAGTAATAAATAGTAAAACGGCGCCTCATATAAATACACATTAAGGACCAGTACATGATAATGTTTTATGAAAAGGATGTATATGAATTTTGAATGATAGTATTTACTGTGTACATTTTGTACATGTATGTTCTCAATCAATCTAGGCTATTTTGTTAATACTAAATATAGCTTATTCTTTTATTGTGTTATACATGTATGTGCATTAGTATACCCTTCACATAAATAATTGTCTTTGTCGAATAAACACATATTCAATTATTGTTTAATTTGTGTTTGCCCAGCATGTGATAATGCTATTATTTTCCTTAAGTTGTGTCATATTTTTGTTTTTAATATTTCTATTAAGTTGTATGGTCATGTTGATTTTAAAGTAGTCATAATTTAATGTGCGCACACGAAGATGCAATGCTCACTTCATTTCTCGTAGTACACAGAGTCAGAGATCACTCACATGAAGATCAGATAAGGGTCAGACTGACTTGTTTTAAAAATAGAATGACTTTTGTTGAAAGGTTAATTAGGTAAACAGTTATCAATGAACATTCTATAGTTATCCTCTGATAGGTAAAATATTAATATTTTGTTGAATTATATAATGTTTATTGTAAAAACAGTATTATTTTCCCATCAGTCATCACATGATCGTTCAATACATTGTTGTCCAGTCAAAATTAATTGTTTATAATCGTCAAAAATGATGTAGTTTACCAAGCCTTAAAGTTAAAATAAACGAAGATACATATATATGTATATTATACATTTCGGGAAATTTACCCGATCACAGTAAAGTAAACGCTTACTGAATCAACGTTCCAATTTCAACGTTGAAATGATCAACTTAATTCAACGTTGAATATTTGTTTATTATCCAACGTTGAAAATGTAACGTTGTTTCAACGTTGAATACACGTTGATCACCATTTCAACCTCATTTCAACGTTTATTCAATGTTGAGTGCCTGCTGGGATAATGGTTTACTTTTATAAATTTTGACTTGGATGGAGAGTTGTCTCATTGGCACTCATACCACATCTTCTTATATCTATAAAGCATGGCACGAAAGAATTATTTCTTAAATGTTATATTTTGATTTTTTGACAAAAATTCAGGGGCGTAGCTGCCGTTAGGCACTTTAGGCACGTGTACACATAATTTTTTCACAAATATTTTTTTTATTAAAAAAAATTAATAAACAACGTTATCTGTAGATGCACGCCAGTGAAGTCGTCAAAACTCTTTAATTATCGAATGTCATGTGTACACTAGTCTATCATCCTTAGCGGATGGAGTATTGGATAGAATTGTATGTCATTATATTCCCCCTTATATATATAGAAACGTCCGTTTGGCTGTGCAGGATGTATAAATACGCAGTCACGTCTGGTCAGAATGGGGATGTTAAATCCGATGCCTAGTGTAGAGAGAATGCCACGCTCTCTGCACGTTAAGAAACTTGCAACAACTCTTGGAGGGGTTCGTAGGTGGTCTACTGAAAGGCAAAAATTCTGTTCCTATCCAATAAACCCTCATTTTCCAATGCATGGCGTTTCAAATTTCCAGACCTTCGTCCTGGACGACCCCTATTACAGGACCTAGCTACCTGTTGTATTTATTGTAAATGTGTTTTTGTCCTGAACAGCATGAACTATTTGCCACTTGACGTTTAGCAATCAATCAATCAATCAACTAGCTTTCAGTATCTTCGAGTACTCTCAGATCTACGTGTAATGACTATAATTATTCAAATTCCTAAGCAGGTAGGGATTTTACAGTACAGGATATAAGGAAATATGAATTTCTTGAATTTTGTTCGATAGTATGAATAGAACAGAACTTCTGCATGCACGAGGCATCGATTGTGTGTGTATGTGTTTGTGTAGCCAGGGGACGGTGAAGGTTTAGTTTTAAATGTAGGATATCGTCAATACGGTACTATCAATTGAAGTATATATCAATTATCCTCAATCAGAAAGGAATAGATATGAAAATACTAAACAGGTTGTGCTGCTTAATAATGAGCTACGCTGATCCACGCTGGGCAATGCATATTGTAAATAATTTTTTTTTATATATTTCCGATTGTACTGCCGGTTAATTCATCAGTCAGACCCGAGAGACATATAATTATTATATGTCTCTGGTCAGATGTAATTGTAAAATAATGTATATTATAATTTCTTTGAAATTTTTTCCATGTATATTATCATGATAAAATGACCAGTTTTCATGTTTTTTTGTACACAAAATTTTGCAACTAAAATGCTGAAAACCGTTTTCCGTCGGGGGGCTTCGCCCCCTGAACCCCCTACCAGGGCTCTGCCCTGGACCTGCTGGGGCTTTGAGCGGCCCCCAGACCCCCTGCCGCAATTTGTGCCTACAGTTTATTGGATACCTAGCTACGCCCCTGTTTGTCCTAATTCGTAATGCCCCTTTAAAGTTTATTTTATACTTTGAAAAAATACCGCCTTTTGGATTCTCTTCCCAGGTTTGACTCACAAACTATAATACAAAGTCTTTATCACAACTGTGTTTAAAATCACTTGTTTTGCAAAGGAGTAAAGAAACATTTATAACTAAAATTTCCCCGCCATTTTTTGCAAAATGCCACCAAGAAGATCTTCAAGAGCAAATCCTTCCAAGGAAAATAGCACTGAACAGAAATCGAAATGCAACGGACTAACCGAAAAAGAACCAGACCAGTGGGTCATGTTAATCAACAATACAACCATTCAGACTAACCAGGATCCAGAAGATAATCCTAAATTTTACCAGTTAAAACATCCGAAGACCGAAAAGGGGGCTTTGTTTTTGTTTTCTGGAAATGACACAGACGTTTTTGAGTTACAGAGTTTTAATGAACAATTTAGATCATGGATAATTGACAATGAAATCCTTAAAGATGGAAAGATACTGTTTACAACTCCTGTCGATCCACTGTTTTTGGTTTTGCCGTACCTGCAGAAAGAAGAGAAATCTGGCAAATTCATGACATTAGAACAAATAGTTGCTGATGACAGTTTTCCAGAATGTAGGAGACTTTGCAACACAAGTGGGGTGTCAGTGTTAAAGGTATATCAATGTATTTAATCAAAAGCAGTACATTCAGTATTTGGTCTCACTAATTAGCAACAAGAAGAAAAAATTAGCGACAAGAAAGTTTATATACTATCAAACTATCAAAACAATAAATTTATAAAAAAATCATTAATTACAGGTTATTATAATTGTTTTATAAACTTCCAAATAGTATTTAGTAGCTATGCCGTCTTGTAGTGAATTTTTAGTGAAGAAAAAAATATTTTAAAGTATTTTAAAGTATTTATGAATCTGAATATTTTGTTACAATCCCAGAATCATAGTGGTGTCACAACAGTGAAGTAATTTTGATAACTAAATCATATAAACAACAGCACATGGCAATTACTCTAAAAATTATAAGAGCAAAGGGGATGAGCTTATCCTTCCATCATCTGATTATACTAAGTTTTATTTTAGTTATTGTTACATTTCCATAAGGGAGCTACCATTTGATTTTTATGGGGGCTAGGATGAAAAATTTTGTCCTGCATTTTTTTTTAGTTGTAATCTCTGTCCTGCATTTTTATTTTTCACTCTATTCGGTCCTGCCTTTTTTTTAAGTTTATCCTGACTTTTTTTTTTGCAAGTGTCTCATCCTGCCTTTTTTTTTTAACTCAAAACTCCTGTCCAGCCTATTTTTTTCAAATTTCATCCTAGCCCCCCATAAAAATCAAATGGTAGCTCCCTAAAGAATGGCTTAAAAATTAAAGAACAAAGAAATTAACTTCCCCCTTTTCATTCATTCATTCACTTGTACACTAAATATATGTATATATGCTGTAAACTGTAAATATATTACCTTAAACATATCCTCGGTAATAAAAAAAAACTCTTTTCTTAAACAAATGTTCATTTTCTTCTATCAGTATAATAAACAAAATTAAAATACATGTATATTAAAAAACATACTCTGATGCGTGTTTCTATATTTATTTATTTGAAATAGTTAATAATTAGATTTCTTGGGGCTAAATTTGTTTTCTTGTCGCCTAATTAGCCTTCTTTTCGCAAGATTATTCTTCTTGTCGCTAATTAGTGAGACCCTACAGTATTCAGAAAAATCCACAGGAACCAGAATAGTTTATAAGCAGACTTCGCCAAACTTTTTTTTGGGCATATATAGCAATAAGACTAGAATGGTACCCCAAAATACTGTTAAAGCCCCTTGTTATTCCCTGAAAGCGCTATTTAGTATGGTAATATTGACAGTGAAGAATATCTGCATGAGTATGGATTGCAAAGAAATATTTCTTCAATGTCCACCACTCTTGGCATAAGGGACAATATTCATTCAAATCTTCCAGGACGAGGTAAAAAATGAAGTGAAATCTTTTTTTAGCGCACATGCACTTATTTAAGATATTACAATATTGTGTTGAAGATAAAAAAAATAAGATTGCTTTTATAATTATATCTTTCATTTTGGATTTCAGGAAATATCTGATGTCAAGGGAGACGATTCCCTCAAAGCTTACAGATTCAATAAAGAAAAGACACTATATTGGCTGAAAGAAAAGACAAATAGACTAGCAGACAAAATGACGGAGAAAGATATTTGTGTCAGCGGTTCATCTCACAGTGTCAACTTCATTAAAAGTAAAAAATCTTCTGTAACATCTAGAGAAGACTACGTAAGATTTGCCCATGGTGTTATATCCGATTACATCTCTGAAGACCTAAGTATTGCTTTAAGAGACTACATGGGAATACCTGTAATTATTCCTAAAAAAGATATAGAAAACGAAGAGCCACCCTCCAAAAAACAGAAAACAGGGAGTTCTGTACCAACAGATGATTACAGCAAAGAACAGTCCAAGCCTAAGGCTCAAACAGAAAAAAAAATATCCACTGCACAGAAAAAATTGAGTCAGGTTGATAAATCTGGCATGAAGAGTTTATCAAGTTTTTTCTCCCCTAAACCAAAGAAATAATTTCAAGTTTTATACATTATATAATCACTGGTACTATATAAAGTCTGTAAATATGAACATGTTATTTATTTACTGATACAATCCACTATACCTTGCACAGCCCTTCAGAATAACCTTGATCCATAGGTTCAAAACAGGTGGAAAATTTTCAGGCAAATCATTTGCTTTACCTTATAATTATCAAATGGTCAGAAGTAAATGAATACCATCTACTTCTAATATCTTCTGTTTTATCCTTATTCTATCTTCTATGGAACTGCATGCACACTTTGTAAATGTTTTCTAGCGTCTATAAAAATCCTGGAATTTTTCTTTAATTTAGACAAAAAGCATTATAACAGGAAAAAGCAATTCTTCACTCTGTTGGTGCAAAAAAATTAATGTTTGCATTTAGGGATTTTTTTTTCATACACAGAAATATTTGGTCAACACTAAGGTCAGGAGTTTTCTTTTGTTGCATACTATCAGGATCCTGTCTTCACCAATTTCAGTTCTAGTATAACCTGTAGATAATTTATTTTACTGTAATTTCACCATTTGTAATCTGAGAATGTCAAGAGTAAAGTGATAAATGTGATGATAAATTTTGATGGGTAATTTTTGATTCAATTCTGTCTGGTATCTTGATAGAATAAGTTATCAACACAAACTGGTATACCGTCGAAAAGTTTATGGTAAATAAATTCTCATAAAACATTAGGGTTAGGAGCTGCATGTCTTGCACAATGATGGCCACATCATTTTATCTGACATAATTATTAGCATCAGCTGTCTCAAAAGGCAAATGTGAGTTTTTGCAATCACTTGGCTTTATTGACCCCTTTATTAGCCCCTTGAATTAGAAAATCAAAAAAGTATTCTAAATTTCAAAATACATTTATCATGTTCACTACACATTAATCTGCAAGAAATCAGTATTGAGATATTTGATTTCTGTTTTTATACGACCGCAAAAAATTTTTGCTGTCGTATATTTGTATGACGTTGGCGGCGTCGTCATCGTCCGATGACACATTGGTTTTCGCACTCTAACTTTAAGTGAATGGATCTCTATGAAATTTTACCATAAGGTTCAATACCACAAAATAAAGGTTGGGATTGATTTTGGGGGTTATGGTACCAACAGTTAAGGAATTAGGGGCCAAAAATAAGCATTTTTGTAACTTCCAGACATAGTTTGTGTGTTAGTGTATAGATCTCTCTGATATTGTACCACAAGGTTCCATATCACAAAGGGAATGCTGGGATTGATTTTGGGGGTAATTGCCTCAAAATTTTAGGAATTAGGGGCAAAAAACAAGCATTTTTCTAGTATCCAGACAATAACTTGTGTGTAAGTGTATAGATCTCTCTGAAATTGTACTGCAAGGTACCATACCACAAAGGGAAGGCTGGGATTGATTTTGGGGGTAATTGCCTCAAAGTTTTAGGAATTAGGGGCCAAAAAGGGGCAAAAAAACAAGCATTTTTCTAGTTTCAGGACAATAACTTGTGTGTAAGTGTATGAATCTTTATGAAATTGTACTACAAGGTTCCATATCACAAAGGGAAAGCTGGGTTTGAGTTTGGGGGTAATTGCCCTTAACGTTTAGGAATTTGGGGCCAAAAAACACATTTTTCTAGTTTCCAGACAATAACGTGTTCAAGTGTACGGATCTCTCTGAAATTGTACTGTAAGGTACCATTCCACAAAGGGAAGGCTGGGGTTGAGTTTGGGGGTGATGAATCATGAGGGGGATTTTTTTTTTCTTTAAAATTTTCCATTTTAAGTTGGTTATTTCTGATTTATATATAAAAGCAAATAATAATGATATGGTTTGA
Source organism: Mytilus coruscus (assembly GCA_017311375.1). Classification (NCBI taxonomy): domain Eukaryota; kingdom Metazoa; phylum Mollusca; class Bivalvia; order Mytilida; family Mytilidae; genus Mytilus; species Mytilus coruscus. The sequence goes on along the minus strand of CM029596.1, from coordinate 105,056,667 downwards.
ATAGGTAAATTAAAAATTTTTAAGTTCTTAGACCACATTCATTCTGTGTCAGAAACCTATGCTGTGTCAAATATTTAATCACAATCCAAATTCAGTGCTGTATCAAGCTTGAATGTTGTGTCCATACTTGCCCCAACTGTTCAGGGTTCGACTTCTGCGGTCGTATCAAGCTGTGCCCAGCGGAGCATTTTATTTTAATACATAATTACTTAAGGCCATGGAAAAAATAAATGTTGGTTTCTCCTAACATGTTAAAATTATTAAGGCCTGGCATGCAGGAAAAACTTTTTATTTTATTATTTTTTTTTTTTTTTTTTGTGAAAATCAGTTTCGCTCTACAGAGAATTTTATTAACCTGACAGTAAATTCTTGTTTTACATTCTATATTGAGGTATATATAAGTTATGTGAAACTAAAGGGATGATAATTGAGCACTGTTGACACACTTTTAAGAGATTATCAGACAAATTGAAAAAGCATCTTTGAAAATTGTCAAAAGAAACCAGAGCAAACACACTGTTTTTTCATCTGCAAAAAAAAAAAGGAAAAAAAAGAATTGACCTGACGGGTAAAAACAGACCTGGCAGGTTAGGGAAACAACCATTTTTGCATGGCCTAAGTGCTTCAGAGGTGGTTTTAGGGCCCCTTATAGAGCTGCATATATAATAAATGCTGACTTTTTACAAATCATTTTGATATTCTGTTTGACTATTTAGCTGTGAGCATGGCCTTACCATAAAAGATATTTTGCTTGATAATGTCCACTACAATAAATAATTTCAAAGTGACATCATAAATGACTTTTCTGAACTGAAGTGTCTAGATAAAATCATTCTAATCATTTATCAGCAGAATTTACATAATTTTGAAAGGAGTGAATCATTTTATTAGGGTATTTATCTTCAATTTCAGGGCACAAATAATTTAAAAAAAAACAAGAATGTGTCCATAGTACACGGATGCCCCACTCGCACTATCATTTTCTATGTTCAGTGTACCGTGAATCTGGGGTCAAAAAACTTAATTTGGCATTCAAATTAGATCATATCATAGGGAACACGTGTACTAAGATCAAGTTGATTGGACTTCAACTTCATCAAAAACTACCTTGACCAAAAACTTTAACCTGAAGCGGGACAGACTGACAAACGGACGCACAGACCGAAAAACATAATGACCCTAGTTGGGGCATAAAAATATTATACCTCCTACTTAATAAAAATTTATGTTACGAATATAAGGACAACTAAACCGAGATCTCCTGTTATTTTACTGATTAAGTCAGTACAAGGATGTATATTCCTCTTAGAATAGTTTATGATGACCAAAACCACTGTAAAAAATAGCTGCAACTGAAACTGGTTGAATAATTCATTCAATTGTTTGAGTTTCATTTGGTAAATTTTTAATGTCCAAACGCTTACAATGGTTTCGGACAACAACACTGTCCTTATTAGATCTTAGATAAGGAGAGGGACTAGATAATACATGGTCCTACTACTCCAGTCATTTTGCATGCTGATTTCAATAGTTGCAGCTATTCATTTAGACATCTTGCATGAGGGTGTGGATGGGGTTTGCAGAATAGAGAATGTAGGGCCAAACAAATAAAGAATAGGGAAAAATAGACCATAAAATAAAGAATAGTCAAAGAGAATATTTGGGCCACACCTAAAATATAAAGAATAGAGAACAATGGGCAAATAAATATAGAATAGAAAAAAATGGCCTTAAAAATTAAAGAATACAGAAATGAAGACACCCATCCAGACCCTCTTGCTTAGCGATTTAGTTTGATGACAACAAAGGGAATAATCCATTGTTAATCAGAAATTTGCAAAAGGACCCAACCATTAGACTTGACATAATTTTAAATGGAGTAGTAATATACTAGTATCAGCTAGCGTACAATCCTTTGGTACTGTTATTTAGGTCTACAAAATTTATTTACAGTTCAGTTATCAGAGATACTTCTGTCCAATTGAATTTACACCACACAAATACCCAAAATCCATTGAAGTAACTCCCTTCAGCTACTTTTCTAATTGATGATAAAACAGTTGAGAACATCTTCCTCAAATACTATATTCCACCAGAATAATATCCAGGTACTGAAGTTGCAATTCACAGGTACTACAATCCACTGAAAATAACTTCAAATTTAGAAGACTAGAAGTTCTAGTCTTAACAAGTGAGATAGGGGATAACCCACAGGTACTGAAGTCTATTTTTCAAATGTACAGCAGATTACTTAAGTAACGGAACAATTATTTAACTTAGAGTTGGGGTTATGTTTGTTTTTGTCTTGTCTTTACAGAGTCAAAAACAAGACTTGTGTATGCTGTTTCCGGCAGCGTCAACAATTTGTTAAAGTTTGTGATTGGGTCAGTTTTAGAACAAATAATGGTAAATCAATAATTTGGTAAACAGCTGTATAAGCATTGGCATATCTCATTCATGATGATTATTTGGCAACGCCCCTCAGTCATGGTCTATTGACCTTGAAACTTTTGCAAAGTTTACATGTTAAAGTTTGTGATTCGATCAGTTTAAGGGGAGCCACTTATGATGAATCCATGATATTTGGTATGCAGTTGTAGAAGCTTTAGCGTATCTCATTTCCATGATGATTGTTTGGACACGTCCCCTCATTCACGGTCTTAAAGACAAATAAAACAGTATTCAAAACACATCATAGAAAACTAAAGACTGAGTAACACGAACCCCACCAATAACCGGGGTGATATCAGGTGCTACGACAGGGTAAGCAGGTCATCTTGCTCCACATGTGGCCCCCGTCGTGTTGCGCATGCTCAAGTACAAACCCGGTGAGAAGTCATATTTGGTATGTCACATTCGAGGAGAAGAGGACGGGATTGTGTTGACGACAATTCGAACATATGTCTTCATCTTTGAAACAAAAATAATGTAAAAAAAAATATTTATTTCTTCAGAGATGGGAATCAGAATATTTTTTATGGCGAAAAACCATAACCACCACCCACAGGTATAATTATCCAAGTAAAGTGCAGCCAGTGACTCAGAGATAATAACCCGCAGGTATAACTATCCAAGTAAAGTGCAGCCAGTGAGATAATAACCCACAGGTATCAGTGGCAGATCCAGAACTTTTTATAAGGGGGGCCCGCTCCAGTCATGCTTCAGTGATTTCCTATAAAATCAACCAAATTCCCCCCTGGATCCGCCTTTGGGTATAACTATCCAAGTAAATTGCAGTCAGTGAGTTAATAATACACAGGTACTGAAGTTCACTATACATAACTATCCAAGTAAATTGCAGCCAGTGAGGTAATAACCCACAGGCACTACACTATAAATAATAATTATATTGATAAATAATAAATAAGCTTTATTTAGGGTCGGCATAGTATACAAACAAGGACAAAACATAAGCTCTAATGAGCTTTTAACCGACATACAATACATAACAATACAATACATATTACGCATGCAATACGTTACATAACAAAAAGTGAAGCACTATAATTAAGCATGGTGGTAATAAGCAGATTTTAAGCTATTTTTAAAAACTGACTGAAACACGCATTTTTTCTAAAGTCATCAGGTAGACCATTCCTTAAAACAGCAGCTGTATATTTAAAAGAGTTCTAACCATAGGTTGATGTTCGAACACTAGGTATATCTACAAAATTAGAATATCTAAAACTATATTTACAATCTTTCAGTACAACTAAATCATGTAAACATAGTGGTGCAAATTTATATAAAATTTTAAAACATTCAATAGCCATGTTACGCATACGTCTAATTTTCAGTGATGGAACCTTTGCTTATACAAGTAATACATCATTCGAACTAACATAGTCTTCATATATAAATCATAAAGCCCTTTCCTGATCTTTTTCTAATTTAGTGGTATTATTTTTATTGCAAAATTGCCATGCCAAATGACAAATGTTAAAATTAGATAAAATAAATGTGTGAACAATGGTCAATTTATTTAATTTAGTCAGATAGCAACCAATGCGCTTTAAAACATTCAGTTGCTGAGATGTTTACGACACATATATGTTTAATGTGGGGATTAAAATTTCGTTGATAATTAATACTATTATACTTTAAATTTAAATTTCTTATATTATCCATTCATTTCATTGGACACGCGGCACTTGTTAATTTTCACTAACCTTTCATATATAAGCCTTGCCTACCCTAAGCAACATGTGATAATTACAGTGGCGGATCCAGAGGGGGCGTAGAGGGCGTACGCCCCTTTGTATTCACTTTTTTTTTTTTTTTTGAAAAATGATTAATCAGACTTGACTTCGTGAACTTTGCCATTTCCCGTGTATTTAATTTTTATGCGACAATTCTTTACTTATAAAGATATTTTTCTCTAGTATTTACTGTAATATATTATTGATTATGTCAAAGTCATGTGATTCGCTACGGTGGAGTTGACAAGTGCGTCGAAAAAACGTCACTCAGTCATTTTGAAATTCAAATTACAGTAACACAAAGCTTAGGCTGAGGATGACAAGCATGACACCTTCAAAGCGAGTAAGGATCGAGCAAGAACGTATTGATTTCTATTTCACAATTCCACCAAACAGAAAGTAATACCAAATTACACTCTCATGAAAAAAAAGTTCCACAGCAATATTATTTACCTACGAAAACATGTTTAACCCCACACGCACCAGCCCATTAATAACATTGCTGAATAATAATCCCCAGTCAATAAGCTCTAGATAGATTTAAAATCTAAGGTACGGACCATTTGATTTGAGGGGGCAGTCTGAGATATTTTAGAGAAAAAATTCTGACCCTGATTTTTGCCTTAAACAAAAATTCTGGCCGTATCTGGATTGAAAACAATACCGGTAATCTTGTCCACTTTTTTTCTATTAGAAACAAAGATTTTCAACAGAATTATTGAGCATTAAATGAACATGATGAATGAAAAACGGGCGTAATTTTTTTGGGGCCGGGGGTTTGCATGTTGTAAATCCCATATCTGACCGGAATGTCTGTTTCGTCGAACTGTTATGCTGAATACTTTTTTCAAGGCCCGACTTCAACCTGCCTGCTCGGTGTGGCCTTTATGTCACCATTTGTCGACCGTCATTCACAACTTCGTTGTCATTTCAGACTAATGCGTAGCCTTTGGTTGATTTGGAACCCCTCACTTCCCTTGTTGTGTGAAACATTTCAACCAAACATTTGGATAAAAATTGCTAGTTTGTCTTTGTTTGTGTCTGTCGTATTGTAAATTTCATTGAATGGCCGTTTATCTTGTTTTCAACAAGAAATCTGTGAGGTTATGCTAACTAACCTTACAACAAACGAGAATTTTCCATGTCCATTTTTTACTGACAAATCCCACATTAAATATATTAGTATATAACTTTGGATCCATCCAATCATTTTATAATAGACAATTAATGGGGAGAATACGGCATCAAAAATGTCCAACCCTTACACTTTAACTATAAAATATACATGCCCCACGTCAGGAACCGTTAAAAAAGTGCATTTTACACTTATTTTATGTTTTTTAGCCAAAAATAGGTCCAAAAAATAACTTTACATACTCCGCCCCCCCTTTCCAAAATCCTGGATCCGCCCTGTGATAATATTAGCAACGGGTGTTAATGCCTAAAATTAACACCCGCTGAGCCCGAAGTTTGTCGATCCGGAACAATTAACAATTACACCCTCTCCGGCCGAGGTTTACCGGTTCTTATATCTACATCATTTCCGTCGTTTTAATGTTGTGTTGTTGTTATTAGTAAACTGTCTTATTTTATGACTTTATTTTTTTGCGTAAACCCCTGAGGGTTTACGCAGTATATATTGGACGACCTCTGTAGTCTTTCGGAACACCGGAAGTCTTTTCGGAATACATCTGTTCTTTTCTATGACCACCTGCGTAATAGGTTATTAATTGATCTAATGAATATTCATTAACGCTATACAGTTGTTGAAGAGATAATTGTTTATCGAGACTAAATATATATATTTGATATCCTCTGGGACTATTATACTAACATATTTTGTCACAGATATCCTACATCAGTAGTTATTGATAGAAGCTGTTGTGTAACGTTTTCTGAAGAACAAGCTGTGTTCCAATTTGGGATAAGATTTTAAGCGAAAAAAGTGACTGTCAGTGAATAGATATGGCGTTTTTAGGATTTTAAAATTTGGCCATTTTAACGAAATAAAAAAAAAAGAGCGCAGTCCATTCAAGCAGGTTTAAATTCTTTATAATAACAGAATACAGTACGACCATGCGGTTGCCAGTAATAGCTCACCTCTACTTCATTTCTCTACTGGATAGTTGTCTCTTTGGCAATCATACATATGTCCATATTTGTTATCAATCTTATATGAAAACAATGCCAGGTAATGCTGGAAATTAAGTCGAAATTTAATGGCACCTTTTGGGTGTGTTAATTCAGTGAAATATAATACAGTATTATAAGTGTCTGGCCAATTAAATGCAAAATTATGTCATATCGAAACATTTGATTGGTGAATACGTGTCTGACTAAGTCCTTGAAATTATTCTATAGATCTATATAAAACGATTCACGAACACTAATCGATGACTTCCTAATTCTTTAAAACTTGTGGTCATTACGATAAACAAAAATGGGGTTTGATATATTCCTCGATGTTTGCCATCGAAAACTATTGTAAATTACTACCGGTATGTGGTTTTCGAGAAAAGATTATCAATACTGTTTACGTACTTAGTTAGTGATGATTATCTTATCAAGTCAGAGATCTGTTTGTTTTCTCTTTTGTTTTTTTTTTTTTGGGGGAGAGAGGGTCGAGCCTTCAAAGGGACACTGACCTGTGTCGACTACCCTCTCCAAAAAATATAGTTATAAATCTAAAATCCATCCTTTTGCTTTTGTCATGTGAAACTTTCATGATCTACCCTAACACCTTCATCCAAGGGCAGTTTGTTTATATTAATACCTAAATGATTGACAGTCTCATCGCATGATATTTTAGCTGACTGTATATTAAAAACAGACTTCTTTGCAAATGTTTTATTTCCAACTGCAATGGCTTGGAATTTATCAGGATTTGCCTAAATACAATTAAATTTAAATCAATCAATTAAAACATCACTTTCTCTTTCAAGTGTACATAATAAATTTTCAAAATTGTTGTATTATCGTCAGCATAATTATATAGGGTTCCATGTTCAATGAAATAGAATATGTCATTTATAAAAATAATAAATAATGGACGTCCGAGGATTGATTCTTGGGGTACCACTTTCTGGATGTCAGCCCAACTGTTGAGTACTCCCTGAAGTTTGATTTGTTGCATACGGTCTGATAGATAATTTTGAAGTAAATTCACTGATTTAGAAGAAAGACCATAGGCAGATAATTTACTTAAAAGAATTTCAAGTGCATGGTAGACAGTCAAGAGTTTTCGAAATATCCATAAGTATTGCTGTCACATACATATTTTTATCCAAAGCTGTTTTCCAATCTTCAAGGAGTCTCAGCAAAGTTGTCTGACATCCATGAACTTTTCTAAATGAAATATATTTTCAAAAAAATCCAGTTTACTGGTCAGACATAACCATTTCATATACTTTTGAAATTGTAGGTAAATGCTCACAGGTCTGTAGTTCTTTTTATCAAGAGGATCGTTCTTTTTGTTTATCATCCTTCCCTACGGCTATATCTGTTTCCTCAACGTATCCGTAAAACTCGTATCACGATAGCTTTCATATCACCAGAAGAAGAAAATTTCTACTCGCTGACTGCTGAACAACTTCTAAGCATACGCTGCACACACAAAAATCCAGAAATATCGCATCAAAATGTTGTTTGTATCAAGTCTGAGAGTACATAAATATTTAGTAGTCGTAATTCCTTAAGAAGATAATTTGAGAAAGACAGGTATTGGTAAATTGTCCTTTTTGTAAGTAATACCTCGACATCTCGCACCTTGTACCCGCCATTTGTACGTGAGAGGACATGGAAGGTAGGTGTTATTTTTGTACCGACTTCCCCACCAAATTGCATTGGGACGGTATTTGGTTCAAGTTTTTGGGTACCATTTCCTATAAGTGCTTTGCCTTATGTTATCATTGAGGAAAACATATTTTCCGCAGGTATTTTCTTCCCTATTAAAGGAACAATAACAGAACCAGATCACCTGAATTTTTGAAATGAAACCAGTCTGCAAATAACAAAAAAATAAGAAGATGCAATATAAAAACACCAATAAAAAAGATCAACTTGAGATGAAAGCAAATTTACATGTCAGTCATGTATATGGCCTTTAACAAGGATCAAAACACATACGCTCACTCGACATTTAGCTTCATATTCTGGCTCGCGGGCTGATATTTTTCTATATCTATATATCCACAACCAGATAACATGTACGTAGTGGTACGACCTGAGCTTCTTTAAGTCTGATTGGAAATTCACTTGATTCTATTGTACTATTTATAATTACTAAGTGTTGTTATATGTTTGTTAAGTACTGGTGCACCGGCTCGCAATAGCTTAGATAATATCTGATCTACTCCTGTAGCTTTTTTTTTATTTTGATCTTTTTCACCAGTTTGTCTACATTGTCAACATGTTTAAGGAATGACTGTAATATTGTTTCTGTCTATGAAGAAATATCATTAAAAATGTGGTGCACACTGAGTAACCCACGTAGCCGGTTATTTAAAAGTGTTGGGACCCCTTTTTTTGACGATCAATGCATTTGAATGGGGACATATAGTGGAACTCCCCCTTTATCCTAGGTTGGGAACCCCCTTTTTAAAAATGGCTGGATTGTTGTTTAAAATTTTCTTTCTTCCACTAGTACAATTTTTTGTTGGCTGCAAGTAGACTTTAAAAGTGTTTTGGTTTTTGTCCTCCAGCACATCTTTCTTGAAAATAAATAATCACCGATTTTCTTTTTTAATTTTGTTACCAGATTTCTTTGTTTCCTATATGCTTCCCAAGTTCCAAAGTTTGTTTGTTTTGTATTTTTCAAATTTTGATCTCAACATTTGTTTTTGAAAAATAGCTTTTCTCAGTTCTCTGTTCATATATGGTACTGAGGTTTAAATTTTTCGAGGATATATGTACTTCATCGATGCATGACATTATAATTGAATGAATGAACTTAGCAGAAAATTGCATGTGCGGATCCAGGGACCTAGGAAAGGGAGGCGTAATTGTCCGAAATTGTAATACTGGCAAGCATAGCGAGGAGATTTTTTGGGGCGATTTTCATCAAAGAAAGTACATTTTTCCGATTAAAGGGTGGTGCTTTCAACGCCACTTGAATCCGCCTCTGAAACTACCTTGAGGACTAAAGATCTCACTAAGTATGTCAGCTATCCGACATGTGCTCTAATAAAAAGTTGATGGAGCCCACATGGTGTCAATATGCCATGATTGCCACACAATGGTCAAAGCTTCACGACTCCAGCTAACTTTTTTTCATAAACATGGCGGTATAGTTATAGATCAACTCAACACGATGAACAACGGACTCCCTTATCATGAAAGCTTATAGGGAAAATTTGAAGAAGAGAATCCTTCACAATAACTGTTACAGACGGATGGAAAGGTGAAATCAATATGTAATGCCAAGCATTTTATGTGGTTCCTTACTATACAAATCGTTGGTATTACTATGCCCCGCCATCGAGGTGAGACGTATGACACAAAAAGTTTTTCATATATAAAAAAGACATTTGTGTTGATCATTGAGTATAGCATATAACCATTTAAAAGAACTAATTGCTTGTAAAGATAACATCTACTTAGTGTTCGTATATAACATAACAGAAAATATATAGAAGAGTAGAATAATAGTCTTCATCGGACACTAAACAAAATATTTAAAGAATGAACTGTAAATTTACTGCACATACTTAAATGCCAGTTCTTTAAATCGAATTAGTTTACGTAGGTCAAAACATAGTTATTACAAATTTGCTCGCAACAAACCAACAGTAAAAAAAAATCTTTAATTCATGGATTTTTTTCCACTTTATCTTGGGGCGTGGGGTGGAAAAGACACAAAGCAGCAATTAAAAACCACGAAGAGTGAGCATTACGAACTCTACAAAAAACCGAAAGTATAAGAGACGCCATCGCGTATTAACTAGTTTTATTATTATAGACGGATAAATGCATTATATAAACTTTTCCATTGAAACTAAAAGATGGCGAAGATAATAGATCTAAAGAAGAAATAGAATACGATGAACAAAAGCAAGGGAACGGCAACTTAACATTAAGGAAAATGAACATGTTAAAAACTAAAGGTTTAAAAACAACCAGAACTATCAATTCTTAAACCCGTAAGAAAGGATGCATCGTTAAATATGAAATATCCTTAACAGTGCCCCAGCTAGAAATTGAAAGGGAAAGGGTGCCAGTTAAAGGGCATGGCACTTTTTGAGGTTGGGTAAAGGGCACTTCTCAATGTTTTTTTTCTACTTTTCTCTGTGTATTCATCTTGGCTTTTAATCACATGTTCAAATTGTTTATAACTGCATATGATGACAATAAAGATGCATAAGTTGTTTTGATTATTTATAAAATGTGCATTATATAAGTCATTCATACATTGTCAAAATACACATTCATACCTAACATGTAACAAAAACCAAAAAAAAACCAGACAGAACTATGAAATCAAAAACTCAGACATATTAATAGCAGTCAACTCACTCATAGAAAGTAATTCCGCAAATATAATACACTAACTTGTCTTTTGATGAGATAAACATGTGGTTTTATTGACTTTTGAAAAAAAAAAATGAATATTCACTGAGGCGGATGGCCGAAGGGAATATCAGTTTTTCAAAAGACTGGTGGAAAATTAATTTTTATGTTTTTTGTCATGTATATAACTCACTTATTATGAGTAATAGGATAACTATATTTGGTGTATGTGTTCTTTGCAAGGTCTCCATGTCCGTATGAAAGGGTTCATTTGACCTCGACATCATTTCATGGATCAGTTATCAAGTTAGTTAAGTTGTCGTGATCAAGTCCGTATCTCAGATATTGTAAGCAATAGGTCAACTATGTTTGGTGTGGTGTATGGAAAGATTCTTAAGTGTACATGTCCGACTGGCAGGTTTCATCTGACCTTGACCTCTTTTTCATGGTTAATTGGTCGAAGTTATTTTTTCCCTGATTTGATTTATTTCTCAGATACTATAAATGATAGGGCCACATTAATTGATGTATAGAATGATTGTAAAGTGTACATGTTTCGACTGGCAGGTTTCATCTGACCTTGATCTCATTTCATGATGTAAATTTTTTTTCTGGTTTTGTCTATTTGTGAGATACTATAAACAATATGGCAACTATATTTAGCGTATACATGTCTGTCTCGCATGTTTCATCTGACCTTGCCGTCATTTTCATGTTTCATTAGTCAGGGTTTTGTCCGTTTATCAAACACTTTAAGCAATAGGCCAACCATGTTTGGTGTATGGAATGATTGTAAGGTGTACATGTTGTCTGACAGGATTCATCTGACTATTACCTCATTTTTATGGTTCATTGGTCAATGTTCAATTTTTGAATTAGGTCTGTTTCTCAGATACTATAAGCAATAGGCTAACAATTTTTGGTATATGGTATGGTTGTAAGGTGTACTTGTCTGTTTGACAAGGTTCATCTGACCTTGACCTCATTTTGATATATTGATCATTGATAATGTGTAGTTTATGTGATACTTCCAGTAAAACCTTCATATTACAAACTTTCAACATGAATGCAATCACGAAGTAACGCAGGCGAGACAGTTATTACCTAAGGAAATTTACAACAATTGTCTTGACTGTTTTGGTTAAATAATTGAAAGAGCAATATATACCATAGTGGAAATTTACAACGATTGTCTTGACTGTTTTGGTTAAATAAATGAGCAGTTAACATTTGAAATACTAGTTAAAACTGTTGTATGACAAATGTCCTACATATATGGCTTTACCTTAATTCATGTACTACCCAGTAAAAATCTTATGTGAAACAAACCAGATACTAAATTGGCAATAATAAACTATATCAAAGAAACATGACCAGAGAAAAAAAGAAGAAAATAGAAAACAATAGTCCACAAAACAATTCACAGAAAACTACGGATATGCAACACGTATCCCATTAAAATACATAAGGGTTCAAAAGTTCTTTTCGAGACGGACACCACCACTGTCCATAGTTAGGACAGAGGGCCGGAAGCCCTCAAAGAAAGTACATTTTCCGATTAGAGGGTGGTGCCTTCCGCGCCACCTGAATCCGCCTCTGAAACTACGCTTGAGATCTAACTATCTCATTAAGTATGTCAGCTATCCGGGATGTGCTCTAAAAAAAGTTGATGGAGCCCACATGGTGTCAATATGCCACGATTGCCACACAATGGTTCACGACTCCAGCTAACTTTTTTTCATAAACATGGCGGTATAGTTTTAGATCAAATAAACACGATGAACAAGGACTCCCTTATCATGAAAGCTTATAGGGAAAATTTGAATAAGAGAAGCCTTCACAATAATTGTTACAGACGGATCGATGGACAGGTGAAATCATTATGTAATGCCAAGCATTTTATGTGGTTCCTTACTATACAAATCGTTGGTATTACTATTCCCCGCCATCGAGGTGAGATGTATGACACAAAAAGTTTTTCATATTTAAAAAAGACATTTGTGTTAATTATTGAGTATAGTATATAGCCATTTAAAAGAACTAATTGCTTGTAAAGATACCCTCTAATTAGTGTTCGTGAATAACGTAAAAGAAAATATATAGAAGAGTAAAATAAGTCTTCGTGGAACACTAAACAAAATATTAAAAGAATGAACTGTAAATTGACTGCACACACTTAAATGCCAGTTCTTTAAATCTCATAGTTTACGTACAAATTTGCTCGCAACAAACCAACAGTAAAAAAAATCTTTAATTCATGGATTTTTGTCCACTTTATCTTGGGGCGTGGGGTGGAAAAGATACAAAGCAGCAATTAAAAACCACGAAGAGTGAGCATTACGAACTCTACAAAAAACCGAAAGTATAAGAGACACCATCGCGTATTAACTAGTTTTATTATTATAGACGGATAAATGGATTATATAAACTTTTCCATTGAAACTAAAAGATGGCGAAGATAATAGATCTAAAGAAGAAATAGAATACGATGAACAAAAGCAAGGAACGGCAACTTAACATTAAGGAAAATGAACATGTTAAAACTAAAGGTTTAAAACAACCAGAACTATCAATTCTTAAACCCGTAAGAAAGGATGCATCGTTAAATATGAAATATCCTTAACAGTGCCCCAGCTAGAAATTGAAAGGGAAAGGGTGCCAGTTAAAGGGCATGGCACTTTTTGAGGTTGGGTAAAGGGCACTTCTCAATGTTTTTTCTACTTTTCTCTGTGTATTCATCTTGGCTTTTAATCACATGTTCAAATTGTTTATAACTGCATATGATGACAATAAAGATGCATAAGTTGTTTTGATTATTTATAAAATGTGCATTATATAAGTCATTCATACATTGTCAAAATACACATTCATACCTAGCATGTAACAAAACCAAAAAAAGACAGAACTATGAAATCAAAACTCACAGACATATTAATAGCAGTCAACTCACTCATAGAAAGTAATTCCGCAAATATAATACACTAACTTGTCTTTTGATGTGGTAAACATGTGGTTTTATTGACTTTTGAACAAAAATGAATATTCACTGAGACGGATGTCCGAAGTGAATATATCAGTTTTTCAAAAGACTGGTGGAAAATTAATTTTAGGTTTTTTGTCATGTATATAACTCACTTATTATGAGTAATAGGATATATAACTATATTTGGTGTATGTGTTCTTTGCAAGGTCTCCATGTCCGTATGAAAGGGTTCATTTGACGTCGACATCATTTCATGGATCAGTGATCAAGTTAATTAAGTTGTCGTGATCAAGTCCGTATCTCAGATACTGTAAGCAATAGGTCAACTATGTTTGGTGTGGTGTATGGAAAGACTGTTAAGTGTACATGTCCGACTGGCAGGTTTCATCTGACCTTGACCTCTTTTTCATGGTTAATTGGTCGAAGTTATTTTTTCCCTGATTTGATTTATTTCTCAGATACTATAAATAACAGGGCCACCTTATTTGATGTATAGAATAATTGTAAAGTGTACGTTTCGACTGGCAGGTTTCATCTTACCTTGATATCATTTCATGATGTAATTTTTTTTCTGGTTTTGTCTATTTGTGAGATACTATAAACAATATGGCCACTATATTTAGCGTATGAAATGATTGTAAGGTGTACTTGTCTGTCTCGCATGTTTCATCTGACCTTGCCGTCATTTTCATGGTTCATTAGTCAGGGTTTTGTCCGTTTATCAAACATTTTCAGCAATAGGTTTACCATGTTTGGTGTATGGAATGATTGTAAGGTGTACATGTTGTCTGGCAGGATTCGTCTGACCATTACCTCATTTCTAAGGTTCATTGGTCAATGTTCAATTTTTGAATTAGGTCTGTTTCTCAGATACTATAAGCAATAGGCTAACAATTTTTGGTATATGGTATGGTTGTAAGGTGTACTTGTCTGTCTGACAAGGTTCATCTGACCTTGACCTCATTTTGATACATTGATCATTGATAATTTGTAGTTTGTGTGATACTTCCAGTAAAACCTTCATAATACAAACTTTCAACATGAATGCAATCACGAAGTAACGCAGGCGAGACAGTTATTACCCAAGTGGAAATTTACAACAATTGTCTTGAATGTTTTGGTTAAATAATTGAAAGAGCAATATATACCATAGTGGAAATTTTCAACGATTGTCTTGACTGTTTTGGTTAAATAAATGAGCAGTTAACATTTAAAATACTAGTGAAAACTGTTGTATGACAAATGTCCTACATATATGGCTTTACCTTAATTCATGTACTACCCGGCAAATAAAAATCTTATGTGAAACAAACCAGATACTAAATTGGCAATAATAAACTATATCAAAGAAACATAACAATAAAAAAAGAGAAGAAAATAGAAAACAATAGTCCACAAAACAATTCACAGAAAACTATGGCTATGAAACACGTATCCCATTAGAATACATAAGGGTTCAAAAAGTTCTTTTCCGAGACGGACACCACCACTGTCCATAGTTAGGACAGAGGGCCGGAAGCCCACAAACATGTAAAACCCCGTCACATTCTTTATGTTCTTATCCTGTTATTCAGTGGTTGTCGTTGCTTGGTGTATGTCATTCTTTTCGTATCTTGTCTTAACATAAATCATGCAGTTGTTTTTCTCGTTTGATACGTATCGCGCCTGAGCATTTTATAGCTGAAGAACTTCGTATTCCGTTCCCGAATTTGTATTTTAAATTGACGCTGTTTTAAATCAATTTCCTCATTTTATTTGCATTCAAAGCTTGAAAAATGCGAAAATGCCGACTGCTGTTTAAGTTTTAATCACAGGTGCTTGGTTGCTTTATTTCTAGTTAAATCATCCTATCTTTTTACTTATTTCCAGCCTACTCATCAAATAAAGTTAAAACAGTTAGAACCGAGAATTATAGATGGACAGATATTTTTTTTTATTTCTAATAAAAGGTCAGTTAATGGCAAAATGAGTACGATGGTTAGCACATTGCACATTTACAAGATTATACAAAGTGAAGAAAAACAGTTCAAATATGGAATATAACACGAGATAACAATTTAACCATATAAACCATAATGTTCAGTGTTCGTTGACTTCTGCCAGAAGAAGCATCCATCATATTTATTATGAAACAAGCTTTTGTGTCGTAACTATGCAGATTAACAACTATTATATACATCTGCTGGTGGACTGTTCGACTGAAGTAGACACTTAAGTGTTTAAAAAGTGTCCAAAATCTTTCATCAGATGAATCTGAATTTTGAGGCCAAAATCGGCCCTTACCGGACCTACTCCTTTGCTGAATCAGCAATTTTCACTCCCAGGGGTGGAATTTAAGGTCTGTTTTTATTCTAGTTGCCCTTAATCAACTTTTTATTGATAAACTTGCAAATTGAATAGGTAAAAAAATACCTTTATTGATTTAGTGTAAACATATATATCCCAGTTAAGGGGGCACGGTAGTATTTACTGGCCCATAAGGGATACACTTAAATGCGGCCAAGCTTAGCGAAAGGTAGTGCGACGTAATCAGTCAAACAAACTTTATTAGATTAACTCGTAAAGGAACGATCGTTTTCATTGGTCAATTCAAACCTTCGACCTCATACCTGCGAAAATAGAACACGCGTACTATAAGTTGAATGGACTGATCAGTATTCACGTAACCGGTCAAGGTTGTTATAACCTTCCATCGTCGTATTCACGTACATGATTGTGTTCTTGATTATCCCATAGCAATTCTAGCTTTTATATACATGTACATGTAAAATTCATTGAAATTCATAATTTTGTGCAATAGTAAAATTTTAAACTTTAAAATCTTAACAGGTTTCACATCGAAATATTATTTCAACTGTCTCCTCTCAGTTGGTTCTGGATTAAGAAATATACCATTTTATTTTGATGGGAGTGGGGCCTTGGATGAAACATTTTGTTCTTTTTTTTTTAGGTGTAATCTCTGTCCTGTCTTTTTATTTTTAAGTCTATTTGGTCCTGCCTTTTTTTATTAGTTTGTCCGGATTTTTTTTACATTAATCGTCATCCGGCCTTTTTTGCCAAGTTGCTCATCCTGCCTTTTCATATCTTTCGCAAGTTTTAGGTATTCGACTAAGAATAGTGTGATTTTTTTTTTCTGATTCATTTTACTTAATTTTGAGAAAAAATCCCGAAATTCTAAGTAAATTTAGAACATGTAACCAAGGAGGTTATATGAGAAGGAGAGTGAACACTCTGCTTGATGTAAAATTAGCATCCCCAGGATAGCAATTCGATCAGAGGAAAATGATGAAAATATAAAGAAACCGACATGTTTATCACCCACTTGATATGGCCCTCTGATGTACCAGGCTGTTACCGCTAACAGTCCGTGTGATTAGGAGAATCGCTAATGTCACGTGATTGTTATCGGTGAGTGGGTCATCAAAATACAGGTGTACTTATCGTTACTAATCAGTTTAAATGTGTTTTTAATGTGCAATATCATTTGACGCGAAATTCGAAAGTATATCGTTTAACTACGGTGAAAATCGACTAAGAAATGACAAAGTTATGAGGGTGTAAAGAAATTTAAGAATGCAATTTCTATTGCACCCCACCTTACTTTAAACACAGATTTTCGCTTCACCTGTATGGCTCTGCCCATGATAATTGGTAGGTAATATCATAGAAAATAGAGGAATATGTGAGGTACTTTCGTTATGGTGACCGGTTGCGACCGGAGCGAATATTTGTAATTGAAACGAAGAGAAATTTATCGAGAGCCAGCGAAAATTTTGTTTCTCGTTGCGTTAGGCTGTAGATATATAGGCGCTTAGATTTTCATTTCCCATGTTGGCTCCTGGAAATGGAAAATGGTAGGTTATATCCTCGAAAGGAATATGTGAGGTACCTTTGTTAAGGTGACCGGAGCGATTTAATTTTATTGAAACAGAGGAATTTATCCGAGAACCATCAAAAAGATTCAGTCTTTCTCCGGGTGCAATGCTGTAGACATCAGGACATGGCAATTTTTGTTCTATCATTAAAATTGTTTCTGTGGAAAATTCATTGTTTTTGTATCGGCTTATCTTATTTTCCAATATTTAAATTTTGGTTCCCTTTAAATTGACGGGCTCTCACTGAAAGCAAAGGAACAAAAAATATAAGAAAAATAAAGTTATATGATATCAATTTTTATTTTTGAAAATCCTCAATGTGACCACGCCAATCATTACCTTGTTATACACTGAATTTAATTAAGATTTTGTTAAAACCAGTACTTCATTGGCTTTATAAGACGGTAAAATGTCAGAAAATTAACACATGCATTTTGTACATTAATACTAAGATTGCAAGGCATGTAGATTGGTACTTCTCTCTATGTGTTTTTTCCCGACAACACACATGGTATGTGTAGATTTCTTCTTAATCTCATGCACGGTTGTAATATTTATAAAAAAAATGGAAATGCGTCCATTTGTTAATAAAGTTACCGCGACAGGAAAACGTGTCTATTCTTTAATTAACGGATATTTTCCTGCACATTTTTATAAATATTTTATGTTTTAAATTCAAAATTTTAATTCCATATATATACATCATTTACGAAGCAATTCAGGTCGGTTAAGTCGTTCGTCTTGCAGATACAGAATATTTCTAGATCAAATTCTTTTTCGAGCTCCAACACTTAGGCATTGCTTATAGATAAATCATCGACAATGATCAAATGATGACTGAAATACGTCAACAGAAAACATTCGGTGTGTATTTTTAAATAGCTGGGATCCTGGCCAAACCTTCACTTCTCGTAAGCAAGGCTATATATATACTGTCGAGAACTGAGCCATGATCTCAGGCTTACTTTGTAAAATCTCAGTTGGTTTATAAAACTTCGGGTGTCTCCGTTCTTAATCGGGTGCATAATTAGGACAAAGTCTCCCTCTGCGACCGAATCGATCTTAATAAATTAACACCCACTTACAAAAAAGGCGGTAACATTTTATGTGTAATTAGCGTCTTTCGTCCTCTCTCCTTCTCATATAACCTCCTTGATGTAACCAACCATACTTTGTTTAGAGAAAAATGGAGATGGCAAACCATGGCACAGTGGAAGGAAATGTACTTTATAAACTCCAGCGATATACTTAATAAATTTAATAATTAACTGTTTTGCTATTCTCGGTTGAAAAACGAACGTAAATTATATATTGTAAATATTTTTAAAAATAGTTACATAGAAAACAATCAGTTTTTAAAAGCGTGTTTATTCATTAAATGTATTGATAAAAAGTGGGTCCCTTCTTGTACATGCATTCAGTCATCCTTATTAATAATTTCTTAATATTTCGTTTATCAGTTTATCTTACATGTATGATTTTGTATTTCATTTTAAATACGCATGCATACTACACGTCACTTTGGCGGATAGTTCACAATGTTATGCAAATCACTATTCTTACGGTATGAAATTAAAAGATAAGTTTTCAGCCAATTAAAATCGAAAACAGTACATTTATATTGTTCCTTATAAACTACAATATTTCTCACAAGTATTTATTTATTTTTTTAGTTCCACACATACAAAAGAAAAAATCTTCGCCGATGTAACATTTCAATCCTTTTTACACCAACATGCCTTCACTGAATTCATTTGAATTTCGTGGTGACCATGATAGTACATTGCATACTACGTCTTCATTCACGTGTACAAATGATACGATTGTTGTTGTTTTGTTAATATATTTCGGGGACAAATTGCTCCGTTTATGATACGTAATTTCTGAATGACCAAACGCTTAGCTACTGTGTAACGTTCTGTATGTTCGTTTTATAGCATGAAAACACTAAAAGAGGAATGTGCAACCCATCATAAATTATTGTAATTATTGTAATGGATCAGTATTATGAGATCCTTATTATAAGTAACTACGACATTGAAAGAAATTAAAAGTGATTCCTTAATCTTCCGTACAAAAGCGGCACATGCATTTTATTTCATCCTTACATTTTTCATAATGCGGTACAAGATAATTATTTTGCTGCAGTAAAATATTTCGACACAACTATTTGAAATTCACAAATCTTTTGACCAAAGATTTGTAAACTATACATGGTCAAATCCTTGTTTTTACGTTCGTAGTAACATAGTACATTCCATAGTCAGTCACCTGTGTCAATTCACGTGCACACTACGATTGTTGTTGTATTTGAATCTTTCGGCCAATGAAATGAGACGTTACAAGTTGTTTGTTTGTGATACGCCAGAATGTTATCAATGAACTATCAAACGCTAAAGTTGACTGCATTTCAGTGTAATGATAGCCTTTTTAGAATTTTCACCACTTTCTAACACTGCCAAAAATTCTACATAAACAGTTAACTGAAGTACTTTCCTTATACTATTCAGAAATGAATTTGAATATGTATCATGACCGTTTACTTTTTTTGATATCTTTAAATTGACAATATAATACTTCCATGAGCAAACCAAATCAAGGAATTGTATATTTAAATATACAATTCCTTGACCAAATCGAATGAAAAAGAAAATATTCCGTAAGTTTTAATAACTAAATATAACCCATATATACGTTAAAAAAACGTATCATGAAACACTGGTATTTATTGCAGTTTGACGAAGAATATGTACAAGTATTCAATATTGGAGCAATAGTTGCATATAGCAAACATAAAAGTGTAGGAGACATGCTTACTAGATCAAAGTTAAAGACTTTAACATAAAATTGACAGTTGGACCCCTGATGATGGCAGATCTGTCGGCATAATATCTAGATCTTTTGATTAAAAATTTAAATAATACATATTTCAATACACATTAATAATTCTCACATTTGATTATATTAAAGTAACGCATCTTAAGATGACCATCCCAAGCTTTAACTGCCGAAACACTAAAACAGTGTCGGGTCCTATCAGGCAATATGGGATGCGTGGTTGCATGGCACAGGCACTTGTCTCAGAAAAAAAATTCTGTTATATTAAGGTATATAGGAAATTTTTTTTCTGAGACAAATGCCTGTGTTGCATGGGTGTTTTATAGTAACAAAAAGTATGGATCAAATCATCGTGATTTTTAAAGGTCTCACGGCGCACATAAAACGCAAACGGCAATGTTCTGTCTTCATTCGACCCTAAGTTAAACAAATAGTTCACAAAAAAAACACAACAAAAATTTACAAGCTTTATTACGGTTGTCATTGTTTTGAAACGCTATATATGCGGAGCGTCCGTTTGTAATTCCACTTCATTAAGAAGGTAACTACGCCCCTGGTAAGTCCCCGAGGGTATCACCAGCAAAATAGCCATCACTTCTGTACTCGCATTAAAATACGCATATTGTTCTATCTAAAATTTCTGTTATAAAATTTCGAAATCATTTTAAATTAAGGAATGTATCTCCCTCATGCAAAGCTCTGATTCCTTGTCCAGGTTTGGCTCTACTTTTGGTCTTATTAGGTTTAAGGAATGTATCTCCCTCATGCAAAGCTCTGATTCCTTGTCCAGGTTTGGCTCTACTTTTGGTCTTATTAGGTTTAAGGAATGTATCTCCCTCATGCATAGCTCTGATTCCTTGTCCAAGTTTGGCTCTACTTTTGGTCTTATTAGGTTTTGTAAGCTCTGATTCCTTGTCCAGGTTTGGCTCTACTTTTGGTCTTATTAGGTTTAAGGAATGTATCTCCCTCATGCATAGCTCTGATTCCTTGTCCAAGTTTGGCTCTACTTTTGGTCTTATTAGGTTTTGTAAGCTCTGATTCCTTGTCCAGGTTTGGCTCTACTTTTGGTCTTATTAGGTTTTGTAAGCTCTGATTCCTTGTCCAGGTTTGGCTCTACTTTTGGTCTTACTAGGTTTTGTAAGCTCTTCAATGTTTGTATTAGGTTTTGTAAGCTCTTCAGTGTTTGTATTAGGTTTTGTAAGCTCTTCAGTGTTTGTATTAGGTTTTGTAAGCTCTTCAAAGTTTGTATTAGGTTTTGTCAGCTCTTCAATGTTTGTATTAGGTTTTGTAAGCTCTTCAGTGTTTGTATTAGGTTTTGTTAGCTCTTCAAAGTTTGTATTAGGTTTTGTTAGCTCTTCAATGTTTGTATTAGGTTTTGTAAGCTCTTCAGTGTTTGTATTAGGTTTTGTAAGCTCTTCAGTGTTTGTATTAGGTTTTGTAAGCTCTTCAGTGTTTGTATTAGGTTTTGTAAGCTCTTCAAAGTTTGTATTAGGTTTTGTCAGCTCTTCAATGTTTGTATTAGGTTTTGTCAGCTCTTCAATGTTTGTATTAGGTTTTGTCAGCTCTTCAATGTTTGTATTAGGTTTTGTAAGCTCTTCAAAGTTTGTATTAGGTTTTGTAAGCTCTTCAAAGTTTGTATTAGGTTTTGTAAGCTCTTCAATGTTTGTATCAGGTTTTGAACTTTCAAATATTTTGGTCTCGAGCATAACTGAACTGTCATTAATTGTCGAAATGCGCATATGACGCAATAACATTGGTACCGTTAATGTTAATGTTATTATAGTTATCCAAATACAGGAGCTCAAAGGACAATCACAACTGAATTATTAACAGTAATAACAAAAACAGTTATTAGGCGTATTCATTTTTGAGATAACATTTGTTATGTGTGATGTGAGCTTCTACAATTTTTAGCCTACGACCTGTTTGTTTAGCAAAATTGTCTATTCATAGTGTACGTAATGTTCCTCAAAAATATTGAGCATATATCGATCTTGAAGTGCACCATAGCTGTCTAATGTTTGTCGGTATTATTTCTGTATTTTACTGTGATATTGTCAGGCAATTTATCACAGTATTTGTTAGATTTCTTTGCCAGATATCGTGCATAATTTGTTTGAATTACCCCGCAGCTGTGTTCTGCAATGTATAGTTGTAGAGTAATCGACACATATATATAGACTTGTATATATATATTTTTTTCAATTTAGACTTGTGTATATATATATATATATATATATATATATATATATAAATATATATATATATATATATATATATATTATATATATACAAGTCTAAATTGAAAACAACGTTCAAACCTATGATTGCGTTGGATAAAAACCGCAATTTTTATACGTGTGCATGCAAAACAAATTTCTTGGTAGAGGGGTCTAAATACAGCACAAACAACATTTTCAAAAGACCAAAAAAGTGAAAAAGTATATTTTAACAAAACGCATTTGACTAGCAGGTAGAACAACAGATGTTCTTAAACCCTGCTGACTGCCATGGCGATTGCCAAATAAACGGATCACATGGTGTAACAAAATGGATCTTAATTATTAATTTAATACCAAACAGAAAACAATAAACTTGCGGAAAAGATGGTATACCGCAAACATGAGGTGCAAAAATTTGTACACCATATCCGGATTTCGACAATTAATGTCTCTTCAGTGATGTTAGGAATCGAAACGGTATTTGGAAGGCCATACAATTTACCTCAATTTAGGATAGACTCTTGAATTTTGAAGAGTCGAAATAGGATGAACGGATCATCTAAACCTGAAGGCAAATATAATTGCAAGCCCAAACGAAAAAATATAAACAAGTCTAAATTGAAAACAACGTTCAAACCTATGATTGCGTTGGATAAAAACCGCAATTTTTATACGTGTGCATGCAAAAAGTTAGTAGAAAGCTTTATGAAAATCTTTTCAGCCGAATAAATCTAATCCTATGTGTCTATAGATTGGCAGCATTTCTAGTCTGAAATGAAAATGATGAAAATATAGGGATCATTGTGTTACTGGGAAAAAGGTACATTAAACATTATTCAGTACCGCATTAATTTTACCTCATGGATATTACTATCTCTCTCTATTACGTTAATATAGTTTACGAACATGCATTACTAAAATTTAAAATCGAACAGTTTGTAGAACTCGAGGAAATCAGACCCTTGCCTTGTTACTCTCTCTCTCTCTCTCTCTCTCTCTCTCTCTCTCTCTCTCTCTCTCTCTCTCTCTCTCTCTCTCTCTCTCTCTCAGAGGCTTAGTAGTGGCTCCCAAATTTCCTTTTCTTATATCGGAAGTGGGATATTTATAAAGCCATTCAAAGAACAAAACAGACCACAAACATAAATTTTCCACTATTTCTTTACATATGTAAATAATATGGAATATAACTGAAAAAAAATTAGATAGATGTATACGTGTGACAATATTTTATTGAAAAACTGTATAACTGATAATCAATGAAACGACGTGTTTTATTTTGTAGACTGGATCTTTATGTAAAATATTAACTCATTTTTTGTATCTCTCATTTTAAGTGCTTCGTGGTTAGCCTTTATCTTCAAGTTGGAATAATATTTATTACATTCAAATGCTACAGGTTATCACTAAACTTAGGTGGGTGAAAATGGGTAAAAAAATATTCCTATCCTTTAACAATGGTGATTTCCATTTACGACAAACACTTTTTTGATAGGTGGTGCAATATTTTGTCTCTCCTGTTACCATGTTCAAAAGAAATTTCGGGCTATTTAGAAAAGGTTTCGATAAAATTTTAAACCTGTTTTTCATAGCCAATAAGATGGTTTTCAAGAATAAAAACTACTATATATTTTCATTCTGTGTAATGATAGATTATTTGTCAATTTTCCATGTTGTATTGAAAAATACCTCTAAAAATTGGTTGTCAAAGGTTATAAAAATAACCACCAGCAACGCAAGTCTAAGATAGTAATTTATAATGTTCAGCATTTTTTTCTTTTTCTAATAAACCTAACATCAAGTAATTCCCTCGCATGTTTGTTTACTTTTGTCTTTTTTTTGGTAACAGGAACGTACGTTAACGATATAACACCATATTAAGTTCTATCCTGTTACCCTTTTTGTCTATCCTGTTACCGATAGCAGTATTGCATTTGTATATGCTAAATTGCGAAGATTAAGACGTTGTAACCTTTAAATGAGTTCAAACAACCAAGCATTTCATTATGCGTAAAACTATATGTAATTATAAACTTTTTAAAGACGTTTCTGTCAAATATTGTCTATCCTGTTACTGTAACCATAGTAACAATAGTAAGAGGATAGACATAACAGTATAGACAAATACCGGTATCTTCATTTATGAATGCTGTTGTGAAATAACTACTCCCTTTGATGAAGTGATAATGTTTTTCTGCTGTGATTTTGGTTTCCAACACGTAATTGCACTTTTTACAAGTGTAATATTGGTGTAATTAATAAATACGTTGGTAACAGCATCGACATGACAAAAGGGTACCCACTAATTTTTTCACTAAATGTCTTGAATTTTTTTTCTCTTCACTGTTATGCAAGAAACGTGTTGTGTTAAATTTTTAGGATGCTTTGTGCTTTTGAAATCATCACTGAATAGTTCTATATTCATAGGGAGATACAATTTAACGGTTGAGTTAGTAGCGGTAACAGGGTAGACATGCATTTCATGTACGCCAATTGAATTTAGTTTGTAGAAAAAAATGTTACTGTGTGTTACATAGAATAATAAAGAAGCTGTGATTTTTCGTAAGAGTTATTATTACCATTATAAAACAGTTCCTTTTGCAGATCTTTGCAGATATCAAGGCAATCAGAAAATAGATAAAAGATCATTTGAAACGTGTAACCCTGATACTGTACGCACATAAATTACGCAAAAATCTGACTTGCATATATTTTAATCATATCAAAAAAAGATCTAAATCGTGTTTACTATTGATGTTCCAACTCATAAATCCTACAAACTTCCATTTAAACACTTACAGCTGCATTTTCCTTTAAAAATAAAAAAAATAGCATAGGTGTACTGAAAATTCGACATTTTTTTTCAAATGACCCATATATGCGTAATCTTCATGTAAATGCTATATGATGTATCGTTACGTACGTACCTACTGTTATGTCCAAAGCTACTGAATATAAAAATTAAACACCAGTCCTATTGTCATAATGACAATCATCCAAGTTTTATTTAAACCTGTCATATAAAAAAAAAGCAGATTTACCGTTTAACGTATAGTATAGACAGTTCTACGTGGTTGAATATAACAATTAGAAGATGTAGTATCAATCTCATTACAAAATAAAGATCCTGTGTCCAAGCTTTAATTGCTAGCACATCTTCTTATTAGTTTTCTCGTTTGAATTGTTTTACATTTGTCATATCGGGGGCTTTTAAAGCTGACTATGCGGTATGGGTTTTGTTCATTGTTGAAGGCCGTACGGTGACCTATAGTTGTTAATTTCTGTGTCATTTGGTCTCTTGTGGAGAGTGTCTCATTGGCAATCATACCACATCTTCTTATTTTTATATTTGCTAGCAAATCTTGGACACAGGATCTGTATTTTAATCAGATTGACTGTTTGGTATGATTGCCAATGAACCAATTCTCCATCAGAGACCAAATGACATATAAGTTAACTTCAATAAAATTGAGAATGGAAATGGGGAATATGTCAAAGAAACAACAACCCGACCAAAGAGCAGAAAACAGCCGAAGGCAACCAATGGGTCTTCAACACAGTGAGAAAATCCCGCACCCAGAGGCGGGCTTCAGCTGGCCCCTAAACAAAAATGTGTACTAGTTTCTCGTTTGAATTGTTTTACATATGTCATATCGGGGGCTTTTATAGCTGACTATGCGGTATGGGTTTTGTTCATTGTTGCATAGGTCACCATACGGCCTTCAACAATGAACAAAACCCATACCGTATAGAATGCTAAAAAAAGGTCCCGAAATGACAAATGTAAAACAATTCAAACGAGAAAATTAACGGCCTGATTTATTTAGAAAACAATAAACGAAGAACAAATTTGATAAGTGGGGCCCACTGACTGCCTAAGAGGAGGCCCGCTCCGGTCATGCTTCAGTGATTCCCTATATAATCAACCAATTTTTCCCCAAAAAAGAGGGGGCCCGGGCCCCCTTGGCCCCCTCTTAATCCGCCTCTGCATTGTAATATTTAGTGTATGTATCAGAGGAAACAATAGTTTACCGATGTTCAACTTTCGTTAATCCATTTTCAGTTAACAAACCAAGTAAAAAAAACGAAGGGAATCGCATGAACTTCAAAACAGGTCGGGAGTGGGTTTATCGACAGAGTAAGAGTATCCTGCTTTGCATGCATCACCCGCCATGCGAATCAAGACCTAAGTCAAAATCTATTGATAGGGAATAGGACACGTACATTGGTTATTTAATAGATCAGACCACAATTCTGGTATCTTGAGATCTAACACCGCGAAAACATGTCTCGTGAATTGAGACACATATATATTGTTTGTCAATCAATTCGTGAAGGTGATCATAAAACATGTGTAGTGTAGATTTCAGTCGTTCTTTCTCATCACCTTGTTGGAGAAGTTTTTGCATTATAAGCACATCCCTGTTAGTGAAGTCTTTATAATGTGAACGTACACAACAATAATTCAAACTAATACGTAGATAAACACATACATAAATACAACATAAGAAAGTCGTGACCAAAATATATTATATAGTTTTTATCCCCCAAAAAAAAAAAAAAATGTGTATAAAGACTGATAGATTTTAAATAATACTAAAATGATTAACATATTCCTTTTCGAGATTGGTGGATTGGTATTTTAACGTCCCGTGGCAAAGAGTGCATGCATACCAGGACGTGCAGTATGATATAAATGTGAATCCTGTTAACACAAGATAGGCAAGCTTGGTATTTAATCGTGCTAGCGTCAACAGAAATGCATATTACCCAACTCTGACACATTATTCTGACTCCTTGCCGACCAGTATCCGCTCGTATTTCTAAATGAGAAACAGAAAATACATGTACAAATTTTAAAGTCTTTAGTTTGACCCGGTCGGGGATCTAACCAACAACCCCCCGCACTGAGAGGCGATTTTTGTATGAGGGTTTGGATGGGTTTACAGAATAAAGTATAATGGGCCTATACAGCAGAAAAATGGGCCAAAACAAATAAAGAAATGAGGAAAATAGGCAAAAAAATAAAGAATAGAAAATAATGAGCAAACAAAATAAAAAATAGATAAAATGACATAAAATGTCAAAGATTCTGAAGAAACGTTTTATGTTTTACTTTATTTTCTTATACTTATAAAAATAAATGTACATGTAATATTTATTATATGAATAGCTTTACTTTTTAGAACTTGCCTATGGAATAAGCTCTACTATTACTACATGAGCTTCCACAATCACATAATGGTGGACTGTTGGGCAAGCTGTCACTTGTGCCTGTATAAAAAAAAACTAGAACCGTAAGAGAATTCACAAAAGTGTAACCCCAGCCCGCAATATACTATAAGTATATTGAAGTAAATAAATTCGATCATTTCTCCTTTAACACGCTGGATCAGACAAATGGACGAAAAGACTGACAAATGGACAGACGGATAAGGTGGTGCTGTATAACAAAAACACGCCGGGGGTATAAAAAGCGCTAGAGAATCTGAAAGAACACTCGTTTTTCTAATTATTTTTTTCTTGAATATATTATGCTGTGCATGAGAAATTTTGTTCATTATATGTGTGTGGGTGTTAAATCATGTGTTCATAATTCTTACTAGTATATAATTTGCATATCTACAAATACTTGAATGTGAATAGTCCCTTAGAAAATCTTTACATGGTTTATACTTCGATAGACCATGTTGCCAGAATTACTCTCGTAACCTTTTTTAAAAATGTGTCGATTTGGCTTTTTGATCCGTGAATTCATTCGCGTTACACATAAAAGGGCTGCTGTGGTTCCTCAAAAAGTAAAAAAAATAACAATAAATATTTGAGTTGAGAATTATAAGGATTGAGGATTGCACACATTTTTTTCTAGATTTTATTGATGTATAGACTTGGTCGATTCATTCACAAACTTTACACAACAGTTTGGGAGAACATCGACCAAGTTTACACTTTCGGACTTTTTTTTATGTTTGTGAGAGCATATATGAAGGGCCTGATGGGGGGGGGGGTCTCATCACGAGTTGATTTTTTTGTCAATCACGGATCACGAAAATATAAAAAAAAAAATCTGTAGAAAAACGGATCACGATAGCGAAAATGCGCCTATCACGAAGAACGAAAATAACCCATCAGGCCCCTCATATATATGCCTAGTTTACACTTTTGGACTTTTTTCAGTTTGTGGGTGCTTCGGCCAAAATATACACACCAATTATCTCTATGAAAAATGTATTTAATCCTATATACAAATACACCATATACGGTACCCAGTTCGCACTAACACATTTTGATATTCAGTGAATAACGAAATTAAGAGTCAAAATCCTAATATTGCATCTGTTATAAATAGTTCCCACCATAATGAAGACCTGTATTAACAACAATTGACGGACGTACAGACTTTCATACAAATAACATACTTTATAGAATAACTGCAAAATGTTATTTGCTCAGTTTTGATAGATGGCAGTGTAAATTAATCCAGAGGAAATTTCACAAGTTCACAAAGGCATTTTACCAAGACATTGGAAATCAATATGAATAATTATAATCCGTAAATTAATTTATATTAACTGTGGCTGTTCTTATCATATGTAAACAATAGATATAGGAAGATGTGGTATGAGTGCCAATGAGACAACTCTCCATCCAAGTAACAATTTATAAAAGTAAACCATTATAGGTCAAGGTACGGCCTTCAACACGGAGCATTGGCTCACACCGAACAGCAAGCTATAAAGGGCCCCAATAATTACTAGTGTAAAACCATTCAAACGGGAAAACCAACGGTCTAATCTATAAAAAAACGAGAAACGAGAAACACGTATGAACTACATTAACAGACGACAACTACTGTACATCAGATTCCTGACTTAGGACAGGTGCAAACATTTGCAGCGGGATTAAACGTTTTAATGGTACCAAACCTTCACCCTTTTTCTGAAACAATAGTGTAACATCACAACATAGAAAGACACAAGCATCTTTTACAGGCTCATTCACGTTTACAATCAAGCTCACAACTCTTATTTAAACTCAATGTGGATTTTCGATTTGATTGACATTTATGGGATTTTAATGGTGAATTAATGAAATAAAAATCCAGAAGCATGCCTTGGGGAAGCTCGAAATATTAATGAATATATGATCCACTATGAAAAATTTTGTCCTGCATTTTTTTTTTAGTTGTAATCTCTGTCGTGCCTTTTTATTTTTCACTCTATTCGGTCCTGCCTATTTTTTTCAAATTTCATCCTAGGCCCCCACTTCCCCTCATAAAAAACAAATGGTAGCTCCCTTACCTTGTCTTCTTAATGTACGAATTTTCGGTGAGTCTGTGTATTGACAGAAGGTACTACACATAGTTTCCTCATCATTTGACAAGTTTGTTTGTCCTGACATGAACACTCTCTCATTAGGCATTGAGTCAGTGAAGATATCTTCAAAATGAAAAACATTAGTATAGTATATATATAGTATTCGAACATACATTATTAAAACCGAACAATCGGTAGAACTCGGGTGATGAGACATTATGATAGTATCTCTCTCTCTCTCTCTCGTTCATGCTCTTCTTCAAATTGGATAAACTTGTTTGTACAATATTCGGCTTTGAGCATTCCTGATGAAGGAAAATCTAGAAAGGCGCTTCGGACGAATGCAATTTATATAAATGTTGTTTTCATTTTTCATGAAATATTTTCTTTTTCATTTTATAATCAGTTTCTGTAATGATCGTGAGTGTATTCTTTAAGACGTATTTCATGGATATATGTTAATCCAATATAAAAAAGAAGATGTGGTATGATTGTCAATGAGACAACTCTCCACAAGAGACCAAATGACGCAGAAATTAACAACTATGGGTCACCGTACGGCCATGTATATCAATATCAACCCTTTTTTTTTTTAGATCTACAAGTAGGACAAGTCTTTCGAAATTTATACAATAAAACAACATATAAAATGATACGCCGACACACTGAAATAGCTGATCGAGAATATTTACATATCTGCAATATTAATCCACAATTTCACAAGTTCACAAAGGCATTTTACCAAGACATTGGAAAAAGTTTATATTTACAATATAATTACACAAATAATAACGTATTCAAACAAGAAAAACAGCTTTTATAATCGAAGAAAATAAATGATTACAATAAAGATAAATAATAAACAACATGGTCTTTTTTTCCTGTGTGAACTTATTTACCATCTTTGCTTCGATACTATTTTGGGTTTCATCTAAGTTGTCAAAAGGTTCTTAAAATTCAGATAAAAAAATCGCTTTTGGTCTACTTTGTCTCTAATAGCACGTTATGATTCAGGATAACATAAATGGAAACAAATGTAATTTCTCCACATGCACCATGCTCGTGTGCGTGACTGAAATACTAGTCACTGTCGATTGTTTGCGCTATATCATAGCATCTGTGTTCCGCTCCGTTTTGAATCTTACATTTTTTTTTTAATTTGTTCTAAGTTTTTTTCTCCATTATTTATTTGAAAGTGAAATCACATACCTGACAAAAGGTAAAAGAAATAAAGATCGTTGGTAACTTTTGTAAATTTCATACAAAGGTATAGCCAACGGCTAGTACTACGGCTAACACTGCTATAGCTTACGTCACTTCTGAAACATAACATACAAACTATAATAGTTAATTACATGAAAAATTTATATAACAGTCCATCTATACGGTAATTTGAAAGTTTAAGATTTTTCTTTTTCATCTTTTAACTTCTTTTATTAACCGATGTAATGATACGACGGTTCGGTATTTACAAAACTACATGAAAATAGCCCTGCCACTCCTTGAACCAAGTCAGAAATCTAGTCAGTTGTTATTGCAGTCTTTTTATGTTGTAAAGCGCACCTATGAATTATGCTAAGTTTTCGGTTGACTGAGGTACTAGTATACACATATGATCATCCCTGGACATCTCCCACTCGGCAGTAAACCCCATGCTGAAGAGGGGCGTCTGTTGTATAATAAATAAGCAACAACCGCCGGTCGGAATGCCTCGAGCTCGTGTTTTGAGAGTATCACGCTTTCTGCACATTTAAGAACCTTTGCAGCAACTCTCTGAGTGATCGTGATCCGTAGGTGGCATGTTGCGAGGCAAAGTTGTTGGGTGAACTGTTAGAATCTTTTCTAGGGTAGAGCTGTCATAATCTGTTCTAGGGTAGAACTGTAAAAATAAGTCCTGGGATAGAACTATCAAAATCAGTTCTATAGGGTAGAACTCTCATAATCGGTTCTTGGGTAGAACTGTTTTACAATTGGATAAAATTGTCAGAACCTGTGATAGGATAAAACTGTTAGAGTTGGTACTAGAATAGAGCTGTCAGAATCTGTTCTAAGATAGAACTGTAAAAAATGTTCTAGGGATACAACTGTCAGAATATGTTATAGTGTTGAAAACTCAGAGCCTGTTATGGGGTAAACCTGATCTATTGCTTCTTTCTTAAACTGTCATAATCTTTTCTTAGGTAGAAATACTAAAATATGTTGTATGAATAGAACTGTAGGAATCTGTTCTAAGATAGAACTGTTGGTTGGTTCTAGGGATAAAATGTCATAGTCTGTTATGGTGTAAAACTTATTAGTATTTCTAGCTTCTGTCTTAAACTGGCATAGGTCATTTATCTATCTGTTTTAAGGTAGAAATGTTAAACATTTTTCTGGGATAGAACTGTCAGAATCAGCCTAAGATAGAGCTGTAAGTATCTATATTTAGGATAGAACTATCACAATCAAATATAGGGTAAGATATGTTCTAGGGATAAAACTGTTAGAGCTGGTTTTAGGATAGAGCTGTCAGAATCTGTTCCAACATAGAACTGTAAAAAATGTTCTAGGGATACAATTGTCAGAATCTGTTATGGTGTTGAAAAGTCGGAGCCTGTTGTGGGGTAAATCTGATTTATAGCGTCTTTCTTAAACTGCCATAATCTTTTCTAGGGTAGAACTATTAAAATATGTAATTGGCACTCACACCACATCTTACTATATCAATGTAGCCGATTTCTAGCTCGTCTTAAATTATCAGAAACTGCCCTAGGATAGAACTTTCAGAATATGTTCTAAAACTGAACAGTTAAAATCTGTTTTTCAGGTAGATGATGATGGATGACACTTTATTGTCAGCGGCAAACTAAATGCATATCATGGACGAGATCATGTAAATGCAATATGAGTATAAACCCTGCTTTGTACTAGACAGACACGCTAAGTCGGATTTTTGAAGTGCAAGTTCATAAGGTAACAGTCCATAGGGAGATATGTCAGCCTACCCGGACATATCTGACCAGTCTTTGCTCTTACTCCTTAATGCAGCATTCTTTGCGGAGAAGAAGCAAATACCAATTTTAAAGTCCCGGCAGGGTTCGAACCCACGACCTACCGCACTCGAGGCGAACAAGCTATTATGAGACCACCGACGTGGTAACTATCAACATTAGTTATGGGATAAAACTGTCAAAAATTAGCTCTAGAATAAAGCTATTATAACATTCTTTTCTAAAGTAGAACTTTCAAAATCGATTCTTGAGATAGAACTGTCAGAATCTGTTTTAGGGTAGAACTGTCAGAATCTGTTTTAGGGTAGAACTGTCGGAATCTGTTTTAGGGTAGAACTGTCAGAAGCTGTTTTAGGGTAGAACTGTCAGAATCTGTTTTAGGGTAGAACTGTCAGAATCTGTTAAGGATAGAACTGTCAGAATCTGTTTTAGGGTAGAACTGTCAGATAAAATTGAGAATGGAAATGGGGAATATGTCAAAGAGACAACAACCCGACCAAAGAGCAAACAACAGCCGAAGGCCACCAATGGGTCTTCAACGCAGCGAGAAAATCCCGCACCCGGAGGTGGTCCTCAGCTGGCCCCTAAATAAAATTGTGTACTAGTTCAGTGAAAATGGACGTCACACTAAACTCCAAAAGATATAAATGAACTAAAATTTAAAAAACATACAAGACTAACAAAGGCCAGAGGCTCCTGACTTGGGACAGGCGCAAAAATGCGGCGGGGTTAAACATGTTTTGTGAGATCTCAACCCTCTCCCTATACCTCTAGAATCTGTTTTAGGGTAGAACTGTCAGAATCTGTTTTAGGGTAGAACTGTCAAAATATGTTTAGCGTAGAACTGTCAAAATCTGTTTTAGGGTAGAACTGTCAGTGTTTAGGGTAGAACTGTCAGAATCTGTTTTAGGGTAGAACTGTCGGAATCTGTTTTAGGGTAGGACTGTCGGAATCTGTTTTAGGGTAGAACTGTCGGAATCTGTTTTAGGGTAGAACTGTCGGAATCTGTTTTAGGGTAGAGCTGTCAGAATCTGTTTTAGGGTAGAACTGTCAGAATCTGTTTTAGGGTAGAACTGTCATAATCTGTTTTAGGGTAGAACTGTCAAAATCTGTTCTGTGGATGAGCTGTCACACTCTGATATAGGATAGAACGGTCAAAATCTGTTTTTAGACTCTGTTGTAGAACTTTCAGAATATGTTATGGGGGAAAAGTGTTTTCTAGTTTCTGTCATATGCTATTTTATGATAGAGCCGTTATAATTTATTTTGGTGTTAAACTAATAGAATCTGTTTTGGGATTGAATTGTGAGAAATTGTTTTAGGATACCACTGTGAGAATCTGTCCTAGAATAAAATTGTCAGAATCTGCTCAAGGACAGAATTGTCGCAATCTGCTCCAGGAAAGAATTGTCAGAATTCGGTATGGTTCTAGGAAAAAACTTTCAGAATCTGTTCTGGGATCTGTTCTAGAATAGAACTGCCAGAATGTGTTCTAGAACAGATTTGTCGTAATCTGTTCCAGGAAAGAATTGTCAGAATTCGATTTGGTTCTAGAAGAGAACTGTCAGAATCTGTTCTAGAATAAAACTGTTCTAGGATAGAATTGTCAGAATTCAGTTTGGTTCTAGGAGAGAACCGTCAGAATCTGTTATGGGCTAAAACTGACTTTAAACTTCTGACTTACACTGTCAGAAACTGTTTTATAGTAGATCTGTCAGAATACATTATAGGATGAAACTATCAGAATCTGTTCTAGGTAGATCTGTCAGAATACCTTATGTGATAGAACTGTTTGAAACTGTTCTTGTGATAGAACTGTCAGAAACTGTTCTAGAATATGTTTTTGGGCAGAACTGTCAGAATCTGTTCTAGGGTATATCTGTTAGAATACATTCTATGGTAGATCTATAAGAATCTGTAATGGATAGAACTGTCAGAATCTGTTTTGGGTTAGATCTGTCAGAATACGTTAGGGGAAAGAACTGTTCTAGTGATAGAAAATCTGTTATGGGGTGACACTGATTTTTAGCTTCAGTCATACACGGTCAGAAAATGTTTTAGTTTATATCTGCCAGAATATGTTATGGAATAGAACTGTCCGAAACAGTTCTAGGATAATTTTGCCAGAATCAGTTCTAGGATAGAGTTGCAAAATCCAGTTCTAGAATAGAGATGGTAGAATCTGTTCTAAGATAGTGTTACCAGAATAAGTTCTAAGATAGAGTTGGCAGAATCTGATCTAGAATAGAATTGTAAGAATTTGTTCTAGGGTAGAGTTGTGAGAATCTGCTATGAGAGCCTGTGACACAGAACTGTTAGAACCTGTTCTGGGATTAAATTGTCAAAATCTGTTTTAGAATATCACTGTCATAATATGTACAAATTTATATATACACTGTATATAAATGTTGACAGATTTGTGAATGTATAGCCAATGTCTATTGTCAAATTTGGTAACAATCCTGTAATTTTGGATTTTAAAGCAATAAAATATCTTATATTATCCTATCTAGCCTGTAAACATTGAGGTTGAGTTCGAATCCCGCACGTGGCAGGTTTTCCTTCCGAAGGTCGATGGTTCTGTGACCAGGGAAAATGCAGCTTCAGTTTAATATTTTGGACTTTAATATAAAATTCTCAATTTTGATAATTTAGACTTTATTTCTATGTGTTTTAAGACACTATAACAACCGCAGAGGAGGCCGATTTAGATAGTGCTAAGTCCGAGGACGGACTTAATTGGGAGGAGAGGCATATGTGACCAGGGAAAATGCAGCTTCAGTTTAATATTTTGGACTTTAATATAAAATTCTCAATTTTGATAATTTAGACTTTATTTCTATGTGTTTTAAAATTCATTTAATTTTATATTTTCGTTTCTATTTACATTTAATATCCAGGACTTAAAATCAACATGCTTTGATATGCAATTTAATTCTCAGTTTGGACATTGAGTGACATGTTTTATTCTATTAGCTAATTAGTGACATTATACCTTTTTCATTATTATATATTTTTAAATATCATAATCAGATTAGTAAATTAACTTTATTCTTCAAGTTCTAAAAATAGTTTAATCCTTGTCAGTGAACAATATTACTCAAATTAATTGTTATTTGTTATGTCTATACTTGTCAATTCAATTGTGTATAAATACTTGTTTATAATTTTTATAAGGAAGATTTGGACTCAGGACTTTACACTGAACACAGTCCATCTGTAGTAAAAGTATCCATGCTGAATTATTGATTTATTCATCGCTAGTTCCAGAGTCTCAACAGTTAGTTTTCACCAGAGTTTCAGTGCCAAAGTTCTCATTGCTATTCACAGCAATCGTTCGTTGTGTGATCAGGTGCATCACACAGTTTCAGTAACAAGAGGCTATTCAGTCAGGCTCTTGTTACACAACCTTATAGGTCACCCAGTTTCCCCGGTGACAGTTCTCTCCTGGCACTCCGGCTTCCTCCACCAATAAAAACTGACCACCACGTAATAGCACAATAGTGCTGAAAGTGGCGTTAAACACCAATAAATCATTTATTCCATTTACAGTCTCTTATTCGTGACCCTCAGAACAGAGCCTATTGCATGTTAGGTCGTTCTTTGTATAACATTACTATTAATGATGAAAGTTTCAACTGAAACCAAAATAAAAGTGACTGAAAAAACAACAACCTTAAAATCACTAAACCACAAAATCCAAACCTGACGTATATTTATGTTATCATTATTTTTAAGATTAAACATACACCGTATGATATCGATTCCAATGCGCTTGATATTACGCATCCGAAACAACTATAATAAAACATTTGGACAGTCAAAAAACGTAAAACAATTGAAAATTAAAAAAATCAAAGAGCTTATAAACGAAATTTACAGTGTTGTTTTGAAAACAATTTTGTTATATGAAATATGTCATACACAGCGCAAACATAAAAAGAAAAAGAAAAAAAGCGACATCATCGATGATTGTAAGAGAGAAAGAAACTACTTTTGAAATGCTATTAAAATGTGAAAGTTTTTCAAGGTAGGCTACTGTCGCTCGCCGTCTTAAAGTATTCTATTCTTTATAGTTTGATTTTATGGTGTGCTGTAACACCTCTGTCCAATGTTAGGAGAGGGTTGCAATTAGTGACCCGCAAACATGTTTATCCCCGCCATATTCTGTATGTTCCTGTCCCTAGTTAGGAGCCTGTAATTCGGTGGGGGTCGTTTGTAGCTGTATATCATATTTGTTTTTTGTTAATTCTTTTTATGCATAAATCAGGCCGTTAGGTTTCTCATTTGAATTGTTTTACTTTTGTCATTTAAGTGTCTTTTATAGCTTGCTATGCGGTATGAATTTTACTCATTGGTGAGAGGACCGTGCGGCAGTCTGATTAAAACCAGCCCCCACTATCCACTTGCGTTTGGATAGTGGGGGATGGTTTTAATCAGACTGACCGTACGGTGACCTATAATAGTCGCTTCATCATTTGGTATCTAGTGGAGAGTTGTCTCATTCGCAATCATACAAATGTTCTTATTTTATTTTTTTAATAATAAATGGTATAAAGTCCACGTTTTGAAATGGGAAACTCTAACAAAATATCACTCACAAAAAAAAAAATAAAAATAAGCAGGTGAACAATCACGTTTGTTTAAATTCTGTCCTTTTTTCCCGATTTACAAACTGATAAAAGCAGAAATGGCTTAGTCCATCCTTATGACGTGTGTGTTGATTGAACTTCTCTGTCAGAAGACACGGTTTAGTAATATCTTTCCAAGCCTATTTACATGAAGGTTGTCCTATAGATGTCTTAAATTTATCTTTGATATTTGGATACTGGTTGCTTGCCTTATACCGCACAACTCCCTTGTATTCATACATTCGTGTATAATAAGCTTAATTCTTAAAATAGTTTATTAAATATGAGGATGTGGATGGGGTTTACAGAATAGAGAATTGTGGGGAAAAGGTGCAGAATAATGGGCAAAAAAATATAAAGAATAGAGAAAAACAGGGCAAAATAATAAAGAATAGAGAATAATGGGGTGCTAAATATAAAGAATAGAGAATAATGAGGTGCTAAAATATAAAGAATAGAGAATAATGGGGTGCTAAATATAAAGAATCGAGAATAATGGCCAAAAAATATAACGAATACAGAAAAATGACCTAAAAAATTAAAGAATGCAAAAATTAAGGACTCCCCATCCAGACCCTCAAATATATTTCTTACTTGAAAACCACAACTTTCTCTGTGTTAGAGATGGGTAAATCATTGACACAAGTCCAGTCGTCGATGATTGTCCCAAAAACTGATAATCTAATGGAATTTTGTAGTGTTGCAGTTCCGATGGTGATAGTTGTTGATTGTTCTGAATTGTCTGATACTTGTGTGTAATTATATTCCCACACATCATTCTCCAGATCCTCAGGCATAATACAAGCGGTGTCTAAAATACAGGATGTACAAATCAGACCTCATGAAATTAAAGGAATTTGTACAATAAACTCATCTTAGATACCAGTATTGAAATTTTCTACGCCAGACGCGCGTTACTTCTGTAGTAGATAATGATGGATGTGAAAACAATGGGAATGGAATCGGTATATTTCGGTAAACTTCGTTTTGTATCGATATGCTTCGGGAAGAAAATTGTAGTTTTGAAAGTCTAAATTTAGACTCCCTCGAGTGAACACCGTCCTCTTGTCAACGAGTGTGACAAGTAAGAAATTTAACGTTTTACTCCCATTTTTTACCACTATATCCCACATCATCACATTTTTACCCTCTAAATCCCACATCCCCCACTTTTTTACCCTTATATCACACGATCTTAAACTAGAAAAATAACTTTCGTCTCATAAACAATTTAAAATATCTTCGTGTGAGTATTATAATGATGATGTTACTTACATTATCCTAAATGTTGGGAAATTGAATATTATTTGACTACGATATAGAAAGTTATATAAAAATATAATTTACGGACACGAAGAGCAAGTCTTTGTTCACATTATTTTGAATTATCGAACATCATAAATAGTAAATCACATTTATTCATCAAATAGAACACTACAATACACTTTTTTCATAAATTATTTCCTATGTTTCAATTGGCGATAGATCATGACGGATTTTGGAATTAGGCAGTATCACGCAATTTTGCAATACATGATTTACATATTGAATTCAAATCTTTCAAATAATTTATTACCAAGATAATTTTGATAACAGCCTTTTTAAGTAAAACAAATTCTTAAAAATAGTGGAGAAACAACACTGTAACAATATTTTTCTCTGAATTTCAGTTGTCGAACTAGAAAGATATGCTATAATCATTGGATGATAAATCAATGGAAAGTGTGGATATAGAACCGTATAGTTCTGATAAAAACTTCAAGAGCGTATTTGTCGCGTATAATACTTGTATATGGAGATATATCATTACATCCGGATCTCAAATATATAACAAAACTATCTAAGCTCGGCTTTGCCTAAAGAAGTAACGACCTTATTTTCCAATAATTTCTAAATATATCAACGGATAGGTTTGACATAAATCAAACCGGTGGAAAAGCAAAAATGCGATAATCGAACGAACCATTGTCATAAATCATGCCGTTGGTGAAGCAAAAATGCGATTATCGAACAACGAACCTAGTGCGAATTCATACACCAGACTATGAGAAGCAGTCATTAACGAAGAACCTAATTTAAAAGATAGCACAAAATAAAATCGGGACGTCCCATATTTCATTCACATTCAACTTGGTATACAGAATACCTGATTAGAAATTGTAATAAAAAGCTATATGAAGGGCGATATCTTCGATACAGATTAATGTGAGGACTAATCGATTACCCATTCGATTTTCGAGGGGAGAAGGGAACCGCAGGATCAGTTATGGACGGAATATATTCATTTTCATCAATCGCTCGACAGGCTTATTCATTTCGAAAATTGATTTTTACTTCATTCATTAAGTTAGGCAGATTATTCATTTTCATCTGCCTTTAACCAAACAAAACAAAAAAAAACACACACGTATAAACCAAAAATAAAAATATACTATTTAAAAAAAAATTCGGATCCATTCTTAAAGTCATATGAAACTTCAAATAATAAAAAGTTAAATATGTTTTATATAATACTTGAATGGTTAAGTTTTAATATAAAATACGTATACATGGACTTTCATTTAAAAGAAAATCCTTTATCTTCTCCGAATCTTCAGAAATATACTGCTATATAATTATTGTCTTCTCACACCTCTTATTCGGCGACAGCTTTTTCGTACGCATTGACCTTAACCATGACCCCACTCGATAGAAATTGACAACCGAACAGCGCAATTGCGAGTTGAGAAAACCGTGATGAAAGAAAGGGTAAGCAAACGTGGACGCTAGGAAGATAGTATTAATCGATCCTGATTTAATTCACCAAAACATGTAACAACTGTTAGGACGAAGTTTGATTAGCAAATAAGAACGCACGGCAAATATAAAAATTAACAAATAAATAACTCTATCCATGTTATCATCTTACTTATTTTTCACGTGTTCCATGATTCAGTTTTGATTGTTTATCAAATTCGCTATCGGTAAACTTCGTCACCAAAACCCGAGAGTTAGCTAGTAGATAAAGCTTTCTATCAAAAATCACGGAATGAGATATTTTTTGCTGATTATACGTTGTGGATTCGTAATAAATGTAAAATAACGTGCATAGAGGATTAATTTAAAAATAAAGAGATGCGGTATGATTACCAATGATACAACTATCCACCAAAGTTCTAATAAAGTGGATGTAAGCAATTATAGGCAACCGTTCGGCCTTCAACAGTGAGAAAAACCCATACCGTATAGAAGGCTATAAAAGGCCCCCCGACATGAAAAATATGAAACAATTCAATTGAGAAAACTAACGGCCTGATTTATAACAGAACAATTAACGAAAAACAAATATGACAGACATGAACCAACGACAACCACAGAACTATAGGCTCCCGACTTGGGGCAGGCACATAAAGAATGTGGCGGGGTTTAACATGAGCATCCCCTTAACCTGGGACAGTGGTGTAACAGCACAACATAAGAACAAACTATAAAAATAAGTTGAAAAAGGCTTAACTCGTCAGATCGATACAAAGCAGAAAAACATCAAACATAAACACAGACCGGACGTGGCAGGGTATTTATCCATCCCTCATCCCTAATAACAAAAAGGACACTAAGTACAGATCTGAGAGTACTTGCAGTTACTGACAGCTAGTTCAAAGCCAATAACAACGAATAAAAAAAATCATCTATCTAAGACTAAAATATCAATCAGTACACATCCAACATTCAATGGATTTAGCGTAAAGAAGTCATTAACAGTCAGAGAAAAACATGACATTGTGCAATACCAAGATGCCAAACGATCGACAGAGTACATATGTATATAACAAAACTATTAGTATGATTTTAATTTACTGATAACAAAATCAATATTTATACCAATACAAACAATACTCCCCATTTCCATTCTCAATTTTAATATTCAAAGATCTAATTATAGTGTTGAATTGGTAACTTTTAGAATAAGTTTATTTAAAGGATTGATAAGTTTACACGGATCGTATATAAATTTCAGGGCTCGGTAAACAACATCACCGTAAAATTTAGGATGTGCTATTCCGTCTGAAATAAGTTTTTTACAGGTACAGCCAAACTTGCAAACCAAATCTTTGTATCTATGGAAGAATTTAGTGAAAGTTTTAAGTAATTTGTGGTAACTAAATCTCTGACTTAATAATTTACCAGTAATACATAGATTACGTTCATTGAAATCCAAAACGTCACTACAGACACGGGCATAACGAACTAGTTGGGATATATAAAAACCGTAAGATGGTGCC
The DNA here is from genome assembly GCA_017311375.1 of Mytilus coruscus. Lineage (NCBI taxonomy): Eukaryota > Metazoa > Mollusca > Bivalvia > Mytilida > Mytilidae > Mytilus > Mytilus coruscus. Next base: position 105,014,850 of record CM029596.1, on the reverse strand, counting down.
AGAGGAAAATCACCGTCCAAAAAAGGAAAATTAGGGAAAGAACAATCACCCCTTTGTAATCATCCCTTTTGTCGTAAATTTTTGTGTAGAGTTTCTGGTGTAAAACTGAAATATCTAAATCTAGGAAAGACACTTATTGCTCTCAATTTTTGATTTATTTAAAGTAAGTTGCTATGGGTAAATTTCGGCAGTATATTTAGAGAATTCTTGATTATTTAACGAAAAAATATCATCAAGATAACGTTAAGCGTTGTTGAATTTATCAATTTAATGGAATTTAGACGGGTCTTTACTGAGTTTGGCCATAAACTGTGATTCATAACAGTACAGGATCAAGTCTGCTATTAAAGGGGCACACTTGGTGCCCATAGGAATACTTACAATCTGTCGGTAAACTTTATTGCCGAAACGTACATAAATGTTGTCAAGGAGAAAATGTATGGCTGTAATCATCTCATCACACCTCCAGTAAGTATATCTAGCATATTTACCTTTCTCCTTTGAGAAAAAAGCGTTATATGAGTTGCAGCAAATAAATTTGCAATTCGATTTATCGAACGACCATTTAATTAAATAGTAAAACTTTTTTTTGAAAAGATTGTGTGGAAGTGTAGTGTAAAGATGGGATAAGTCAAAACTGTCAACCGAATCAAAAGCACCATCAAAAGCACGTAATTTATCTAAAACATCCAAAGAATGTTTTACACTCCAAAAATGGTTAATTCCACTATTTTCATATGTTTTATTACAAAAATTAATGATCAGTTGTTTGATAGTAGTTAAGGAACTTGTTAAAAGCACTGAAATTCTAGCAGTAGAACACTTACAAGAGGCCGAGATGAAACGATATTTTACGGGTTTTTTGTGTAGTTTAGGTAACCAATACATAGTGGGGACCTTCAAATGTTCAGAAGAGGCCATAAGCTGAGGTGTGGTTGTGACAAGATTATTTACTATATGACTCTGTTTAATAAATAAGTTTAGTATATATGCATGCATTGGTTCAATAATATCCTTTACGTTATACTTACTGAAGAAACTCGTTTCAAATGACTTTTTAAAACTTATTACTAGTTCATTTACTTTACCCATTCATGCACATATATATACGATAGATATATCATACTATAAAAAGAAGTGTACTTACCTAAACTTTGACATAATTATCTCGACAACTCAGTTTTATAAATTTCTTACATATTTTTGTCACGTTTCATGACAACATAACGGAATCAAGTATGCGCATAAGAATTTTAACGAACAAAAATTAAGTGGAATATACGCAGGACGCGGAACGTAAATGTATATGAATATTTTATGAGTTAGACACTCGATCTTTGGAATAATGAAATACTAATGAATCAAATCTGAATACTACGCGTTTAAAAAATCTTTTAATTATGAAAAAAATGAGGCTTTAGATATACGTCAATGATACAACAATCCAAAGTAAATCTAAATAAATCTAGCTGTCAAAATACCTTTTAAACAATGGACAGGTGTTATGCAAAATGTCAAGCTCTTAAAGATGGTCGCTACTTTGTTTCAAAATAACAAGTTTTTTTAAAGGACTGTTATAAATTGATAGTAAATAAATAAGGGAACTAAAAAAGCAGAAAAAAAATGAAGGATCAGTGTGCTTGTTTTCGAGATATAAACCATTGAAAATTTGGCGGGAATGATTCTCTCTAGACTTTTCATACATTAACTTTGGCACCTTTTTTCTTTCAAAAACTATGAAAAATAACAAGGATTTTATAAGATTTTTAAATATGGCTTTTAAAACTATATGTAATAAAATCATGAAAAGAAAAGTAGGGGTTAGCGGGAAAAATTTGTATTGGCACAAAATGGATAAAACTAGAGGATATCGAATATCTGATTAAAGTAAAAAACAAGACAGCGAACATCCTTAATCGCCCAAAGTCTAAAAATGCAGTGGACAAATCTTACACAGACTGTCAAAGATCTACCAAAAATAGTTAAACCATACGACAACTCCATTTGCGTAATAATACATTTCGTCGCGTGCTCCAACAATAACACTACGGGAAAATGTAGTGCCAAATCAATACTCTATTATAAATGGGCCACTCAACGACGTAAGGGAAACAACAATCAATCAATCAGTCAATCAATCAATCATTACAAGTGATCTATTACAGTGTACTAAGTGAATAAAACTAAAGTTAAGTTTGTTTGTATGTTAGGTGAACTTTTAATTTATAAACCAGAAGCGGATTTAAAGAGAAAAGGGGAGCATCTATGGTTAATGCATAGACGTCTTACAAATCCCACTCCTAATATTGCCTTGTGAGTCCCCGTTTTTAAAAATCCCGCATCCGCATATCAGTGCTAACAGTAACAAAATACATTTTTTAATTTAATCAAATGGTCGTTTGAAAAATCTGATTGCAAATTTATTTGCTGCAACTAATATAAAGCCTTCTTCTCTAATGCTATATATACTTACTGGGGTGTGATGAGATGATTGAAGCTGTTAATTTTCACCAATACAACATTTATGTACGTTTCGGCAATAAAGTTTATTGACAGGCTGTAGGTATTCCTATGGGCACCAATTGCGCTCCTTTAATGGCAGACTTGTTCTTGTACTGTTATAAATCACATTTTATGGCCAAACCCGGTGAAGACCCGTCTATATTGCAACAATGCTTATCGAAATTATTGATGATATTTTTGTTCGTTGAATAATCAATAATTTTCTAAATATACTGCCGAAATTTACCCAAAGGAACTTACTTTAAATAAATCAAATATACACGGTAATAACTGGTCTTCCCTAGAATTAAATATTTCAGTTTTACACAAGAAACTCTACACTAAAATTTACGACAAAAGGGACGTTTTACATTCACTACTGTTAATTTTCCTTTTTTGGACGGTGATGTCCTATAGTACCATCTCACGCTGGTTATATATCACAACTCATTCGCTATGCTCGTGTCTGTGATGGCGCTTTGAATTTCAATTAACGTAATATGTGTATAACTGGTAAATAATTGAGTCAAGGTTTTCGTTACCATAAATTACTTAAAACTTTTACTAAATTCTTCCAAAGATACAAAGATTTGGTTTGGAAGTTTGGTTGTATCTGTAGAAGACTAATTACAAACAGGATAGTACATCCTAATTTTTACGGTGATGTTGTTTAGCGAGCCCGTAAATTTAGGTAAACTTACCGATCCTATAGAAAAATTATTCTAAATGATTACCCATTCAACACTGTCATTAGATCTTTAAATATTGTTTTTATTGGTATAAATATTGATTTTGTTATCAGTAAATTAAAATCAAACTAAATAGTATTGTTATACACAAATGAACATTTACGGTTTTACAATCTGTCGATACGTATATTTTCGCATTGCACAAGGTCATGTTTTTCTCTGACTGTAAATGACATCTTAACACTAAATCCAGTGTATGTATGGTGGATGTGTACTTGATATTTCAGTCTTAGAGACATGATATTTTATTTATTGTTATTTGCTTTGAACTAGCTTTCAGTAACTGTAAGTACAATCAGATCTGTACTTTCAAAATTGTGTCTTTTGTGCTTTTGTTAGGATGTTTATGTGCACTGCTTTGTATCCATCTGACGAGTGAAGCCCATTTCAACTGATTTTTATAGTTTTTTGTTCTTATCTCGAACTGTTACACCACTGTCCCAGGTTAGGGTAGGGTTTTGCGCCAACAAACATGTTTAATCCCGTCACATTCTGTATGTGCCTGTCCCAAGTCAGGAGCCTGTAATTCAGTGGTTGTCGGTTGCTTCTGTATATCATATTTGGGTATTTTTGTTTTGTACATAAATCAGGCCGTTAGTTTTCCCGTTTGAATTGTTTTACATTTGTCATTTCGGGGCCTTTTATAGCTTACTATGCGGTATGAGTTTTGTTCAATGTTGAAAGCCGTACTGTGACCTATACTGAAGTTGTTATATTCTATGTCGTTTGGTTATAGCCTAATAAGTTTTTAAGATACTCTTTTGTAACCCGTCTCCTAGGTCTGATTTGATTGGCTAGTATTAATAACTATTGTTACGTTCAATAGGTAGTAAACTCCAAAAGTTGACATGGGTTTAGAGATATAATCAACCCTTCACTCTTCTCATTCGGCAGTAATAACTTTGAATCACCCAACGATTGCCGATTGGATGTGTTGGATGTATAAATAGTGGTGCGGCGAATGTTGAAAAAAAAGACGCTTAATTAACGAGTTTAAATTATCTAAATACCTCATGGAATATTAATGTCTTAAAATGTCAATCGATTATTCAACTTTAAAAAAAATATTTGTCGTAAATGTCGCATGTGGTGCCAATGACGTTAAAAACGACTTTCACTGACGTTACCCAACTGTCATCGAAGACCCCACTGCTGTTTCGATAGACTAATCTCATAATTAACCCTTTTCTAAACATGATTTGTGAACTAACTTAATATGGTTACTCTTGAACTTCATACATTGTAAGGGCATCTTTAATAAGTGCTATATTTAAAGCAAAGAGCATATGAAAATTGTGGAAAAAAAACAAAAAATCACTGCTTTTACCTTGTGTTGAAGGCCTGAGATGAAGAACACTAATACAAGCGCTATTATTCCTTTTTGGCTGTAATTAATATATCCTTTGTTTGCGAATGTAAATATGAAAAACTCGAACTGAATCCAGAAAGCAATTTGGAAAGTCGCTACATACATGTACCAGTGTAAGGGCATCTTTAATAAGTGCTAGGGGCCTCGGTGGCCGAGTGGTCTAAGTAGTTACTACTGTAATCACTAGCCAGTCAACACTGAGGTTGTGAGTTCGAACCCGCTCGTGCGGGTGCACTCGACTCAATCTTAATTGACTAGGATTGTCAGTTTTCCTATCGAAGGTCGGTGGTTTCTCCGGGCACCCGGCTTCCTCCACCAATAAAACTGACCGCCACGAAATAGCCCAAAAGCGGTGCTTAAAAGTGGCGTTAAAACACCAAAATCAAATCAAATTAATAAATGCTATATTTAAAGCAAAGAGCATATGAAAATTGTGGAAAAAAACCACAAAAAATCACTGCTTTTACCTTGTGTTGAAGGCCTGAGATGAAGAACACTAATACAAGCGCTATTATTCCTTTTTGGCTGTAATTAATATATCCTTTGTTTGCGAATGTAAATATGAAAAACTCGAACTGAATCCAGAAAGCAATTTGGAAAGTCGCTACATACATGTACCAATGCTCCAAAATTGGCATTGAAACAAGTCTTTTAAAAATGAAGCTCTAAAATAAGATTAAAACATGAAAAGATATATTAATCGTCTTAAATATGAAATTCAGCATAAAATATTTTGAAAACTATATTTTTTAAATGAATGTAATATATATACAGCGACTAATGCGAAACAGTCAATTAAAATTCAGATCTATCGTAACTTGATCATTTGAACTAAACGAAATCAGAGATCTAAATTTAATTAGATTGAATGCGAAAAAGCATTACAACGAACAAACACATAACATATTATTCTTTATTTCTTATAACGAACAAACACACGAATGTACTTCTAACCTTTCATTAATATCACTACACGATTTGTAATTCAAAGACTTACCTACTAAGTCCATTCTGTTTATCACAAAAAATGAAAGAAAAATAAAGAAAATTCCAGTGGAAATATGATGTTTTAGTGTATCCATGTTTGTTTCCCCCGGCTATTAAAAAGACATTCAAATGTAAAAAAAAAAAATGATTATGAAATGCACATCATAAAGGCATTCGGTTTTATGTTAGTTTCAATAAGGTACAATACACTCTACCCCATGTATATTTCGTCATCTTCGCTAGCTCTTTGAAAAGGACCGGACCAGATCGTAACCCTTGGCTAGCGAAGCTGATAATTCGTTTACGGACTGTTTGAGAAAACCAATTCTGGATATATATCATACATAAACAAATGCATTCATGGATTAAGTTAGACAACCTCGTTTTGGGAGTGCTGTCAAATTGTTAATTTCGAACAATACCTTCTCTTTTTTAAGTTTTTGTTTGTTTAATATGCGTTTTAATTAACCGTCAAGATCAATTCAGAATTGATCAGAACGATAATCGATAAACAACAGTTATATGTGAACAAGTATAAAAATAATAAGATGTGGTATGATTGAAATGAGACAACTCTCCACCAGAGACCAAATGAAGTAGAGGTCAACAACCATTTGTCACCGTACGGCCTTCACATACTGCATAGTAAACCATAAAAGGCTCCGAAATACCAAATGTAAAAAAATCCAAACAAGAAAAACTGACGACCGGATTTATGCACTAAACAAAAAACGAAAAACAAATATGATGTACAACAACAAACGACAGGCTTCTGACATGGGACAGACACAAACAGAATGTGGCGGGTTTAAACATGTTTGCTGGCGCCGAATCCTCCCCCTTACCAGAGACAGTGGTGTAACAGTACATTAGAACGAACTATAAATCGTAAATTGTTTTGTTATAAACTAGGCCGTTAGTTTTCTCAATTGAATTGTTTCAAATTTTTCATGTCGGGGCCTTTTATAGCCGACTATACGGTATTGGTTTTTCTCATTGTTGAAGGCCGTACGGTTGCCTATAATTGCTTACATCCACTTCATTTGAATTTTGTAGATAGTTGTCTCATGGGCAATCATACCACATCTTTTTTTTATATATATAAATCAGTTGAAAAGAGTGTCGCTCATCAGATCGATAAAAAGCACAAAAAAAAGTTAGCATAAACACAAAAGACACAAAGTACAGATCTGAGAGTACTTACAGTTACTGATTTGATTTGATTTTTGGTGTTTTTACGCCACTTTTAAGCGCCGCTTTTGGGCTATTTCGTGGTGGTCAGTTTTTAAACATGAAAAGATATATTAATCGTCTTAAATATGAAATTCAGCATAAAATATTTTGAAAACTATATTTTTTAAATGAATGTAATATATATACAGCGACTAATGCGAAACAGTCAATTAAAATTCAGATCTATCGTAACTTGATCATTTGAACTAAACGAAATCAGAGATCTAAATTTAATTAGATTGAATGCGAAAAAGCATTACAACGAACAAACACATAACATATTATTCTTTATTTCTTATAACGAACAAACACACGAATGTACTTCTAACCTTTCATTAATATCACTACACGATTTGTAATTCAAAGACTTACCTACTAAGTCCATTCTGTTTATCACAAAAATGAAAGAAAAATAAAGAAAATTCCAGTGGAAATATGATCTTTAGTGTATCCATGTTTGTTTCCCCCGGCTATTAAAAAGACATTCAAATGTAAAAAAAAAATGATTATGAAATGCACATCATAAAGGCATTCGGTTTTATGTTAGTTTCAATAAGGTACAATACACTCTACCCCATGTATATTTCGTCATCTTCGCTAGCTCTTTGAAAAGGACCGGACCAGATCGTAACCCTTGGCTAGCGAAGCTGATAATTCGTTTACGGTCTGTTTGAGAAAACCAATTCTGGATATATATCATACATAAACAAATGCATTCATGCATTGGTTTAAGTTAGACAACCTCGTTTTGGGAGTGCTGTCAAATTGTTAATTTCGAACAATACCTTCTCTTTTTTAAGTTTTTTTTTGTTTAATATGCGTTTTAATTAACCGTCAAGATCAATTCAGAATTGATCAGAACGATAATCGATAAACAACAGTTATATGTGAACAAGTATAAAAATAATAAGATGTGGTATGATTGAAATGAGACAACTCTCCACCAGAGACCAAATGAAGTAGAGGTCACCAACCATTTGTCACCGTACGGCCTTCACATACTGCATAGTAAACCATAAAAGGCTCCGAAATACCAAATGTAAAAAAAATCCAAACAAGAAAAACTGACGACCGGATTTATGCACTAAACAAAAAACGAAAAACAAATATGATGTACAACAACAAACGACAGGCTTCTGACATGGGACAGACACAAACAGAATGTGGCGGGTTTAAACATGTTTGCTGGCGCCGAATCCTCCCCCTTACCAGAGACAGTGGTGTAACAGTACATTAGAACAAACTATAAATCGTAAATTGTTTTGTTATAAACTAGGCCGTTAGTTTTCTCAATTGAGTTGTTTCAAATTTTTCATGTCGGGGCCTTTTATAGCCGACTATACGGTATTGGTTTTTCTCATTGTTGAAGGCCGTACGGTTGCCTATAATTGCTTACATCCACTTCATTTGAATTTTGGTGGATAGTTGTCTCATGGGCAATCATACCACATTTTTTTTTTATATATAAATCAGTTGAAAAGAGTGTCGCTCATCAGATCGATAAAAAGCACAAAAAAAAGTTAGCATAAACACAAAAGACCAAAGTACAGATCTGAGAGTACTTACAGTTACTGATTTGATTTGATTTTTGGTGTTTTTACGCCACTTTTAAGCGCCGCTTTTGGGCTATTTCGTGGTGGTCAGTTTTTATTGGTGGAGGAAGCCGGGGTGCCCGGAGAAAGCCACCGAACTTCGATAGGAAAACTGACAATCCTAGTCAATTAAGACTGGAATCGAGTGCACCCGCACGAGCGGGGTTCGAACTCACAACCTCAGTGTTGACTGGCTAGTGATTACAGTAGTAACTACTTAGACCACTCGGCCACCGAGGCCCCTCTCACAGTTACTGAAAGCTAGTTCAAAGTCAAAAACAACTTATAAAAAATTATGTATCTAAGACTAAAATATCAAACTCAATCAGTACACATCCAATATCCAATGAAGTTAGTGTAAAGACGTCATTAACATGGAAAACTTGACCTTGTACAATGCCAAAATATAGATATCAACAGATTGTAGGACCGTGAATGTACAAATGTGTATAACAATAATATTTAGTTGGGTTTTAATTTACTTACAACAACATCAATATATATATACCGATAAAAAATTCAAAGATCTAACAACAATGTTGAATTGGTACAATCTAATTAAAATATAGTTCCCTAAAGTGTTTTGTGGAATCTTGTCCGTCCTTTCTTTGCTTTATATTATTTTACCCATGATGATGTCCGTTTTTCTTTGATATTCAAATTATTTTACCCATGGTGATGTCGGTCTAACATTGATTCAAATTATTTTACCCATGGTGATATCGATTTTTCATTGATTCAAATTATTCTACCCATGGTGACGTCGGTTTAACATTGATTCAAATTATTTTACACATGGTGATGTCGGTTTTTCTTTGATTAAAATTATTTTACCCATGATGATGTCAAGAATTAGTGACATGGAATATTATAATATTACAGCTGAAATCAGTTTATATATTGGCCGTTTTCAAACTATTCGGTACACGTTCAATTGAAACAATAGCAAATTAAACTAGAAGTACTGCCATAAAAACTTACACCACGATACCCTAATCCCACAAAAAGCAATGGCGAAGTCTATGATTTGTTTAGGGAAATCCAAAATATTTCGGATGAAAAATAAAATGTAGTGTTATTGAAATGGCATTTCATAGTGAAGGTTCTGATAGAGTTTCATTAAATTCTTATTAGCAGTTTCGAAGGAGAGAGGATACACAGGTGTACTTTATTGTTAGTATATAACAACGTCTATGTCATGCCAAAGTTAACCCCAAAAATCAACCGAATCAAGAAATTGAATAGTAGGTGCAAAATTACATCATGTTTGCTTCGCATCACGATGCGAATCTATTAGTTACATACGATTCGCGCCATTTTCAAATTATTACTTAATAAAGTTAGTTCTGACTGGTTGCCTGATGATGTAGCTTAAATTCTATTGGCTTAAATCAGTTATAGAAGACGAAATGGCCCGAGAACACAGTTATTTCTTAGTGCATTTCTTTTAGAATAAACAATAAATTAAAATAAACAAAATCCCACCAGCGCTTTCTCAATAATATTTTTTACAGTGTGGTGTACTACTTTTGGGACAAATTATATCAAAATTATAGAAAAATTCATCAGCTCTCACTCAAAATATTGACAATTTTATGTTAAGGGGGTCTTGAATTCTTTTGAAAGCTTCAGACATACTAATTTTTAACCTTTTTCAGCTGGACCAAATCACTACTTTACTTTAAAATTCATGACCTAAGTTTTTTTACAGAGTAATTTCATCCCCCTACTTGCTATTTGAGGCATAAAACATGAAATAAATTTGGAAGGGGTATGAAAAAAATTGCAACTAATACATTGTTCACAGTAGAGACTGTATTTGTAGACAACGAAAATCAAAGGACGATAACTGTGTACTCGGACCAAATTACATACGAATAAAATAACAGTATGGGTATTCAAAACCCGATCGATGCATTATATTGCAAAAGAATCACGTCGGCTACACATTGTTAGATAAGCGATTGTAGCCGAAATTGATCCTTTTATTAGATCGCATCGAAAACTCATTGTTAAATAAGGATCAATAAGCGCTGATAAACGAAATTGACAATTTTATTAATTCACATTCCATTTGCTTAATTTGCATACACCTTATCGTTATTCATCCGCCATTACTGGACATCACAAAGGTTCCTGTAAAATTTTGACATCATAATAGAAAATATATGACGCCACAATGGAAAAGTGATTGTTGTATGACGTCAATAGTTCAAGAGGCGCAGATTCTCGGGTCAAGCGGCGCAGATTTCCAAATAGTGATAAGGTCTATAATACACGATTCGCTTTATGGTAAATGTGCTATGTCACAGATTTTGGTTAAATTTAGCATTTAACTTTGGGACTTTGTTATTTTCTGAAATATAATGAATACATTCTTTCAAAATAGATGTACATTTGTAAAGAAAGCACATTAAACGTATCTCAATATCATTAAAGCTTCAACTACCAATGCATAGATTTTTCTTTAAAATCAAGTTGATAATGCATTCATGTAATATTTGACAAAATCTGTGACATGACCCATTTACTGTAACTGGACCTTAATGAAGGCAAAGTATACATAATTGCATTTGCGATATTTTGGATTTTGATGAAATTTCTATGAATTGATTTAGAAGTAGTTGTACTGAATCTTAATACTAGTATAAAAAAATATATATATATGGAATTTGATAGAGTCAATAAAAAATGTGAAATAGGTTAAAATATATAAAAGTATATAAAATGTATGTAAAACGGCAAAAATGTCTTTTTAAATTGCGTTGTCTAACAAATCCGTCCAAAACGAATATGCGAATGCGAATACGAATGCTTGATTTAAATTCGGTAGGAGTAACATACACACTATAAAACATACGCTCTTTAGAGCTTTTAACCGTATACATACAAACATAAACAACAACATTAAAAACACAATCATGCAAGGAAACTAAAAATAGAGAAGCATACATAAAAGTAAGCACAGCACAAAAATGACAAAGCAAATTATCCTTGTCAAAACTTATGCATGTTATGCATTTTTCATCATTTCATCATTCATCATTTTGGGGAAAAAAAAAAAAAAAGATGAGTATTTCTAAAATTTTTTAATAACAAGGTAAACAAACATAATTTGAATGATTACAATAATGCACTAATTGTATAACAATACATTTACCAATGCCAAAGTTATGACATAACGAAACATGCATTTAGAGGTAATTTTTGGGCAAACCCCCCAAAATAAATCAACTAAAAATGAGGATTTCTGGGATTCTTAAATAAAATACTCAACAAATGTAATATCATGATAACAGTGATGCATATATACTATATAAGAACATGGTCAACAATACCAACTGTAAAACGTAACACGAAACTACAAAACGAGGCAATTTAAAGCCAAAAATCACAAAAAATCAGCAAAAAATGAGGATTTCTCGGAATTTTAAATAAAAAAATTAAGCAAACATAATTTCAATGATAACAATGATGCATATATTGTATAACAGTACACTTAACAATACAAAAATTATCAAATAACAGAAAAATGCATTAAAGGACCATTAGCTACGAGTTACATACGTATTCATGTGACCTTCAATTTAAGGTAGATTCATGGTATACTGCCATTTTGGATTGTACAATCCCAGTACAAAATCGGTCTAGTTATTTGCCCAAATCTGCAAAAATTGAGACAGATATGCAATTTATTGGTTAGACTGTTTATTTATAAAAATTAACCTTGCTGATTTATTGTATAACTCAAAATATTTAAACAAATATCAAATTTTGTGTTTTTAGAATCATTTTTTCCAAATAAGCCATTTAAGGAAGATAACTCTTTTAGTAAAAATATATACTGGACTGATAGGAAATTTTAAATTTTTACCTGTAGCAAGAAAACAAGTTCGGTGACACCATTTTTCTTTTTATTTTCTTAAAACATATTATAAAACCTATCTTCTCATAATTTATTTCAAAATTCTATCTCATAGATTTTTTTTATGCACACACATATGTTTTTCATGAACAATCTAACCAAATTTAGGCAATTTTCAACGACTCATAGCTTGGAAAATAGCACGGTGACCCATACTTTTATCATATTTTAAAAAAGCATAGTAAAATCTTCATTTTGGCAAAGTATAAGAAAATTCTATCTCAAGAAATATATACTTATGATCTACCTTAACACCTTAGCTGGAGATTGGGTTACACATGTATTCAGTTATTAAAAGGAAAAGAATGCCAACATTGAAAGTGAAACAAGGATGAATCATTGGTTGACTGATTCGATCCACCAAGAATCATTCTTTAACAGGTCAATTTTAAAACATTGATAACATACTTTTGTCACCGGTATCAACATATCAAAATTTGAAAAGCATTTATTGAATGGTTCATAAATTATTGCTCTCCACAGCCTCGAAAATTGTTGGCAGTCGCCCCTCCTCCCCCCTATGAAACTAAGATGTGGTATGATTGACAATGAGACCACTCTCGACCAGAGACCAAATGACTCAGAAGTTAACAATTATATGTAACCGTACGACCTTCAGCAATGAGCAAAAATCATACCGCATAGTAAGCTATAAATGGCCCCGAAATGACAAATGTAGAATAATTCAAACGAGAAAACTAACGGCCTGATTTATGTACAGAAAAATAAACGAGAACAAATATAATATACAACAAACGACAACCACTGAATTAGAGGCTCTTGGCTTGGAAGGTCACTATCAGGTCCAGAGAAAACTGAACTTATAACTTATAAGGTTAGTTTTCTGAGGTCCTGAGGATGACCTTTAAATACAGGTTTGACTGTTTATACTCTTTATTGTCAGGGGCGTTTCTAGGATATTTGAAAGAGGGGCGTAGAATCAAATCTTCGCCGAGCAAAGCATCGTTGTTTTAGTGACCTTATATTGTTATTTGTCAATCGTTCCTTTTAGTATAACATAAGGTTTGTAAGCAAAATCACAAACTCACTTCTTAGAAGGTATGTTCTTTTTTACTTGAATTTTCCATAATTAATAATTGTTGTAATTAATGAGAAAAAAGTAAGAAGATACCATATGGACAATCAAATCTATATGACAAACAAAGACATTGATCTTGGACTGTAAAAATCTGCAAAATGAAAATAATATTAAATGACCATGATGTACAGTACTTGACTCTGTAGCGATATTTTGTCAGCCTATATATACTCCTTATAAACTGGATTAACCGTCTGGCACGGATTGAGGTCTTCGTGTAGTTAATAAAAAAAATCATGGAGTGCTCGTATCGCATCTGTACAGATAATTTGACCTACTTTTCACGATTGACTTGATATTATAAAATAAAATACATCTAGTTAATAAACTACAAGCTAAAGAAAGTGCATTTTCACATATAAGTCTTTAAAAGGAAGGAACAAGGAAGACAAAGCGAACAATTACGACTGTTTTAACTTGTACTGATATCACAAATTTTCTTTCTGTGCGCAAAGTTGGAGCAGCTCCATTGTGACTTTTTTGTCTTTTCTTGTTTCGGATTCTTAGGCTCTGACAAAACACTGTTCTGTGAAATGTAGAAAATCGAATAATTTAGTCTTGTGTTTTGTGGTTTAATAAGACCCTGACTAAACATATATCTCTTCATATTTTGATTGGTCGACTTTCAGACCTGGCTTCACTGTTTTGGTATGCCATACATAGACCTAGAATAGAAAAAAAGCCGAAATTATATGCTAGTTAGCTAAATGTTATAAAGACAATAACACAGATTCATTTAAGAATTACTGTTCGTCTTGTAATGCTTAAAACTCAACGGTAACCAGGGCGGATCCAGCCATTTATATTGGGGTTCCTAACCCAGGATAAAGAGGGTTCCAACTATATGTCCCCATTCAAATGCATTGATCGTCAAAAGGGGGTTCCGACCCCGGAACCCCCTGGATCTGCCACTGGTAACTAAGTAAGCAACTACAAGTCAACCATCCGAATTATACAGTACATATATTACTGTCAAGTTGATCTGTTATACATGTTGTAAAAAAATCGAAATGATTGCACTATAATCTACCTCCAACTTGAAGCGTATTTGTATTAAAATAATCAACAAGCGTGTACCCTAAAGTCCAACGCGAAAGCATGTAAGTTTTTCTATGAAAATTAAAAGTGGTATAAATAAATGACAATTTTGACAGTATTAGGTTCCTCTTAACCAGGACTCCTTAATGCAACATAATGCTTGTTGATGTATGACAGTTATCGAAGCTGCAAGCTAGGATTAAAAAAATGCCATATTATTGCAAATCATTAATTACAGAATTATATAAGGACTTGAAAATTAAAAGTAATGTCCGAGGAAAGTTTCTAATTGTACTTTGATTTGATTTGATGAATCAAAATTAGGGCCTATTATAGCTGACTATACGTGTTTAACGGGTGCCACATTCTATATGTGCTTGTCCCAAGTCAAGAGCCTGTTAGTCAGTTGTCGTCGTTGGTTATATTTATATTTGTTTTTCAATTATTGTTTGGTAATGAATCAGGCTGTTGTTTAATATTGCTTTAATTGTTTTACATTGTATCATCCCGAGGTTTTTTATAGCTTACTATACAGTATGGCTTTTGCTCATGACTGTTGAGGGCCATACGGTGACCCATGCATTGAAATAGGTCACATCCACGCCATTGGGACTCTTGATTGATAGAGATTATCTCACTGTCAATCATACCTCATCTCCTTATTTCAGGGGCCTCGGTGAGCAAGTGGTCTAAGTAGTCACTAGCCTGTCAACACTGAGGTTGTGAGTTCGAATCCCGCACGTGGTAGGTGCGCTCGACTCAATCTTAGGGAGCTGCCATTTGATTTTATGGGGGCTAGGATGAAAAATTTTGTCCTGCATTTTTTTTAGTTGTAATCTCTGTCCTGCCTTTTTATTTTTACTCTATTCGGTCCTGCCTTTTTTTTAGTTTATCCTGACTTCTTTTTACATAAATTGTCATCCTGCCTTTTTTTTGCAAAGTGTCTCATCCTGCCTTTTTTTTGCAAAGTGTCTCATCCTGCCTTTTTTTACCCAAAACTCCTGTCCTGCCTATTTTTTCAAATTTCATCCTAGCCCCCATAAAAATCAAATGGTAGCTCCTTAATTGACTAGGATTGTCATTTTTCCTACCTATGGTCGGTGGTTCTCTCCAGGCACTCCGGCTTCATCCACCAATAAAAATGATTATGAATGCCACGAAATAGCACAATAGTGCCGAAAGTGGCGTTAAATACCAATTAATCAATTAATCCGTATGTTAAATCTATTTGGGCATCCTGTTTAACTGGACTACAACAGTATGTTGAGTGAAACGCATATAATAAAGTCATGGTACGTCTTGACCAATGATTGTCTACATCTATGATCGTACTGTATGGTTTACCCAACTTTTCTCGTACATATTTATCTAGGTTAGAAAAGATATATATTTGGACATTCATTGCCCTAACCACATAATTATCTATTATAAAAAGCTAATAATGCATTGGCATTTTATGATGCATTCACTTTTACCGATATACAAATATGAGCCAAACTATTAAAATCCCGCCATTTTTATGATTCCTACGCATACAACCTTTGTACAATTGTCTGCTTTTGGTTCAATTTCTTCCCTTGTACAACATTGTTCCAAGAAATGAGTTTCTGCCATACAACACGTATCTGCTGGTACTATAGTCTCAAATCGCATTGGATAATAATCCCATAAAACATTGGTATTGATAGCAAAACCAGCCATATCTACAGCAAACACTCGATGGTTTGACCACCACGCGCTAAAGTTCGTTACCTACAAATACAAAAATAAACGTTCCTATAGCAAACGATTCTTTTTTTTTTGGGGGGGGGGATTCTGCTTTCAAGTTCAAATAATATATAAATTGTTTTAAATAGAGCCAAGACTATAGGCTAAACCCTTGGAGCTTTTTAATTTAGACCCCCATCTACCTTAACATATTATATGAGTGTCTGTTTTGGGAGGGTGGTTTTCAATTATGTATTTCGTTAATTTTAAGGCAATGTTTCTCTTTTCTTTTCTTTTTTTGGTCAATTTTTGCCAATTTTCTTTATTCTATTTTTTAGCACCTAATAATTCTGTACTCTTTATTTTTTTACCCTGTTTTGTCCATTATTCCCTATAATGTTAAACCCATTTAGACCCTCTTATATTAGAAATATTTAAATCGTTTGTGCAACCTAGTCCTGGACTTTGTGATCATTTGGCGAATTGATAGGACATTAGCGGGGATAAATTGGACGTTTTATCGTCATGGTTTTAACTATTTTAGCGAAAAAAAAAAAAAAAATCATCAATGCCCATTTCAGTGAAAAAAAAATCAATTTTACAATATAAGACAATAGAATAATAAATTTTAATTAAAACAGCACATTTAATTAAATGCAGCACTAAAAGTCTGATTAGCTTGCACTACAAAAATCACGACCTCATTTTAAACCAGAAACGTCACAGTCTCTGAACTTATATATTACATATATGTTTTGCCCTGACACTATACATCATGGTCTCTTGATATATCCCATCTACAATATTGATAATAATTCCACAAGAACTTCCGTTGCTTCCAAACTTTGAGACAGGACAATTATTTAGCCCTCCCACTTTTATCTAAAGTCCTTTATTTGTTTGTGTTTTCTTTTGATTATTATTATTTTTGCGTCTTTCTGTGACATATTAACATAAATATACTACAAATGACATGTATTTACTATTTACTATTAGTAATTAGTCCTAGTTCACTATCCACAGCGGTCACTGATAATATCTCTATATTTTGTCTGGATTTTTTTTTACCTTTTATGATCCTTAAACTCCATAAGTTTTCGCTAAAATGAGCTATCGAAAGTACAATTGAACGGATAAATCAGGCGCTTTTGTTATTCTTGAACAAGAACTAGGTTTTTACCACATATTTCCCGCCGCCCCACCCCCACCCCGCCCCAGTTTTACAAAGCCTATTTTTGTCACTGTGAATCAATTTGAAATAGGTAAGATAGCTCAATGTACACTCTTAATTTTTCCATTAAATATACTGTATCCATTTGCAAAAACTATGATTATGACTGTTTTAGTATTACCTTTCCATCTTTGACGATAGGTTTCTCTAACCTCATTTTCCCAGAGAATCCAACAGGCCACATGGAAAGTTTTTTAGTGTACCTCATCTACAACATAATAAAATAGCGTTTTCGTTCATAAAGATGCATGAAATATTTGCCACTGGATGTTAAGCGACAATTAACTTATCAACTATTCATTTATTCCTTTTATAAAAATAAGTATTTAGACTGAGGAATTCAGTTACTATTGGGAAATAAAACTCATCAACGATATCGGGGTTATAATTAAGTACGCCAGACCAGCGTTTCGTCTACAAGAGACTCACCAGTGGCGCTCGAATCAAAACTGTTGGAAAGACAAATCAATTACGGAGTTGAAGAGCACTGAAAACAAAATATTTCGAAAACTGAGCCAGTTACTATTGTCAGTATGTTTGGTAGCTGTTCATCAATTGAGTCAAGTATAAGGTGAAGTTGCAATTTTTAGTCAGTTGCGTTATATTTCTGTGATGCATGTATTTACACAGTTTTGGCTGCTGGGTCCCAACTATTGTTACAGTAACCAATTATGTCTGTTTGGCTTGCTCATCCAATTTTGTCAATAGAAAGGATCTATAAACAACTGTCATGCAAGTGAAGGGTAGCTTTAAAACCAGGTTTAACCAACCAATTTCTTTGGTAAATGCCTGTACCAAGTCAGGGATGTGACAGTTTTTTTTCCATTCGTTCTTTTGGTTGATATAGTCTAATGTTTGATTTTATCAGGTTATGAGTTTGGTATTTTTGTTAATGCTTGATTTGAAAGTTTGTTTTAAAAATTGATTTAAGACTACCGAAACTAGTTAGATCTTATCGTAAGAGCAAATAGCAGAAGGTTCAACCAAACTCACTGAACCTTTATCAGATAATTAGCTTTCAATGGCATTTTAAAACTTGGTGCAACTTGTGTAACTAGCTGTCAGTAACTGCGAGTACTCTTAGATCTTTACTTAGTGTTTTTCTGTTGTGGGGATGTATAAATACCCTGCCACGTCCGGTCTATGTTCTTGTTAGATGTTTTTCTGCTTTGTATCGATCTGATGAGTTAAGCCCTTTTCAACTGACTTTGAAGGTTGTTTTTATGTTCGCGCTCGACCTTTTTGAAACTGTCTTGCTCTAAATTCATAATGTTGCAAGCAAAAACCTTTTTAATAGATATAGGAAGATGTGGTGTGAGTGCCAATGAGACAACTCTCCATCCAAATAACAATTTATAAAAGTAAACCATTATAGGTCAATATACGGCCTTCAACACGGAGCATTGACTCACACCGAACAACAAGCTATAAAGGGCCCCAAAATTACTAGTGTAAAACCATTCAAACGGGAAAACCAACGGTCTAGTCTATATAAAAAACGAGAAACGAAAAACACGTATAAATTACATAAACAAACGACAACTACTGTACATCAGATTCCTGACTTAGGACAGGTGCAAACATTTGCAGCGGGATTAAACGTTTTAATGGTACCAAACCTTCTCCCTTTTTCTGAAACAATAGTATAACATCACAACATAGAAAAACACACGATAAAGTATCAATTGGAAGGCTTAACTCAATCAAAAAACGTAAATTAACACACTATGAACGAAAAATTTTGATCTGTGATACCTGAAAGTAAATACATAGTTAATAAAATATTAGGGACAAACATTCAAACATGGACTTTACTTTGCTTTTGTAGTTCGATCATTTATATATAATTACAAACCTCTTCAAACAAACGTAGATCGTAAGTATTGTCATCATCCGCAAAATAGACAACTGCCGGTTCTCCAAAACGGTGATTCTTGGTTATCCATTGAATAGCTGCATTTTTCTGATCATTTCCTTTTGAAGCATTTGATGATTTTCTTTTTGCTTGTGCTATATACGTAAACGAAATATTGGAAGTCTGTAATAGATCGTGTACGTTGTGATTGGTAAAAGTCCAGTCCTCAACAACAATCCAATGTAAGCGTCTAACATTCCGTAGAGTGTTTGCCAGTCGTGTTAAATCAGCCATTTGTGTTAGTCTGTAATACGTTGGCGTTACGGTGTAGATTAGAGGAACGTCTTTAGGTTTTACACGGGCTTTTTTGTCTGCAGTGGGATGATCTGTTGTATCTTGCAATTCTTTTAACCCTTTAAGTTGCCTTAATGCAGTCTTTACATAAATACGCTGTTTTACCTTTAGACCTGGATAGAATAAAGCAGTGCTGTCTAAAAATTATCTTAGTCAGTCATGGGCTTACAAGTCCACTTTTTTTGTATGATAACAAAATTACTATTGATATTAAAATAAGACGATGTGGTATGATTGCCAATGGGACAACTCTCCACCAGAGACCAATGGACGTAAAAGTTTAAACTATAGGTCACCATACGGCCTTCAACAATGAGAAAAACCAATACAACAGAGCATTTTCTTCTGGTCATTCACTCACTCTGACGTCCTGACATTCCCTAAACATAATCCTCACTTTAGTAAGGGTCGTACTGCAAGACGAAGACCAAAGTGACTATATTTCTCAAGATTTTTAAGAATTTCATACTATGTAAGGCTATTTGTAGCAACTGTAACATTGACCTACTGACTGTTTGGTTGATTCTTAATTCCCTACTATTAACCACTTGTATTAGGTTTGTTCAAATCAAACACATTAACCTCAAGTTACCACACAGAAACAACAAATAGCACCTATAAGTTCTATACATTTAAACACTTTTTATAGCTGTGACATTGAACTTTGACTTATTACCTTAAAATATAATGGGTTCTTTCCCACCCCTTTATGATTCATCTATATCAATTTAAACCAGCAAAGTACATAATGCTATGAAACCCTTTCTTTTCAGCCAGTTTCTATTTTTATATTAAACATAAACTTTAACTTTAACTTATTGATCCCAACATCGATTGGTTTCTTTTCATGTACCTTCCATCTGTGTCGTTCCAATAAATCAAAGAAATTTGAAGTAATCATCCGGAAACCATGGTCGGACGGACGGACAGACAGACAAAACAAAAACAAAGCGATGACTGTCTTGTTCCTGAATTAAAATGTTTTGCGAGAAGCATAATAAGGGAATTTCTTTATACTAGAAAATATCTTTTGGAAAAGTGCAGTAGTATGAAGTTTCAGTTCAAAAACTAAATGAAATATCTCGAAAGGTAAGTCATGAGGTACAATCGTAACTATTGTAGGCATAGCGAGAATCGCCAATTAGTTACGATTGTCATGAGGTGTGGATTTGCAATCTAAAATAAATTAAAATATAGACCTCTGATTTGACTATCCTCATAAGAGCCTATATATACGAGCACGCGAGTTATTATGGATCAGAATTTTAACCAGATTGTGTAGATTTCTTTCAAATTTCTGTTTAGGAAACCCAGAATTCGACTATGATAATTCATTGAGAGTCATTTCGTCATGTGAATCTTATAATGATGTATTTCCCATTTGGTAATAGGGGTATAAAATTATATCAAAATTCCAAAGCTCAATATCATAAATATTTGTTTGAGACATAAAAGTTATATGAAGAGTAACTCTTTGTTCGACTGTTTTTTTAATAGACAAGCAACTTAGATTGATAGAGCATCCCCTTTTTTAGAAATAGAACATTTCACTACAAACAATGCAGTTTTAGAAAATTATTCCTATATTTCCATTGGAGATAGATCATGGATTTTTAAACTTCAAGTTTGTAATATCCCCAATTCGGCACTGCTGGAGTTGCTAAAAATTGCTCATAGATTAAGTTGAAATCAAATTTTGTGTGCACTTATGATATTGTGTTTTTAGAAGAATGTTGAACGAATAATACATGTGATGTTGAAACTGATGAATTTATATGGGATTTTCAATCCCACTGTCAAAAAAGAAGTATAAACAAGGTTGTGGTCTCCTTGTAATGATGCTTCATATGTGAAAATAATTGAAATATCTTATGAAACATTTGTTTGGTTGAAAATATCTAAAGAATTAACTGGTTAAAAAAATGACTATATCACCACCATATAGCTCTTTTTGCTTTTTCCAGATACATGATGTGGACTTATTCTATGAACTGGAATCACAAATCATCAAGTACTCTGATGAATGTCCGAATATTTTTGTTTTTGGTGACTTTAATGCAAGAACTGCTCATTTAAATGATTTTGTACATAATGATTTATAACACGATAGTATTTTAGATAGGGTTGGTGAATTGTTTGCTTACGTTACTGACGAGACTTTACCAGACCGGAGTAATCCCGATCAAGTAATTTCGACATAGTGTCACTTGTAAACTTGTAATTTTACTACAAACAGTGACCACGCACCCTTACATATTCAATTCAAGACTAATTTTTCGATTAGACGTACATATTCAATTCAAGACTAATTTTTCGATTAGACGTAATGGTGTTCAGTCCAATTTGGAGGATGCAGAGGCATCCAAATTCTTTCGATGGAAAGAGGAATATAAGGATATGGGTCGTAATGCACTTTTAATAAACTCTGACAATATAAAGTCGACACTGCAGAATAT
The DNA here is from genome assembly GCA_017311375.1 of Mytilus coruscus. NCBI lineage: Eukaryota > Metazoa > Mollusca > Bivalvia > Mytilida > Mytilidae > Mytilus > Mytilus coruscus. Next base: position 104,992,753 of record CM029596.1, on the reverse strand, counting down.
AGAAGCTGAGTCTCAGGATGATATGGATTCATGTGTGAACGATTTTACCCGTCTTTTCATTGACATTATGGCTCCATTTTTTCAACAAAGTCATAAAAGTGGTACTCAAAATAAAACGAAATCATAAGAAGCAAAATAATCATATTAATAAACCTTTATTTGATCAACAATGTAAGGAACTTTATGTAAATTACTGCAAAACTTTAGCTATATTTAATTGCAATAAATCAAAGAATAACCATATTGAATTGAATCGTGTGAAGAAGACCTATAAAGACTATAAACGTAAACGTAGACGTATATATATGCGACAAGAAAGCGATACCCTTTGTAAATATAGGAAGGACAATCATAAGAAATTTTATTCTGTATTCAAAAAGAGGAAAAAGATAAACTGTGATCTAGCAGTAACTGACTTTTTTTTAATTATTTCAAAACTCTAGTATCTAATACTGACGAGCAGAAGACCAGAACTGCCAGATAATGAATGTGTTTATGAAGAACTAGATATGTAGATAATGTAATGTCAATTAAGAATTAAGAAGATTTCCATTGTTATATGATCGAAATTTTAGGATGCTCAAATTATGGTTTAATATTCATGGTAGTGAAAATTGTATTATGAAGTCATGCTACACAGAATTAGTAGCAAATAGTAATAAATGCAAAAACTGGACAACTTGTATTAAAACACTGTAATATGATCTTGGTATGAATAATTATTGGGACATGGGTACTTTGTTTGGATAATTCATTTTTTCAATTAACCAAACAACGGTTATATGATCAAGGTAAGCAAGAGTTACATTTTACGCTTGAAACATCCCCAAAGTGTAGAATATATAAGTATATTGTGTCAAATGTAGAATTACAATTTTATTTACGAAAATGTATTCCTCTATTGTCTCGTAAATGGGTAACGAAAATTCGACTATCCTCACACAATCTATGTATTGAAACTGGTCGTTTTTATGAAATTTGTAAAAATAGTAGATTGTGTATTATGTGTAATCTAAATGTAGTAGAGGATGAATTTCATTTTCTTTCACTATGTAAAAATTATACTGATATACGCAAGAAATTTATCAAGAAATATTATTGGTCTAGACCTTCAACTTATAAACTAATACAATTACTTTCTGTTGAAAACACTAAAGAACTTTATTATTTTGGAAAGTACTTTCTCTATGCGTTTAAGTGCAGAAACAATATAAAAGACATGTTTATATTATATGTATTTTAAAACTCACAAACTGTTTAACATGTGACTGATATTTCTGACGTTTATTATTTCTGTTTTCGTCATTGCTATACAACTTGTAAATTGTATATTTATGCATACTATACTGATGAACTGTACTGTTCAAAGTAATAACGAATTGAATTGTACAAGAGAAAACAAAATGAAACTTTTCCCCATTGCATACGAGATTTATGATTTGATGTAACAAGCAACGAATTAGTAATTTGTTTAAAAAGGTTATAATTCGAAATAAACATTACTTTTTTCCATAAAAGATTAATAATTAGCTAAACAATATTGATTTAAAGTCATTTAATACTTCAAAATTTAAAAAAAAGTTGAATATGTTTTATCTAGCTGATTGGCTAAGTGTTACTATGAAACACGTGTACATGGAGTTTCTTTCGAAGGAAATCCTTTATCTTATAAAAATCTTCAGAATTTACTGCTGTTGAATTTTTGTCTTCCCATAATATAATTCGCCAATAGCTTTTTAGTATGCACTGACCTTAAACACGAGACAACTCGTTAGTATTTTGGCAACCGCACAGCGCAAGTGCGTGGGGAAAAATCGTGATGAAAGAATGAGTAAACAAACAAAGAAGTTAGAAAGTGTTAATTTATTCTAAAAGAAAAAATACAATACACAAATTCATTTAACAACTGTTTTACAAAGGTTAATTAACAATTAGAAACTATGAAAAATATAATAAAAAAAAACATCGCTCTATGACATGTCTATCATCTAACTTATTTTTCACCTGCTCTATGGTTCTGTGTTGATTGTTTATTAAGGTCACGTTCGATAAACTTCGGCAATAAAATCAGAAAGTTAATTAGTAGGCAAATTTTTCACTGAATGAAATATTTTTTGTCGATTATATGTTATGGATTCGTAATAAATGTAAAATAAATCGTGCATAGATGACTTAGTTTAGTATATATATGTTAGCGGCAATAAGTGAAATTAGGCATTAAGCTTAAATCCTAGGCAATAAGCTAACGCCTAGGCAGTAACTTAATGCCTAGGATTTAAGCTTAATGCCTAATTTCACTTATTGCCGCTAACACATACATCACAGACACTTGTCTCTGAAAAAATACTGATATACTTTAATATAACATATATATATATATATATATATATATACTATGTATATCGTTTTTTATATAGATTATACCGTTGGTTTTCCTGTTTGAATTGTTTAACACTAGTCATTTTGGGGCCCTTTTATTGCTTGCTGTTCTGTGTGAGCCAAAACTCCGTGTTGAAGGCCGTGCTTTGACCTATAATTACTTTTTACACATTGTGACTTGGATGGAGAGTTGTCTCATTGGCACTCATACAACATCTTCTTTTTTTATATATATATAAGCTATATCAAAGTATATAAGTAATTTTTTGCAGAGACAAATGTCTGTGATATACATGCATTGGTTCAATAATTTCCTTACCATTATAATTTGAAGTAACTCGTTTCATATGAATTTGTAATTACTAATTAAACAAAATACTGACATCCTGAAAGGGGCATTAGCTACGAGATATGAAAAAAATTAGAATATGATTTAGTTTGGTTCAATCATTAATAAAAGTGAAATAATGAAATAAAAGTATTCGCTTTTAGCAGCCAATTTGGTTCAATTTTGTCAAAATAAGCAAAGAAACATCGCTGATGAATTATTCTATTCACTTGCAAGTGAATAATTCGACCTCATTGAATCCGTATTCATGTGACCTTCAATTTAACCCTTTAGCTAGAGATTGGTTACGCATGTTTTAGTCGTGTTCAGCCACTAAAACGGTAAGAATGTCAACATTGAAAGTGAAACAAAGGTGAACCATTTCGTTGACTGATTCGATCCACAAAAAATCATTCTTATACAGGTAAAAAGGATAATTAACTTATTTTTTAGCCTATAACATGAAATCAAACAGACATAGAACATTCAATTGCACGAGGTCGCTACTAATATCTATTTATATTTATGTTTATGTTTATATCGGGTTATGTGACCGTCGGCAGTCTTCTGATGTCATCTCGATAGTTAATTAGATGGCGTCTAGACTGATATACACACGAAATTCTGATAAATATTATTGAGTACATGCATTGTTAATTGTTTATTTCAGACTTATTGTAATTTGGATATACGTTTTAGTATGTTATAAAATATATATGAGAATTTGACAGCTAATGAATGCCCTTTTAAATCAGCTTCCCTAATTTGCATATTTGTACCTACCTTTTTGAGAGTCCATAGTTAGCAATACCATCAGTACTGTTAATAAAATCAGCATGCAAAGCACATTAAACTTATTACCGTCCTTTACACAAACTCTCCACATTTCGTTCTTTAAGTCAGGAAAGCGTATATACGTTTGTTTTTTGCTTGCCAAGGCATATATCTAATAAAGTCAGATAACATCTCAGACCTTATTACGGAAACTTTCAAGTCTACGTCAATTCAATTTCGGCGTTTAAAAAGTTCATTATACCTCTACTATGTTTAAATGGTAAATAACAGAGGATTTGGATGGGAGGTCTTTCATTTTCGTATTCTTTAATTATTTTGGCCATTTTTCTCGTTTCTTTATACTGTTTGCCCATTATTCTCTTTTCTTTATATTTTAGCACCACATTATTCTCAATACATGAATTTAATTTTATGGTCTATTTTTCTCTACTCTTTATATTTTTTTCCATTGTTCTCCATTCTGTAAACCCCCATCTACACCCTCATAACACGGTTGGATTGATTTCTCTTTCCACGTGGTTTTTGTTTCCGCTTCAAATATTTTAAGTAAACATGTAGATGAAACCTATCAACCTATTCATTCATTGTAACTTTGATCATAGCTTCGTATCTTGGCATCTTGTAAATGAAGTATAATAACACGTATGAGTTAACAAATAATAACAAGATTGCCACATTTTTAAATCAACTACTATGTCAGTGCTAATGTGATACACCGACTTATATTTGATGTATTAAAGTAACTTGGTAATATAAGTCTAAGTAGTCGAACCACTGTATCACTAGCCTGTCAACGCTGAGGTTGTCAGTTGGAATGCCACACATAACAGGTGCGCTCGACTCCAATCTTAATTGACTAGGATTGTTAGTTTTCCTACCGGAGGTCGGTAGTTCTCGTACCTGTTATTCTCTCTGTCATATGAAGTTTCTAATCGAGATATATATTTATGCATGTTATACATCAATGAACACAAACATAAATCATATTACCTGTATTTCAATTCATTTTTAACAATTTGATTAAAAATCAGATCTATCGTAACTCGCTTACTCGTCTTATGATATAAATCATCTAATTTTTATCCCCAAAAAAAAAAAAATAAATAAAGAAGTATATAAACAGAGATAAAATATACAACGTGTATTCCTTATTTAAGTGAAGATGATTTCAAATACTTGACTTCTCTATCTATTGCATCTCGTTCTGTATTCCTCAGTATTAGCTTTAATACTAATTAGTCCAACATTGTATCATAAAAATGACCGAGGTAAATATGATAAACTAAAGAAAAAGATTTATAAAACAACATATTTGTTACGTTTAACACACTCTCCTGTTCAAGTTGCAGTCGAAATTCGTGGTCTCATTCTCGTCGACCCACTTCGTAAAACAACCAGAGACATATAATACAATTATCAAGTGTATTATATGTCTCTGGTAAAACCTAACTATTGGATTATTGATAATTTAGTTATGATCTGAATATGCTTGAAATTTTTGTCACTGGGCGTTAGGCATACAGCAATCAATCAAGTATGTATAACATTCAACATTTTGCATTTGTAAATGTTAAATTTCAAAACATTTTTCGATGTCGGTTATATAACACCTATTCTAATATGACGTTCCTCTTTCCTTTGGAAACAAAGCCATGTTCTAATTCCAATAAAACATGGGCTGCACGTGATTGACGCCACAATTGAAATTGCAACGTCAGTTGTGGTTTGAATAACGCCGGAAATCAAAATGGACATTTGTTTTGTTGTTGCTCGCTAAAAATTTAAATAAAATCATTCTAAAAGTAAGTTTACATGTATCTGTTCATTTGTTTGTCGTGAAACGGTTAAATTTATATAACGTTTGGCTTCATCAAATCAAAATGGATGCCTTTTGAAAGCGTAGTATAGGTCCGCTTCGAAGCACAAAAGTTCAAAATTTTCCTATTAGAATCGAAATAATTCTTTTATGCCATGCTCTATGCTCATTTTAACATGGGTAGGCATTATATTTGTCAACATTTTACACCTCGCTACCTCTCGATATAAAGATATTGACAAATATAATGCTTACCCATGTTAAAATGAGCATAGAGCATGGCATGAAAGAATTATTTCTTAATTAACCGTCCGCTTCCAATCTGAATCGCAAACTTTGAAACGCGCTGAGGCTTTAACTCCTAGTCTCAAATCCTTTGGCTCACTAGAAAAAGGAGTCAAGTCTAGCCACTCAAATTATTTCTTGATTGGTTTTAATCGTGCAAGAATTCGTTTCATTGTACTGCAATGTTTATAATAAATAGATATAAGAAGATGTGGTATGAGTGCCAATGAGACAACTCTCCATCCAAGTCAAAATTTATAAAAATAAACCATTATAGGTCAAAGTACGGTCTTCAACACGCAGCCTTGGCTCACACCAAACAGTAGCTATAAAGGGCCCCAAAATTACTAGTGTAAAACCATTCAAACGGGAAAACCAACGGTTTAATCTATATAAAAACGAGAAACGAGAAACACTTATGAACCACATCAACAAACGACAACTACTGAACATCAGATTCCTGACTTAGGACAGGTGCAATCAAATGCAGCGGGTTTAAACGTTTTAATGGTACCAAACCTTCACCCTTTTTCTGAAATAATAGTGTAACATCACAACATAGAAAGACACACTATAAAATATCAACTAAAATAGCTTAACTCAATCAAAGGACATATTAACACCAGTAAATATACACTGAACAAATAAATTTGACCTATGATACAATGTAAATACAAAATAAATAAACTAAGGAAGAATAATAAAAGTAACATGTTATATCTGTATGAAATGTTAAACAATTTAAGAAAACAATATGCTCGAACAAAAATATCAGCCATTTGCAATAAACACAGGTAAATGAAAATAATTTTGTTGTTAGGTATACGTGTACAGTTCCAATAGAGAAAGGAAATATTTTACAAAATAAATAATTTTGATGTTCATAGTACGAAGTGAAAATTTATAGTAATACCAAACACTTATCAAAGCTGGTATATAGACCAGATATAACCATGAATAACATTAAATAACAAAAAGCATTACAATTAGTATCAACAGGTCAAATAAACAAGAAAGTACGATTTGAGAGTACTTGCAGTTACTGACAGCTAGTTAAAAGCCAAAACAATAAATAATAAAAATCATGCATCAGAGACTAAAATCAACTAAAACACATCCCAGGGATTTAGTATTTTAACGTCATGGAGAGTCAAAGAAGACATGACTTGTGCAATGCCAAAAATAAATGTATCGACAGACAGTAGGATAGTTAGGAGTTTAACCTCTTTATAGATCAAAATGAACGTGGGTGTGTCTTTATACATCCCGTTTGAAAAGAATACAAATTTAGTTATATTTTCATTTGCTGATGACAAAATCGATATTAGTGCCAATGTAAACTATATTCAAAGATCTAATTACAACACTGGTAAGATAACCTTTACTAATAAGTTTGTTTAAAGGTTCGATGAGTTTACACGGATCACATAGTGATTTCCGCGCTTTAAGTACTAGTACAATATTACCGTAAAATTTAGGATGTGAAATACCGTTTTTAATCAGTTTTCTACAGGTACAGCCAAATTTACTAATCAAATCTTTGTATCTATGAAAGAACGTAGCAAAAGTTTTACGTAATTTATGGTAACGAAATCCCTGACTTAATAATTTACCAGTGATGCATAGATTACGTTCGTTAAAATCTATGACATCACTACACACACGGGCATAACGAACGAGTTGGGATATATAAACACCGTATGATGGAGCCAAAGGAACATCGCCGTCTAAAAAGGAAAATTAACAATAGGGAATGAAAATCGTCTCTTTGTCGTAAATTTTCGTATGGAGTTTTCCTTTAGAGATTGAAATGTCCAAATCCAGAAAAGGACAACTACTGCTGTTTATGTTAGATTTAGTTAAAGTAAGTTCTATTGGGTAAATTTCGGTAGTATATTTAGAGAACTCTGGATTATTTAACGAAAAATATCATCTAGATAAAGGAAGGTATTGTTGAATGTATCAACCAAATGTAACAATGACGTGTCTTTACTGAGTTTGGTCATAAACTGAGATTCATAGCAATACAGGAATAAATCTGCTATTAAAGGGGCGAAGTTAGTGCCCATAGGAATACCTACTACTTCTCGATACACTTTATCGCCGAAACGTACATATATGTTGTCCAGGAGAAAATTTAAAGCTTCAATCATATCTTCACATTTCCAGTAAGTGCATCTTAATTCATGATTTCCTTTTATAGGCATTTCATTTATGGATTAGTCGTAGAGATGTAAGAAATCAGAGGCTGATGTTAGGTTGGTTGGGGGGTGCTTAGACCTCCCTCCCCTTATGGGGCTACATTTATGGTTAATCCAGACTGTTTACCTGCTCCACTCTAAACTTTGTCTGGTTTGGGGGCCCCGCGTCCCCCTTTTTCAAAATCCTGGATCCGCATTTGGGACTTACTTACTTTTGGAGATTTTTTATAATTTGTGTTTGAGACATTGTATTAGATGTCACAAAGGTACAACGAAATGGTAGAAATTGTATAATTTCCTAATTGTGAGTATGACTAGATTATGTAATATTTTAGAGAGGAATGATCTATTTGTTTATTTACAGTTCGATTAAAAAATTCAAAATCTGAGTTACAACTAAGTTGTATTCCACGGCCAATTTTATTCCAGCTCCTTACATCAAATACTTTTTAATCAACTAAAACTTAAATGTCCAAATAAAACGCTTTTTCATGATATGAAATTCAAAAGTTAATTTAATTTCCTGTTTTAATTGTATCGGTAAATTGGAAATGACGATCCTTACTAAATGCGGATACAGTAATCTGAGTTTTGGTTAGCGTATTTTCTAAAGATTAAGGTTATAGCTAGTTTTATTTTTTTCTGACCTTTTATTCTTTTTTAATTACTTATTTTTTGTAATTTTGAAGTTCTCAATATTCACATAACATTAACAGTACCAATTATATTGCACCATTAAACTTATTTTGATTTTTTGTTTGTTTCAAAATTCCACTTTCAATCAATTATATATAAGTTCCCGTGAAGATAACTGCATGGAAGTATAATATTCTATTCCCACAATAAGTGTAAGAATGTGATTTTCATTCATTCTTCACTATTAGGGAACGTAAATTCTGTATGTGCCTGTCCCAAGTCAGGAGCCTGTAATTCAGTGGTTGTCGTTTGTTGCTGTGTAACATATTTGTTTTTCGTCCATTATTTTGTACGTAATTAAGGCCGTTAGTTTTCTCGTTTGAATTGTTTAACATTTGCCATTTCGGGGCCTTTTATAGCTGACCAGCGATATGGGCTTTGCTCATTGTTGAAGGCCGTACGGTGACCTATAGTTGTTAATTTCTATGTCATTTGGTCTCTTGTGGATAGTTGTCTCATTGGCAATCATACCACATCTTGTTATTATATAAAATCCTACACTGATTTCATTGGTCGAGAGAACCGTAGTTTGTTATAATTATTCTAAACGTCAATATTATATTGCAGGATAAAAACAATGCACTTATAATGTCGGGAAAAATATAAATTTTATTTGTATTGGTTTTGATTTTTCTGTTTCTAAGGCGCGTACAAAGCATTTTGATAATTTCAGTGTATAATATGCCATTTCCCAGCCAATACAAAGGGTAATATCAAATTACAAATCTGCAAAAAGTTAATCGAAAAGTCTTACGAATCTACCAACTGATAGAAAATACACTAAATACTAGAACATAAGATTTGTCCGTTATTGTTTCGATAATAACGAATATTATCTACCGAGATTAACTACCGAGACTTGAAAACTACAAATACAAATAGTAAACAATTTATCCGTAATACTATTGTTCCACCAACACTAACCCGACAATGTTTGTTTATTTATTTCCCATTTATATTTCAGATAATTTCCTTTATTATCTAAACAAGTACTGAAGCGAAAACATCTCGATTAAAGGAGGATTAAAGTTCTTAATGGTTTTAGATTTAAGTCTAAGTGGATCTATTTTACTTATCATTCAATTCATTTGAATAGATTGCCACTAGGCTGTTTGCTCACCTGGTTTAAAGGAACACACTAGTGCACATTTCATGGCGCTACATATTCGTATAACGAGATTAGATTAAGCAGTTATGTTAATTAGGTCTCAATATAAAATAAGTAGATGTCAAGCTTCCATACAACTAGCATAACACGGAACAAATGTTACATAAGGGGACAAACATTTGATATGCTCCGGGTGGGTAAATGAGGATTTTTTTCTGACGGAATATTCATTTTCATCTTTTGCAAGTCTCGCTTATTTTTTTATTTTTTGGAGCGCCGCGCGGAATTTATTTTCTCTTTTGTACACATTTATTTCCTGCATTTTCTTGGGCAAAATATTCACCTTTACTCTCTTTTGGGCAAGGTTATTTTTCTGTTCTTACCAGGCCAGAATGATGATTTCCAAAATCCACCTACCCCTCCCCAGAATGTCTAATGGTCTTCCCTAAGTATGACAATTCTTTCTTTGGATAGGACGAGCGCGGTTTGTATTTCTTTTTACAGAAAGTCACACCAGTGCAGTAATTATTATTGTACATCTGTATAAACCACTGTATGCTAAAATAGATAATATACATTTCAAATCTCTTTGAATATTTCTTATAAATATGACTTTAAAAATCGTAATGTGTCCAACAGCCTTGAGGAATAGTTTATTTGGTCGATGTACAACACGAAACTACATGTAAAAAAACAGGCTTAACCTGTACCAAAAATATTACAGACCATCGGCAATCATAGTTCTGATCTATCAATACGAAATTACAGAGTAATTATATATTTCTGACCTATCAATACTGAATTTCAGAAAACAGATTTGAAATTCGAAGAGGGTATAAATGTGTTAACTATGTAATTATAAATTGCACATTCATTTTCCTTAGCTGCATGTATTTGGCAAAATTTTTATGAATTTTGTGTCCTCAATGCTCTTGAACTTCGTACTTTATTTGGTCTTTTTTAAACTTTTTTGATTCAAGCCACACTGATGAGTCTTTTGTAGACGAAACGCGCCTCTGGCGTACAAAATTTGAATCCTGGTATCTATGAAGAGTTCATTTGACACGATTTGTTCATCACTCTAGTAATATATTTCGTGTAGATGTACCTGGGGCGGATCCAGCCATTTATAAAAGGGGTGTTCCTAACCCAGGATAAAAGGGGGGTTCCAACTATATGTCCCCATTCAAATGTATTGATCGTAAAAAAAAAAATGGGGGTTCCAACCCCCGAACCCCCCTCCCCTGCCACTGTGTACGGAAACTGAAATAATGATGCATTAACTACAAGAAATGATTCTTTTTCTCTATTATATTCCAGAGCTTGAATTTCCTATCATAATTTCCCTGATAAAGCGTTGTTTCTTACATGGAAGCTATTAAACCAAGGGTTCAAAGTGGTAAAAATGAAGCCATCCTTTAGAAAATTTTACAGACGCTATCACGAGTTGATTGGCTGTTATCGAATATCTAGTTCACAGAATAATGCTGACGACGGATATGTTCCAGTTGTCATCACCATAATCTTGTCCTCAATTTTTCGTGTGTGACATCACCGAGTTAGACTTATCACAGAGTTTGTACTTACATGTACAACACGAAGGGTGCCACATTTGGAACAGGATTTGCTTACCCTTCCGGAGCACCTGATATTACCCATGTTTTTTTTTAAAAAGGATTCGTGTTGCTCTTGCTTTAGTTTTAAGTGGTGTTCTCAGTACATTTAATTTTTCAGTATATCGTTTATACCGATAACAGTCGTGGTCAGAGTTAAAGACTTAAGTAGTCCTTCTCTGACAAAATATCGTGATGTCATAGTTTACTTAAACTAACAAACAATTTTTCAGAAATGAAACTTTTGGTGAAAGTGGAGTACATTTAGGTCATTTTGAGCCAATATTTAATTGTTATTATTTTTATCAACAATTGAGGATTAACATGATTAATGCGCTCCAAAGTAATATACTTATTTAAATTTTCCAGAAAACCAGGGGTTATTTTTAGTAGTAATTGACTTCACTACAAGACTATAAACATTTGGTTGAAAATTGACATATAGAAAGGTGATACATGTGGAAATTAGGATATACCAGGTTTCTTTGAAGTTAAACTTATTAAGGTAAAATATTTAAAAAGGTGTGAAAATTCAAAATTCGGTTGATTATATAGGGTTTTGAATTGGTGATCGGACATTTTAAGCACGCGACACCTCTAACTTCTAATTCTTGTTGATTACCTGCCTTTGAACATGTTGGAATGAGAGAGACATTATATTTTCTATTAACGGGTGTTCCCGTTGACCGGTCACACTCTTTTGAACACGAGGTCAATAATTGGTACTCTGTACATTGAATTCCAGACCGTCCTAGTTTGTGTACATAAATCTTTAACTGTGACGTGACATTAAATTTAAAGAAAATATAAATATGATATTGACTCTCACGACAGAGGTTACATTGTTTGCGAAGAAAGACAATTTAGTTTAATACATAATAGATTCGTTTAAATAGAACGATTAAATCCAAGTTTTTAGAAATAAGTATGAATAGTCACGATAAAATTATATATTTTAAGTGAAGAGAGACTCAAAGAGTACATGGTTAATTTAAATGGAACGTTTCTCCGATAGAAAAGTGACTTTTATTCTATGATTTTATAGGAATTGGTTTGGAGTCTATCTGAAACATGGTGAAGTCCAGTATTAACAGCAATATATGGAACGTTCTTTGTTTGCTGCTTTTATTTACGATACTGTCAGTCTTATTAACTGTAGAATCACCAAAAGGTAGGTGAATATGATCATCGTTTTATCTGTAGAACCGTCATAAGGTAGGTGAATATGATCGTCGTATTATCAGTAGTTTGGGACAACACTCCCCCCTAAAAAAGAAGATACATGCATATTGGCAAATGAGACAAACAAAATAATGTAAACCACTAAAGATCACTGGACGGTCTTCAACAATGAGCAAAACTCATACGGTATGGATGAAAAATGTGAAAAAATACAAAAGAGAAAACACAACGCCAACGGCCTGATTTGAATGATAAAAATAGCAAACCATTTATCGTAAAATATGGTCTATGAACTCGACAATTTTCGCCTGAGGTTTTTATCAAAAAAAAAAGTTTCCCAATAGCAATGAATTGTATATTTAAATACAATTCCTTGCCAATAGTGAGTAAGTTTCTATAAAAAATATTTATTTCATAATCCAGGGTATATTTAATTGTCATTTATGATCATGACAGCCATTCAATTGTCCACACAGTGCGATTCACTATATTTAAAAGTATATATAATACATTGTATAGAACTGTAAACAGAACAACTGACCAGTGGCTATCATGCATGATTTAATTCACTCGTTATGTACCTTGTTGATAAATCTTTAATATTTCAGACCAGATGGATAACTTTTAATTACTAAGTAAAAATGAAGAAGATACTTGGAAGAGTTTGTATACTATATAGAAAAAGATACATTCGGAAATAACAACGTTATTCAAACTCCACATTCTAATAATAAATGTCTTTCGTTTTAAGGATGTTCGCTACTCTGTTTCAAAATAACAAGCTTTTTAAAAGACTGTTATAAATTAATAGTATATAAATAAAGGAACTAAAAAAGCAGAAAAAAATGAAGGGTCTGTGTGCTTGTTCTCAAGATATTAGTCATTGAAAATTTGGCGGGAAATGATTATCTCTAGACTTTTCATACATTTAACATTGGCACCTTTTTTCTTTCAAAAACTATGAAAAAATAACAGGATTTTCAAATATGACTTATTAAACTATATGTAATAAAATTATGAAAAGAAAAGTAGGTGTTAGCGGGCAAAATTTGTATTGGCTATACATGGATAAAATCAGAGGATTCCGAATATCTTGCAAAAATTCAAAAACAAGAGGAGCAAACATCCTTAAGGTTCACTAGAAGATGCCCGCGAAATCGCGGTAATTAGACTATTTTCATATTACCGACTTTTGACTCCGGAGTTTATATTTTTTCGACAGGTTACCTACTACGCGGTAGGACATCCTGGTACTCGGTCAAGTAAGAGCAACTTAAAGAAGTAAAATCAAGCTTACAATCGGTACAATATGGGGGGAAATTAACTGTTATATGTTTTCTAAACACAATAAAATCATCGGAAAACAGCAAACTTTCTCCCTAAATTGCACCAATTATATGTTTGATTTTACTATTTTTGGTCGCTCTCGCCTTACAGAGTACCAGGATGTCCTACCACATAGTAGGTAACCTGTCGAAAAATGTTGAAATTCGGAGTCAATTTAAAAGTCGGAAATATGAAAAAATCACAGCGCTCCTAAGTTGACTTCCTTCACCTGCCTTGGGTACATAAAAGGCCAACCTAATGCTGGGAAAATGTAATAGTACCGCTTTCCCTGAAACAAAGAGTCGTTAATTTCGCGGGTAGTACATCGACTGAGCATGCGGGAAAGCGTACAAGACACGGATCGATAACGGTCTCCAATTTTGGATATTTTCTCAAAAATTGGCGTTTTCTGTGGAAAAAAGATTGTTTCAAAGACAAATTTAGGAAGTACAAACCACTACATTTATACGTCATATCACAAATATTTCCGACTTTGTATGGTTTCAGACGAGTTGCGGCTCAATGAAATCGGTCTCTTCCTTTAGTAGTATAGATGTGGACCCTTTGGCTAAAATGGCTGCATTTTCACCTTAAAATTTACTCCGAGTACAGACAAACCTGTGAATCTGGAGAAGTTTTAAGGCATAGTATGCCCTAGATAAATAAAATTCAAATATATTTTATGTTTTAGAAAATTAAAGACTTAACAGGATTTTGCACTGCACTTTTTTCATTCCTCCAGAAGATGCCAAAATGAACAAGTTGGGAATGAGGTTTGAGAACTTCCCTACAGGTAATAATTGATGTGAACTGTATTGATTGACATGGACAATAGATGGACAATAGATAACTGACAATAATTGGTGATTGAAACTGTGTACCTGAGTGGACCATATCAAGTGAAACTCAACTGTTCGTAAATTTTATCATCTTCTGCAGGGACGAAACAAAGTGCACTGCAAAATCCAGTTAAGTTTAAAATTTTCTAAAACATACAATGCATTTGAAATTTATTTATCTAGGGCATGCTATGCCTTAAAACTTTTCCAGATGCACAGGTTTTTCTGTACTCAGAGTAAATTTTGAGGTGAAAACGCAGCCATTTTAGCCAAAGGGTCCACATAAACCTTAAGGATTGTTGTTATTTTTTCGTCTATTTCCTTAAGCTATCTGGTTTTATATCCACATTGGAAACTTCTTTCAGTGAACCACTTTAACATCTCGCCATTCCATCTTTGTCTTATCTTGTTTGCAGTCAACACTGAGGTTGTGAGTTCGAATCCCGCACGAGGCAGGTGCACTCGACTCCAATCTTAATTGACTAGAATTGCCAGTTTTCCTACCGAAGGTCGGTGGTTCTCTCCGGGCACTGCGCATTCCTCCACCAATAAAAACTGGCCGCCACGAAATAGCACAATTGCGTTGAAAGTGGCGTTAAACACCAATCAATCAATCAATCTTATCTTGTTTGTTGTTATTGACATATTTAATATTTTTCCTTTACAGATTTAAATACAAAAAAGATAATTCACTCGAAAATGCTTTCACGACAGCTCAAAACATTTGTAGAAATACCAAACCCAACACAGCAGTTACTGGAAAACAATAAGCCACGTATAAAACAAAAAGAAATTCCACTTATATACGCCATTACTCCAACTTACTATAGATTAACACAAATGGCGGACCTAACAAGAATGGCAAACACTTTACGGCAAGTCAGACGGCTCCACTGGATAGTTGTTGAGGATTGGACATCTACTAACCATCATATCCATGAGTTTTTACTCTTCACGAATATGTCCTTTACGTATATATCTCAAGCAACAAGGGCATCTACAAATGCTTCAAAAGGGAATGATCAGAAAAATGCAGCTATTCAATGGATAACCCGAAATCACCGCTGGGGAGAACAGGCTGTTGTTTATTTTGCGGATGATGACAATGCTTACGATCTACGTTTATTTGAAGAGGTTTGTACTATAAATTCACCATTAAGGAACACTAAATGAAAGATTATCAGATCTTTCCGCTGTTCTTGCGCTTCGAATGTTCGTCGCTAGAGAATCAGCATCATCCCACAATTTTACGATGAAATAACAAAAAAAAATCCAAGTCCCTTTTTTATTTTATATAAAAGAGGAGGTATGCTAAGTACTGATTATCAAGTTCCTGCATAATGATTTGTCAGAATTACAGCTGCGAGTCACAATGTGAAGCTTTTAAAGTTTTGGCGAGGGAGCTGAGAATATGTTCAAAAGGTTTCATATTGTGTCAAGGAACTGATATTTTATAAGGAAAATCTGAATACCGACTATATTTGTGTGTTTTTACGATAGAAACAACGTAGACACACTTAATTGTGTGTTACAAGAGGTTCACAGTCATATACACAAATTTATTTGCATAACAGGCAGGTTGGTGGTCGGTTGCAACCTTTATCAAACATACCCTCTTTTTTTCCTAAATCAGTCCAAACTTCCGACCCTTCATCCGTTCGATCGACTTTACAGAGCCTGCTTATTTGGGTCAGTAATTTATTCCCGCCCCGAATAAACATGAAATATTTGTCACGTGATGTTTATCACACAGCAACCCATCAATCTTTGACAAATACTTAAAAGGACTTAATTGATACAATGTCGGTTTGTCCAAAAAAAAGAAAAAAAAAAAAAAAGGATGACAAAATGACAAAATAAATTTAATCATAACAGTGAACTTTTAGTTTGTTTAACTATCAACACGTGTTTTTGCATTGAGATTCTGTATTGAGTATTGTGTAAAAAAGTGAGAAACTAGTAAATAAAACCCCTTATCTAATGTAAGTTTATGGGTTGTATCGGGGTCAGTTTTGGTCAATAATAGATATATTACACTATTACACAGCAGCCTAAGTATGAAAGAGGGTCTGATTGGGTTTACAGAAAAGAGGATAATGGACCAATACTACAGAAAAATGGACCAAAAAATAAAGAATTATACATAAAAAAAAAAAAAAAAAAAAAGGATACAGATATGAAGGACCCCCATCCAGACCCTCATGAAACAACACCCTACATATTGTTGTAAAATATACACTTATATAGTTTATAATGTATTTATATTTAAACGGACTTGATTTAGTGTCTCTAGGCCAAACTTTGTAAAATAGTGATAATTGCTTTTTTGAAGTTGCCGACTGTGGAAGAACTATTTCATTCGCCAATTTAATTGCTTTAGGATTAAGTCCTTAAATGTTGGAATCAATTATCGATTAAAATTTTTGAAATAAACACTTACTTGAAATAAACAATTATATAATTAAGAAAAGAAGTAATCTGTATAAATAAGCACTTTCCGACTTTTTAAAAAAGATCCAACACGTTACATTGTTTACGGTTATATATACGTCAATGAAGCCACGGATCAGGAACAAACTAGAACAATTGATAGACGGCTAGGGATCAGCATTTTTCTAACACAATACTAAATGTTTTTTTCCACAATGTCAACTAAACAAATGTCTAGAAAAGTTGAGTCTGGGAAAACATGGATTTAAATTGGTTGATAGTTTTGCTTTAAACTAGCTTTCAGTAACTACGATAGAATAGAGAATGGAAACGGGGAATGTGTCAAAGAGACAACAACTCGACCAAAGAGCAGAAAACAGCCCAAGGCCACCATTGGGTCTTCAACGCAACGAGAAAATCTCGCACCCGCAGGCGGGCTTCAGCTGGACCCTAAACGATAATGTATTATACTAGTTTAGCAAATTGGACGCCACACTAAGCTCCAAAAAATAAAATGAACCAAAATAAAAAAAAAATACTAATAAAGGCTAGAGGTTCCTGAAGTGAGACAAGCGCAGTGATGCCGGTAATTTTAGATAGGTATCTTGTGTCCGTGGTCTTTTTTTTAAGTTGTATTTTTGCTTAGTAACGGTCTGATGAGTCGAGCACTTTTCAACCAATTTGTTCTTATGTTGTGCTGTTAAACCACTGTCCCATGTAATTGGTTAGGGAGAGGTTGAGCGCTCACAAGCATATGTAACCTTACTACATTCTGTAGGTGCCTGTCCCATGTAATTGGTTAGGGAGAGGTTGAGAGCTCACAAGCATATGTAACCTTACTACATTCTGTAGGTGCCTGTCCCATGTCATTGGTTAGGGAGAGGTTGAGAGCTCACAAGCATATGTAACCTTACTACATTCCGTAGGTGCCTGTCCCATGTCATTGGTTAGGGAGAGGTTGAGAGCTCACAAGCATATGTAACCTTACTACATTCCGTAGGTGCCTGTCCCATGTCATTGGTTAGGGAGAGGTTGAGAGCTCACAAGCATATGTAACCGTACTACATTCTGTAGGTGCCTGTCCCATGTAATTGGTTAGGGAGAGGTTGAGCGCTCACAAGCATATGTAACCTTACTACATTCTGTAGGTGCCTGTCCCATGTCATTGGTTAGGGAGATCTTTTGTAGATGCGATATACTCAAAAGCTTTCTATGTGGCCTGTGGGACTTAGAGGTGGGATGAAAGCAGAGACACCTATTGTCGAAGATGGAAAGGTAAAATACCTAAATCAAATACTATGGGACAGGCACCTACGGAATGTATGTCCCCATTCAAATGCATTGATGGTCAAAAGGAGGGAGAGGTTGAGCGCTCACAAGCATATGTAACCTTACTACATTCTGTAGGTGCCTGTCCCATGTCATTGGTTAGGGAGAGGTTGAGAGCTCACAAGCATATGTAACCTTACTACATTCCGTAGGTGCCTGTCCCATGTCATTGGTTAGGGAGAGGTGAGAGCTCACAAGCATATGTAACCTTACTACATTCCGTAGGTGCCTGTCCCATGTCATTGGTTAGGGAGAGGTTGAGAGCTCACAAGCATATGTAACCTTACTACATTCCGTAGGTGCCTGTCCCATGTCATTGGTTAGGGAGAGGTTGAGAGCTCACAAGCATATGTAACCTTACTACATTCCGTAGGTGCCTGTCCCATGTCAGAAGCTTATAATTTAGTGGCTGTCATGGTTGCTGTTTGTTCTATTTGTTTTCGTTTTATGTGTTTTAGCATAAATCAAGCCGTTGCTTTTTATTTTGAACAGTTGCACGTTTTGTCATGCAGGTGCCTTTTATAGCTTATTGTACGGTATGGATTTTGCTCAATATTGAAAGCAGTACTGTGATAAATAGTTTTTCGGATGGTTGTCCGAGGGTCTGGATAGGCCGGGGTCCTTTATTTCTTTAATTTTTTAAATTTTAAGGACATATTTCTTTATCTTTAAAAATAACGCTTATTCTGTAAAATTCTCATGAAAATGATTTAATATTACATTTTTCTGTGATAAGGTGATCTCTTTATTCTGCAAATCTTTTATTTCTGTAATAAGCATATTATATTACCTATTTCTTTTTAATTTTCCAGTTATTCTTTTGCACCCCATTATTCTCTATTCTTTATCTTTTTTGCTCATTTTTCTCCATTCGTTATTTTGTGGGCCATTATTCTCTAATCTATTCTGTAAACCCTATCCAGACCCGCTGGTCTCATTGGCAAATATACCACATCCTTTTTTATATTAAGAAGACTGCTAAAGATCTGTCACTCACACTACAAGTCCTTTTTTTCTCGACTGTGACATTACCGAAAGCGACTTAATATCACCGAAATTTTACTTGCCACGAGCAACTTGACAGGTACCACAAGTGGACTAAGATCTGCATACCCATACGGAGAACCTGTGATCAACGGCGGTTTGTGATTTTTTGGTTGTTCAGTCTTGTTTTCTGTGTAGTGTTTGGTAGACTGTTGTTTGGCCATATTTCTTGTTTCCATGGTATTGTCTTTGGCTAACGATTCATGATTGTCTCCTTGGTATCGTCTACCTATTTTTTATTTAATGAAATTCTAAAATACTAACAGAAAAAAAACATGAATAGGCTCCTTACATTAACACGTGTCGGGGTTAAGCGAGCTTACTTGAGTGCGCAACATCCCTTTTATCTCAAATGGTACTTAGAAGAACGTACACTATATATAAAATAAATAATAAACGAAACTGTAGATACTGAAAGTATGATAAAAGTCTTAATTTGCCGATTTAGAAATCGTGCCTTTTTATACTGTAATCATTGATCCGCTGCTATACTTCTGAGTAGATTTCATACAGAAATACGTGTGAAAAGTCCAATGTAAATAAATGTATAGAATTTCAATGCTGAATAAAGACAATCTGATTAAAATTCAGATCTATCACAACTCGCGTGCTCGTACAGGGGCGGATCCAGCCATTTTTAAAAGGGGGGTTCCCAACCCAGGATAAAGGAGGGGGGGTCCAAATATATGTCCCCATTCAAATGCATTGATCGTCAAAAAAAAAGGGGGGGTTCCAACCCCCGGAACCCCCCCTCTGGATCCGCCACTGTCGTATCGTGTGAGGATAACGAAATCAGTAATTTATATTTTGATTAGATTGGAATAGAGAATAAAGTTCGTTCAAGTCTAAAAGTCTACGTAGTACTCTAAGATAAAAGATTGTAAAGTACGTTTTTTGTTTTCTTTTTGTAGATGCGATATACTCAAAAGCTTTCTATGTGGCCTGTGGGACTTAGAGGTGGGATGAAAGCAGAGACACCTATTGTCGAAGATGGAAAGGTAAAATACCTAAATCAAATATGCGTTCCTTCCGAAACCTTATCTTTATATCATTTAAGACTCCTAACTTGGGACAGACCCATACAGAATGTTGCAGGACTAAACATGTTTGCGAGTGGTCAACCCTGTCCTAACTGGGACAGTGGCGACATAGCACAACATAAGAAGAAACTGTAAAATTCAGTTGAAAAGAGCTTGACTCATCAGATGGTACGAAACACAAAAAACAAATAACAAAAAGAAAACGTTTCGAAGGAATTCATACAAGAAACTCAATTTAAAATGACGTCAAAATGTATGCTCACTTCACTTTAATTCAATTTTGTATTGTTACATATGGTAGTAATGTGTAGAAGACTACATAAGTATGTTTTACCCATAGGTGCGTGAGGACATGACCCTCTGTTGAGCCCCCGATAGTCCCTCCCCTCCATTATAATAAATCCGAGATTTTCAAATATATATCAGCAATTTGTTCCATATGTATACGATAGTATAAGTAATCATGTTTATTCAGAGTAAACATATGGAATATTGGTATACATATGGTACACATAACTGATATATATATATATTGGTAAATCGGGGATTTATGACAAGGAAGGGGATGAACTATTCTGGGGCTCAACACAGTGTCCTGTCCTCACGCACCTATGTTTCATTTTGTTTTTAACTATTTTGTTCAGGTGACAGGCTTCATTGGATGGGCAACCAAATATCGCGTGTTTGCTGTAGATATGGCAGGATTCGCTGTCAATGTCAATGTTTTATGGGATTATCATCCAATGTTATTTGAAACTCAAATGCCAGCATACACATGTTGTACTGCAGAAACTAAGTTCTTGGAACAGTGTTGTACTATTGAAGATATAGAACCAATGGCAGATAACTGTACAAAGGTTTGATTTTTAATTTCTACCATTTACTATTTCGTTTGCAGATTTTCAATTGAACACATTTAAGATATGGACATCTCACAATTTATAAGAATTTGCCAGATATTATTGCGAGTATTTGAAACTGTAGCTCGATTTATATCTGAGGAAACACCATTAAATTATCATGCATGTTCCAAAACACATGTTGCTTACATTTTATTATAATTGGGCATAGCCGTTTCGCGCTGACGTCACAGGAGCTCTAGGTGTCATTTCGACCATATCGCAGAAATTGGTTCAAAGTTCAATCAGGGGATCAAGAATCGCAATAAGAGGACAACATAAAACGAAGCATATCGGAAGCAGCAAGACAGACGCGCAAACAAATAAAAAGTCCAATCATACGACTTCGATCTATGGACAATACAAACTCTCACCAAATGTGTGGTCACATTCGAAGAATGGATATTCACACTTCTTCGAAAGCCACACCAATGATATTGCCCATGTCGACGATGAAAAGTCTGGATCGTATTCAGTAAAACATCTTGGGTTTAAAAAAAAGAAAACTACACTATAATGTTCATGCGTCCGAAGCGCTTTTCTGGATTTTTCTTCATCAGGAATGCTCAAAACCGAATATTTGAAAGCCAAGGATCTTTAAGAACCGAAACAGTTGAAGAGCTTTATGGCCAAAAAAGGACCTACTATAATAGCGAAATCCATCCAAGGTCAACTTTGTCTGATGGAGTGGAAACCTTAGTTTCTTAACAATTTCTTAATATATGAACGGACAATTTGAGAAAGGTTTGTTAGCAAGTCAGTACCGAAGTAATGACTACTGAACTGATGATATCTTCGGGGGGACTGATAGTCTACCAGCGGAGGAAAAGGGAAAGTTAGACTTAAATCATTTGTGACACACACTCACCCGTTTCAAGCAGATAACGTTGCAGGAGATGTGCACATTCATAACCGTACCGTTTACAACATCTTTATATTATTAACATAGTAATGCTTCAGTTTTTACATTTCATGTTCCTCAATCCTTTGGGATATAAATGTGCATTTGAACTAAAGTTTCAATGAATAAACGTCTTAATTTTATAAATTTTTAGTAGATAACACTGAAAAAATGAGGTGGAAGATACCAAGTTGACATTCAAAACTCAAAAGTCGAAGACAAACTGAAAACTGCATGGCCAAAAAAAACATTTAAAAAAACGAAAAGAAAAACAAAACTAGAGACTGATCAACAGAAACCAATAAAAAGTCGGTGTGGTCTCAGGTTCTCTGGACGGATTGACAGAACCTGCTCAACATGTGACATAAATTTTATGTGAAATGTTTTATGTAAATCGAAGGTTAAAAAATCTGTATACATTTCCATCACATGTTTTCTACTTCAGGTTTACGTATGGCACACAAAGACTGGGAAGCCGAATTATGTAAAGGATGACTCAAGATTAGACCACATATATGTGTAATAAAATAGAGTGCAAATCGTGAAGTTGTGCATTTCTGTTGCAACGAGATCATGAGATGAAACAGGAAACGATAGTTTCTAAGAAAAGATGGGCCGACTCGAGTAGGTCGATGAGTCTCAAACTTTACATGAAAATCCTTAAAAGATTTTTATTCGGTTTGTGAGAACATCAATGAATCGGCAAAGTGTACACATCAATGACATGTAGACAAATGTGTTTAATCTTATAATAAAGTCATGTTAAAACTTTTGAAGATGTCCCTATGATACTATCAGGGACTAGCTGTGATATTAATAAAAAAATATAAAACAGTCCTGTGTTCTATACTCTTGGGAATAGTTTGAAAAACTTTGAAAAAAAAGACTGTTCCAACTCAGAAAAAGCAAATATTCATCCATGTTTAATAAAATCAAAATCTTGCGTGCATGATACTTTTGAGGTTCATTGGGGACTAATAATGTTATATATAGCGTTTGTGAACTATGTGTTTTGGTAAAAGAAACCAAACCATAAATGATCATAAATATTCCCTGTACTGAATAGACTCTTAAATACCAATAGTAAAATAGCAGTTAGTGAACGACCATTTAATATACTTGGGATGGGGTAAGGGTATAGATGTATTTGTGGAAATGAATATAATAATACTGGTCTTGTAAGAATTGAAAATAAATATTCTTTCCAAAGACAAAAGGCGAAAATAAATTTTTTTCCCCACAAATTACAGAAACAGTTGTATACAAAATTAATCGAAAATAAATTTTGTTGTGCAAAGCCAATGACAGTTATTAGTGCAACACTTCTTGTAAAGAAACATATAAGAGGTAAAAATATACACCAGCGGAGACTATATATATATGTGTTAATGAAAAAGTAAAATGACGTACGAATGAAACAATCATAGGCTAAAAGTGTACCAACAGTAACTGTTATATGGAACCATATAAGTAATGAAAATATGAAATATGAATGGATGATACTAAAAGTACTCATGTAAGTAATAATAACAGTATATTAATTTTGTAGATTCCGATTTTTTTCTTCAAAAAAGGCAGAAAACGGATAGGGTTCACTGCGTTTGAAAATCAGTGATTTGGGATAAAAGAAATCTACATATCCATGAGTTATTCCATAATTATGAAGAGTGCTTAGTTTTAAGTCATACAGTATTCTTTAAAATAAGTGCACATTTTAAACCTATGGGTATAAGGTTCAATTTAAGGTCAAGCGTTTAACAATTACACCAACGCATTAGAGCTCTTACAGTTTATAAAGGAGATACATAGTATTTTAAAACCCTGCCACATTCTTTATGTGCCTGTCCGAAGTCAGCAGCCTGGAGTTCAGTGGTTGTCATTGGTTCATGTCTGTCATATTTGTTTTTCGTTAATTAGATATAGGAAGATGTGGTGTGAGTGCCAATGAGACAACTCTCCATCAAATAACAATTTATAAAGTAAACCATCTACTAATTTTCACTTCTTCGTACTACATTTGTATTAACATCAAGATTATTCTCCTTTAATCTGTACAGGAAGTTTTATTGTTGATATTTACCCTTATGTATCTAGTGTTCAATTAGGTATTTATATGACAGACCTTTCTTAGTATTCCTAATTATTGGAAGATTTTATATAGACAGAAAAAGTATACCTAAAACGACAAAGTTATTTTTCATTTACCTGTATATATTATTAAAACCGGTTTTCAAAGTGATTATTTTCTAAGGGTTTAATATTTCGCGGTAGTGTTTTGCCATGGCTTTATTTGGACTTGTTTGTTTGCTTTTGGCCTTGAATGTTTGTCCCTAATATTTTATTAACTATGTATTTACTTTCAGGTATCACAGATCAATTTATTCGTTCATAGTGTGTTAATTTACGTTTTGATTGAGTTAAGCCTTCCAATTGATGTTTTATCGTGTGTTTTCTATGTTGTTATGTTATACTATTGTTTCAGAAAAAGGGAGAAGGTTTGGTACCATTAAAACGTTTAATCCCACTGCAAATGTTTGCACCTGTCCTAAGTTAGGAATCTGATGTACAGTAGTTGTCGTTTGTTTATGTAATTTATACGTGTTTCTCGTTTCTCGTTTTTATATATACTAGACCGTTGGTTTTACCGTTTGAATGGTTTTACACTAGTACTTTTGGGGCCCTTTATAGCTTGTTGTTCGGTGTGAGCCAAGGCTCCGTGTTGAAGGCCGTACATTGACCTATAATGGTTTACTTTTATAAATTGTTATTTGGATGGAGAGTTGTCTCATTGGCACTCACACCACATCTTCCTATATCCATTATAGGTCAAAGTACGGTCTTCAACACGGAGCCTTGGCTCACACCGAACAACAAGCTATAAAGGGCCCCAAAAGTACTAGTGTAAAACCATTCAAACGGTAAAACCAACGGTCTAGTCTATATAAAAACGAGAAACGAGAAACACGTATAAATTACATAAACAAACGACAACTACTGTACATCAGATTCTGACTTAGGACAGGTGCAAACATTTGCAGCGGGATTAAACGTTCAATGGCACCAAACCTTCTCCCCTCTGAAACAATAGTATAACATCACAACATAGAAAACACACGATAAAACATCAATTGGAAGGCTTAACTCAATCAAAAACGTAAATTAACACACTATGAACGAATAAATTCGATCTGTGATACCTGAAAGTAAATACATAGTTAATAAAATATTAGGACAAACATTCAAGGCCAAAAAGCAAACAAACAAGTCCAAATAAAGCCATGGCAAGACACCATCGCAAAATATTTAACCCTTAGAAAATAATAACTTTGAAAAACCGGTTTTCATAATATATACAGGTAAATGTGCAGTATTTGAAACTGTAGCTCGATTTTATCTGAGAAACCCATTAATTTATATGTCCAAAACAGTTTTAATTATAATAAAAGATTAACGTTTAGTTCAAGAAATTATCTTGGACCATTCCATACTTTTAAAGTTAAGTTTGGATAAAATTTGCATAAAATGGAAACATAACAGCTTTATTGGACCAACTTTCATCTCTTAATCAAAAAGGAAAAACTTTAATAATTTTCTTGACATTTTACTTTCACAAGTTGATTCAAGAATGTTTTCTTCCTCTTTTATACTCAAATAATATCAATGGAATATAGGTCTATCGAAATGTTAAAAGGATCTTGTAATAACTCATATAGTCGTTTTCCTCGACGCAACCCGTTTTCCTCGAAGTAAACCATTTTGCAGATTTTAAGTTCACTTGAAACGTAAACCAGTTTCTACTATAACGAATCATAAATCATTTTCTGAGAAAACCAGTTTCCCATTCATAAATCCATTTCCACGCATAAGCGGTTTTACCTGGTAAGTTCGGTTTATACCCGGATAATTATCTTGTACTGTATCACCGGGCCGTGAGGAAATCCGCTAATCTTTTAACATATCAAACCTCCACCTACTGTACCGAGGATATCCGTCAAATAAATTTTTCAACAATTTATTAAAATAATAAACTGCCTTTCTATTTGCTCTAAAACTTGTATTATTTGATTAATTGTTTTAATTATAACGTCAAATTTATAAAATGTACAATATTCGATTATTGATGTTATGTTGACCCCTATGCCAAGATGTGCATGTAAAATGTCCAGAGACATTATACAAATAAAAAAATAAACATCACAAACATTAGTCGGTGTCAGTAACTCAGATTGACCGGGAATTGCAGGCGGAAAGTTTTATTGATGTTTCTATACTAGTAATTAGGGTTTATATTGACAACTGTTTTTATTCAGTTTGAAGATTTTCCATAGTAGACAGCCAAATTCAAACGACAAAGTTATTTCATATGTATATATTATGCAAACGCAGAAGTGATCATCTAACGGTATAGATTAACGTAAAGATTCCAGAAAACGGACGTGTGCTGGCTGAATCTATAAATCCCAAAAGTTCTGATACGGCAGTATCCATCAAGTTGTTCAAAGGTGTAATTGAGATTTTTGTTTGAATTAAGCACAAAATTATCGAAGTGTCTAGCTGTATAAGGATACTATCCGTTCCCCAAAAAGATGAAGTTTGTACTTTAATTGTTTAACATAAATTAATACAGTCTAGTTATTTTGAATTAGATTTCAAGTGTCATGTCGTTTGTTGTGTGTTATAGGTGTTTCTCTTTCTCGTTTTTCATAATAGATAGACCGTTGGTTTTACCTGTTTGAATTGTTTTACACTAGTACATTTTGGGGCCCTTTATAGCTTCTGTTCGGTGTGAGCCAAGGCTCCGTGTTGAAGGCCGTACTTTGACCTATAATTGTTAACTTTTTACATTGTGATTGGATGAATAGTTGTCTCATTGGCACTCATACCAATCTTCTATTCATTGAATTAATTACCTTACAAAAGGACTTGGCAAAAAAATAGTTTTGAGCTAAAAGCAGTTCCATCTTTTCAATTAAAACAAACCTAAAAGTAAAACCAACGTCTATCAAAACTGTAATGGAAACTTATAGTTTATAACAACGCACGTCATCTTCTATAGGAAGATGCATTTTCAGTTTCATCAGGATCAAATATCTAGGAATAATGTTCATGAAACCAGGGTTTTATATCAAACATAGAAAAACCGTGAAAATATCAATGACTTAAATTGTCATTTAAAAACGTAAATTTCTTAACAAATTATAGATAAAACATCAGCAAGAACTGACAATGATACAAAAGTTGGTTTAGTCTTTTCTGTCTATAAAATCTTCCAATAATAGACCATGAGATGTAGTCTAATCCTAATTTAAAAGATCATGGTTAAATAAAAACATATAATTCTACGACTAAACGATTTCTGTTTTTCATACAGAATGCTCAAACCGAATAAAATAGCAGATTTCTTTATGAACAAACGTTGAAGAGCTTATCCAATAAGACCATAAAAAGTATTCCACCAAGATCAAATGTCGATGAGAAACTAGTTTCTAACATTCTTAATATAGAACGGTTAATTTGAGAAAGGTTTGTTGATATACCAGTAAGACTACATAACTGATGACATCTTCCGGGGATATAGTTTACGAGAAAGGCAAATTAATATTTGCAAGCCACACACTCACGTTTCACAGATAACGTTGCGGAGCATCAAATTATAACTACGTTTGAATCTTAAATACTAACATAACATCATTTTATTTTTATCTCTAACTTGAATAAATTATTTGCAACTTAAACGTTTCAAGATTAATTACAAATTTATAAATTTTCGTTGATAATTAGTATGGTTGAGATCCAAGATTCATAATATATCTGAAAACTAAATACCAAAAAAAGATTAAAACTAAATGAAAAGAAACTAAGTACAAATAACTAATAAAATGTTGGTTAGTTTGGAGAAATTTTAAGCCTGCAAATCATCAAACCCTACAAATATTTCATGAATTGAAGCGTTAAAATATACATTCCAGACACATTCATTCCGATAATGGCAAAAACACCGGATGCGAATAGAAAGTCGACTCAAATTGACCAATTTAGAAAAAAAGATGTTCTATTGTGAATTGTCAATCGTAGCAACCGTAAATGAAATCGAAACCGAAAATGTAAAAGATGGCTGATTAGATTAGTTAAATTAACTTTATAAAATCTTAAAATTTATATTTTTGTAGGACAAGAATTCAATTACACTGATAATGTATAGAAAGTGTTTATCTTATAATGTTTTACTAATTTTGTGGCCCTTGTACATCAGAATAGAATTTATAAAAAGGCAAACAGTGCCTATAATACTACTTTTACTTGAAATTTGAAAATGTACTATGCCTCAACAAATTTACTTATTATAATCAAATCTTGAAATGATCTTAAGTTCATTTGTTTAGTTAAAATTTCACGTTTAACAATTATTTAAAGAAATAAACCATCATTATCAAAACTAAATTGTTGTAAAGCTTATGTCAATAGAACATGCAGTTAGTGAACACATCTTAATATATTGAGGGTAAGAATTGATTATTTTTAAATCATAAATAATTTTGTAAGAATTAAGAATATCATATTATAAATAAAATAGAAAAGTTTTTTCAAATTACTAAATTGTTTTACAAAATTAACTATATACAATTATATGAAAAGCAATGCAGTTATGAGTACGTTTGTAAAGAAACATATAAGAGGTAAAATATACACCAGCGGAGACTATAGATATATGTGTTAATGAAAAGTAAAATGACGTACGAATGAAACAATCATAGGCTAAAAGTGTACCAACAGTAACTGTTATATGGAACCATATAAGTAATGAAAATATGAAATATGAATGGATGATACTAAAAGTACTCATGTAAGTAATTAATAACAGTGATATTAATTAAAATTGTCAGATTCCGAGTTTTTATCTTCAAAAAGGCAGAAAACGGATAGGGTTCACTGCGTTTGAAAATCAGTGATTTGGGATAAAAGAAATCTACATATGGCCATGAGTTATTCCATAGATCTATGAAGAGTGCTTAGTTTTCAAGTCATACAGTATTCTTTAAAATTAAGTGCACATTTTAAACCTATGGGTCATAAGGTTCAATTTAAGTTTGTCAAAAGCGTTTAACAATTACACCAACGCATTAGAGCTCTTACAGATTTATAAAGGAGATACATAGTATTTTAAAACCCTGCCACATTTCTTTATAGTGCCTGTCCCAAGTCAGGAGAAAACACTGGAGATTCAGTAGGCTAAATGTCATTGGTTCATGCTCTAAGATTTACATCATTATTTATCTTCGTTAATTGTTTTGTTATAAATTAGGCCGTTAGTTTTTCCAATTGAATTGTTTCATATTTTTCATGTCGGGCCTTTATAGCCAACTATATGGTATGGGTTTTTCTCATTGTTGAAGGCCGTACGGTTGCCAATAATTGCTTACATCCACTTTATTTGAACTTTGGTCATAGTTGTCTCATTGGCAATCATACCTCATCTCTTTTTCTATTATTTATATAGGGCCATAATTAATCAATAAGTGTTAATTAAGAGTAGTATAAGTAGAAAAAAATTAACATATCAAATGATATTTAATGTTCATAGAAATATATCTTGGACACGATTCCATTCTCCTTTATGAGGTAAAGGTTTCACATGTAAAAGTTTGCATAAAACTTGGTAAACATCAACAGCTTTCATTGGACCAACTTTTTCATTCTTCTTTATATCTAAAAAAAAGGAAAAACTTTAATAATTTTCTTGTATCATTTTTTACTTTACACTGTAAGTCTGATTACATAGCAATTTTTCTTTCTTGTCCTACTTTTTTTATTATCTTCAAATAATATCGAATGTGATATAGTTAGGTCTATCTGAAATGTTAAAAAGGGATCTTAGTCAAGTTCTCACTCTGCATTATAGGTCCGTTTTCTCACTCTGTACGACAAACCCAGTTTCTCACTCTGCAAGATAAATCCAGTTTCTCATTCTGCACGATAACTACAGTTTCTCACTCTGCACTAATCGATAAATCCAGTTTCTCACTTTACACGAATCGATAAATCCAGTTTCTCACTCTGCACGATAAAAATCCATATTTCCCACTCTCCACGATAAATCCAGTTTCCCACTATGCACGATAAGTCCGGTTTCTCACTCTTGGATAAGTTCGGTTTATCACCCCAGGATAAGTCTATCATATGTTCACTGTTCACTCACCGGGTCCTGTTGCTAGGAAGATCCCGCGCATATCTTTTTCAACATTATCAAAGCCATGCCATCCTCTACTTGTCACCGATGGATACTCCGGCTGCAAATATAAATTATTTCTATACAATTTGAGTTGAAAAATAATAAACATAGACCTTATCGCTATTTAGGCTTCTACGAAACTTGATCTATTGATTTGATTCAATTGTGTTGTTAACTTATAACGTCGAAACTTTACATTAAAAAGGCACCAATCATTTTCGGTCTGATTATTGATTGTTGATTGCTTGACGCCCTATGCCAAGTATTTCATGTATATGTCTGACGAGATCAAATAAAACAATCAATACAAATTGTCGGTTCTGAAACGTAAGTCGACCGGGATGCAGGGCGGAAAGTTTTTGACTGTCACTAGATAATTAGGGTTTATATTGGAAAGCGACAGAAATTTTGCCTTGCAACAAGCCACCTTCAAACCCCACAAAGAGTTATTTCAATGAGTTTTTAGCGGCCAGAGAGAGTGACACTACACGAGGTATCAGATTTAATGTCCCAAATCCGACCGGACGTGGCTGCGAATCTATAACATCCCGAAAAGTCGAACGGACATTCCACTCAAGCTTTTAAAGGGAATTGAGATTTTCTGTTGTGAATTATGCACAAAACACAAGCAGCCTGCGTATAAGAGATACATCCGTTCCCCAAAAAATGTATTTGTCTGTTCAATGTGATTACATTAAATTAATACAGTCATCATTATTTTGTTTAGTTTCAAGTGTGCATGTCGTTTGTTGGTGTGGTTCATAGGTGTTTCTCATTTCTCGTTTTTTGCATAATAGATTAGACCGTTGGTTTTCCTGTTTGAATTGTTTTACACTAGTCATTTTGTGGCCCTTTGTAGCTTCTGTTCGGTGTGAGCCAAGGCTCCGTGTTGAAGGCCGTACTTTGACCTATAATTGTTAACTTTTTTTACATTGTGACTTGGATGAATAGTTGTCTCATTGGCACTCATACCATATCTTCTTATTTATATGTGACATTTTATTACCTTTAAGAAAAAATATTCTTCAAACAGATAATTAGTTTTGTAGTTAAAAGCACGTTTCCATCTTTTCAATTATTTCAATACCGTTAAAATAAACCATCCACTCTCTGCCACAACTGTAATTGGTGGTACAAGCTTATGATGTTTATAGCACCATCGCTCAGGCAGCTCATCTTTCCTGTATATAGTGATATGATCATTGTTCAGTTTCTTCAAATCAGAATATACCTAGAATAATTGTTGTAAAGTAGAACCAGGGACTTTCTATACTAAGTATAGTATAGAAAGTCCCTGGTAGAATGTATCAAATATCTTAAATTGTCATTTAAAAAAATCAAATTTCTGTAACAAATTATAGATAAAACACAAAGCAAGAACTGAATCATATCGATGACAGAAAAGTAGAAGAAAACTGAAAGTTGCTTAAATATATCCATGTCATTCGAACTCTGGTGGATAGATGTCTTATTGATACATTACCACAGCTCCTTATGTTTTTAATTAGAAGTTAAGGTGCTTCCGTCTTCAGTTCTACTGCAGACTGCTTCGAAAAGGGACTGAATAGTCTCATATGTTTTTAGTGCTATAGGATTTAATAAAAATGCAACTATAGATTTAAAAGAACGTTTTTAGATGTACATGAAAATATTCCGAAAAAAAAGCTTTTTTACAGAAATGTCTATAATTAAATCTTAATTCATACCGATTTATTTTAAATTGTGATTTTTTTTTTAAATGCGTTAGTTTTCATGCCTGCCATCTAACCTTTTCTAGTTTGTTATCATGGGGCCAAATATTACACATGTGCCCCCTGTCGGTAAATATTTTCACATCAGTTGTATTTAGTATATGAGATATGTCAACAGTTCGTTCGGGCGATATGTCCTTCATTCCATGGTCAGAAAATATGACTATATTGACTTTATCTCGTAAAGACTGTTGTTCTAGTTGATCCAGTAGAGAAACTATGGCTGTATCAAATTCCACCAGTTTCTGTTTGAATTCATCTGACTTTGTGTCAATATCATGTCCCCATTTGTCAATTTCCCAGACAAAAACTCCTAAAAAAATTCCATAAATTTCCAGTTAGAATGGTATTCAATATATCAATCCATAAAAACACCGCAAGCAAACAAACTTTAATCGATACCGCTTCTGGTGGACTATCCTTCCCCAAGGGTACCATCAGATCGGTTGTCAGTACTTCGGTTCTGACATGATATATGACAAAACCTTTCTAAAATTGTTCGTTTATAAATTTAGCAATCTAATTAAAATATATTTATCTCTGATTTTGTTATATTCATTTGACGCATGATAAGATTGATCGATATTTTAATTAGATTGTAAATTTAGAAATTATAAAGGAACTAAGTCTTCAACTCCCACAGGCAAAGTTAACCTAAATTGGATTTTGCTATTTATAGATCCCTTTTGGTCATATAACTCTTCAACTGTTTCGGTTCTTATACATTATTGGCTTTCAAATATTCGGCTTTGAGCATTCCTGATGAGGGTAAAGCCAGACAAGCGCTTCGGACGTATACATTTTATAAAGTTTAATTTTCATTTCTTTTTTTGACATACCAAGATAAATAAAAACATCAGCACAAAAAAAAAAAATCTACCACAATTACCTGTTGATTACGGTGTATAGCTTCTTAAAACGGTAATACGGTAATTTTTTTTTCTCCGTTTTAGCGACTGAAAGCGGATATAGAAATTTAACAATTAATCGGCTAAGCCGGATTTTATGGTACTATCTATTTTACAAGGCAACATTTTAAAAGGAAGAGATGTAACTCCGTCTTGACAACTTATTGTGACCCCCTTTCCCCCCAAAAAAGAAAGAATCTTATTTTGTAAGATAAAAAAATGTATGATATATTTGCAAATGAAATAAAATACTAGGTTAAATTTGATACCTGCCATATCAATTTCATCGCTTTTAAACATATCCAAAGATTTCTGAATGTTCCGCTTCATTTCCGGAAACATTGGCCAATTTTCGCCATCCACTGGTATACTGTATGTAGAACTAAAACCTTTATGAGGAAATTCACCACCACTCCACTCAAACATATATGTTTTCTTCCCCTAAATAATCAGAAATGAGATATAAGATATACGATATGAGATAAGATAAGATAAAGATATATGTTTTTAACCAATCATGCATGGTTCCCAAAATTTGAGCAATATGTACAATCAGATATAAATGTCTCTGGTACAATTAAATGAAGTATTACACAATAAAGCAAAGTAAATGATTAGATTGATTAGAGTGATTGAAGTACATTTAAACAAAAAAATGTATACACATTTAGACAAAGTAGCATATAAACAATGTCATTGATAAAACATTAAGTCTCTTACATTTTCTTATTCAGTTTATAGACCTAGGCCTATGGGAGACAACTTCTGATCGGTTTGTTTTTCCTTCTTTTTCAAACTATATTGAAATATACTCCTAACACCAGAAGTCGACTTATAAACGTTAACAATGTTGAAATTTACGATTTTAACAAACTTTAATTGTATTTTCATGACTTATTTGGGATGGAATATTCACCTACACCCGTTGCTAGGTCCGACTTATTTATTTACACATGTGTACACAATTATTTTCTACATTTTGTGGGGCAGAATGTTGAGTAGAAATAGAAAATTAAGATATCAAATGATATTTAATGTTCATAGAAATATATTTTGGACACGATTCCATTCTCCTTTATGAGGTAAAGGTTTCACATGTAAAAGTTTGCATAAAACTTGGTAAACATCAACAGCTTTCATTGGACCAACTTTTTCATTCTTCTTTATATCTAAAAAAAAAGGAAAAACTTTAATAATTTTCTTGTATCATTTTTTACTTTACACTGTAAGTCTAATTACATAGCAATTTTTCTTTCTTGTCCTACTTTTTTTATTATCTTCAAATAATATCGAATGAGATATAGTTAGGTCTATCTGAAATGTTAAAAAGGGATCTTAGTCAATTTATCACTCTGCATTATAGGTCCGTTTTCTCACTCTGTACGACAAACCCAGTCTCTCACTCTGCACGATAAATCCAGTTTCTCACTCTGCAAGATAAATCCAGTTTCTCACTCTGCACGATAAATACAGTTTCTCACTCTGCACTAATCGATAAATCCAGTTTCTCACTATGCACGAATCGATAAATCCAGTTTCTCACTCTGCACGATAAAAATCCAGTTTCCCACTATGCACGATAAGTCCGGTTTCTCACTCTTGGATAAGTTCGGTTTATCACCCCAGGATAAGTCTATCATATGTTCACTGTTCACTCACCGGGTCCTGTTGCTAGGAAGATCCCGCGCATATCTTTTTCAACATTATCAAAGCCATGCCATCCTCTACTTGTCACCGATGGATACTCCGGCTGCAAATATAAATTATTTCTATACAATTTGAGTTGAAAAATAGACCTTATCGCTATTTAGGCTTCTACGAAACTTGATCTATTGATTTGATTCAATTGTGTTGTTAACTTATAACGTCGAAACTTTACATTAAAAAGGCACCAATCATTTTCGGTCTGATTATTGATTGTTGATTGCTTGACGCCCTATGCCAAGTATTTCATGTATATGTCTGACGAGATCAAATAAAACAATCAATACAAATTGTCGGTTCTGAAACGTAAGTCGACCGGGATGTAGGGCGGAAAGTTTTTGACTGCCACTAGATAATTAGGGTATATATTGGAAAGCGACAGAAATTTTGACTTGCAACAAGCCACCTTCAAACCCCTCAAAGAGTTATTTCAATGAGTTTTTAGCGGCCAGAGAGAGTGTCACTACACGAGGTATCAGAATGTCCCCAATCCGACCGGACGTGGCTGCGAATCTATAACATCCCGAAAAGTCGAACGGACATTCCACTCAAGCTTTTAAAGGGAATTGAGATTTTCTGTTGTGAATTATGCACAAAACACAAGCAGCCTGCGTATAAGAGATACATCCGTTCACCCCAAAAAAATGTATTTGTCTGTTAAATGTGATTACATTAAATTAATACATCATTATTTTGTTTAGTTTCAAGTGTGCATGTCGTTTGTTGGTGTGGTTCATAGGTGTTTCTCATTTCTCGTTTTTTGCATAATAGATTAGACCGTTGGTTTTCCTGTTTGAATTGTTTTACACTAGTCATTTTATGGCCCTTTGTAGCTTGCTGTTCGGTGTGAGCCAAGGCTCCGTGTTGAAGGCCGTACTTTGACCTATAATTGTTAACTTTTTTTACATTGTGACTTGGATGAAGAGTTGTCTCATTGGCACTCATACCACATCTTATTTATATGTGACATTTTATTACCTTTAAGAAAAAATATTCTTCAAACAGATAATTAGTTTTGTAGTTAAAAGCACGTTTCCATCTTTTCAATTATTTCAATACCGTTAAAATAAACCATCCACTCTCTGCCACAACTGTAATTGGTGGTACAAGCTTATGATGTTTATAGCACCATCGCTCAGGCAGCTCATCTTTCCTGTATATAGTGATATGATCATTGTTCAGTTTCTTCAAATCAGAATATACCTAGAATAATTGTTGTAAAGTAAAACCAGGGACTTTCTATATATATAGTATAGAAAGTCCCTGGTAGAACTATCAAATATCTTAAATTGTCATTTAAAAAATCAAATTTCTGTAACAAATTATAGATAAAACACAAAGCAAGAACTGAATCATATCGATGACAGAAAAGTAGAAGAAAACTGAAAGTTGCTTAAATATATCCATGTCATTCGAACTCTGGTGGATAGATGTCTTATTGATACACTACCACAGCTCCTTATGTTTTAACTTGAAGTTAAGAAGCTTCCGTCTTCAGTTCTACTGCAGACTGCTTCGAAAAGGGACTGAATAGTCTCACATGTTTTAAGTGCTATAGGTTTAATAAAAATGCAACTATAGATTTAAAAGAACGTTTTTAGATGTACATGGAAATATTCCGAAAAAAAAAGCTTTTTTACAGAAATTTCTATAATTAAATCTTAATTCATACCGATTTATTTTAAATTGTGATTTTTTTTAAAAAATGCGTTAGTTTTCATGCCTGCCATCTAACCTTTTCCAGTTTGTGATCATGGGGCCAAATATTACACATGTGCCCCCTGTCGGTAAATATTTTCACATCAGTTGTATTTAGTATATGAGATATATCAACAGCTCGTTCGGGCGATATGTCCTTCATTCCATGGTCAGAAAATATGACTATATTGACTTTATCTCGTAAAGACTGTTGTTCTAGTTGATCCAGTAGAGAATATATGGCTGTATCAAATTCTTATTCAGTTTATAGACCTAGGCCTATGGGAGACAACTTCTGATCGGTTTGTTTTTCCTTCTTTTTCAAACTATATTGAAATATACTCCTAACACCAGAAGTCGACTTATAAACGTTAACAATGTTGAAATTTACGATTTTTAACAAACTTTAATTGTATTTTCATGACTTATTTGGGGATGGAATATTCACCTACACCCGTTGCTAGGTCCGACTTATTTATTTACACATGTGTACACAATTATTTTCTACATTTTGTGGGGCAGAATGTTTTTTTTTTCATTCTGTCTTAGGCAAAATGTTTTTAGTTCTTTCCATGCCAATATAATCATTCCGAAATTCTCCTGCTATCCCCCACCCCCGAATATCGAATGCTCGTCTCATAACAAGAACCTGACCTGTTTGACAGCTGTTATCCAGAATGGTTCTGCATCTTCCCACCAATGACTATTTCGACATTCTGGATTGGCCATCATATCAAACCTTTCACCTCGCTCTTCGCTATACATGTAGTTACCAACCATGCCATGATCTTCACAATATAAACCTTAAATAATTTTAAACAAAAAATATAAAAATTAAAATAATTATATTCCATTTATATATATGTTGAGACTTGAAAAGGCACTGGTCTAATTTTATATTGGAAATGAGAAACTGGTTCTTTGGCAGATCAACCCAATTACATTTCAAGTTCCTTAGTCTATTTGATTCAAATATTATATTTGTTTTATGGCTGCATGTTAACCTCCCTGTACCAAAACTGAAATATGTAGAAAATATATCCTATATTTTTTTTTATTTTGCGGTATGTTTGAGTTACTGCTTATTTAAAATCGACGTATCCCCCACATGTACTGTTACGCCTATGACCCCAAGGGTTAATTGAGTGTAAATATATGGTCATCTTGACTTTTCGCGGATGGATCTTCCATTTGAGTGTGCGGGATTTTTAAATACGCAGCCACATCCCGTCCGAATGATGATTATTATGCATACTCTCTGTACGTTAAAGAGCACCTGCAACAACTCGTTCAGGAGTCTGTTGATGGCCTGTTGCAAAACAAAAGATAATGTGTTCTCGTTTTGCATATGAATGACATATTAGATACTGCACATTACGCAAAGTGCAACCAATGAGACAATTAGAATTCGTTCCGATGATGTCTTCATTTATTGTCAAAATCATGAAAAGTTTGGTGACTATTTTGAACGCATCTATCCCATTGAAATTAAAATAAAGATTACCACAGATACAATTAAGTCTGCCTAATATCTTGACTTACACCTAGAAACTGACAATGAGACTCGATTGAAAACAAAACTATACGACAAAAGAGATGATTTCAGCTTCCCAATTGTGAACTTTAAATTTCTGTGTAGCTAAATTCCATCAGCACCTCCATAAAGATTTTTTTTAAAATGCGTTAGTTTTCATGCCTGCCATCTAACCTTTTCCAGTTTGTGATCATGGGGCCAAATATTACACATGTGCCCCTGTCGGTAAATATTTTCACATCAGTTGTATTTAGTATATGAGATATATCAACAGTTCGTTCGGGCGATATGTCCTTCATTCCATGGTCAGAAAATATGACTATATTGACTTTATCTCGTAAAGACTGTTGTTCTAGTTGATCCAGTAGAGAATATATGGCTGTATCAAATTCCACTAGTTTCTGGTTGAATTCATCTGACTTTGTGTCAATATCATGTCCCCATTTGTCAATTTCCCAGACAAAAACTCCTAAAAAAATTCCATAAATTTCCAGTTAAAATGGTATTCAATATATCAATCCATAAAAACACCGCAAGCAAACAAACTTTAATCGATACCGCTTCTGGTGGACTATCCTTCCCCAAGGGTACCATCAGATCGGTTGTCAGTACTTCGGTTCTGACATGATATATGACAAAACCTTTCTAAAATTGTTCGTTTATAAATTTAGCAATCTAATTAAAATATATATCTCTGATTTCGTTATATTCATTTGACGCATGATAAGATTGATCGATATTTTAATTAGATTGTAAATTTAGAAATTATAAAGGAACTAGGAAATCAACTCCCACAGGCAAAGTTAACCTAAATTGGATTTTGCTATTTACAGATCCCTTTTGGTCATATAACTCTTCAACTGTTTCGGTTCTTATACATTATTGGCTTTCAAATATTCGGCTTTGAGCATTCCTGATGAGGGTAAAGCCAGACAAGCGCTTCGGACGTATACATTTTATAAAGTTTAATTTTCATTTCTTTTTTTGACATACCAAGATAAGTAAAAACATCAGCACAAAAAAAAAAAAAAATCTACCACACTTACCAGTTGATTACGGTGTATAGCTTCTTAAAACGGTAATTTTTTTTTCTCCATTTTAGCGACTGAAAGCGGATATAGAAATTTAACAATTAATCGGCTAAGCCGATTTTATGGTACTATCTATTTTACAAGGCAACATTTTAAAAGGAAGAGATGTAACTCCGTCTTGACAACTTATTGTGACCCCCTCTTCCCCCAAAAAAGAAAGAATCTTATTTTGTAAGATAAAAAAATGTATGATATATTTGCAAATGAAATAAAATACTAGGTTAAATTTGATACCTGCCATATCAATTTCATCGCTTTTGAACATATCCAAAGATTTCTGAATGTTCCGCTTCATTTCCGGAAACAGTGGCCAATTTTCGCCATCCACTGGTATACTGTATGTAGAACTAAAACCTTTATGAGGAAATTCACCACCACTCCACTCAAACATATATGTTTTCTTCCCCTAAATAATCAGAAATGAAATATAAGATATACGATATGAGATAAGATAAGATAAAGATATTTTTTTTTAACCAATCATGCATGGTTCCCAAAATTTGAGCAATATGTACAATCAGATATAAATGTGTCTGGTACAATTAAATGAAGTATTACACAATAAAGCAAAGTAAATGATTAGATTGATTAGAGTGATTGAAGTACATTTAAACAAAAAAATGTATACACATTTAGACAAAGTAGCATATAAACAATGTCATTGATAAAACATTAATAAAATTGAGAATGGAAATGGGGAATGTGTCAAAGAGACAACAACCCGACCATAGAACAGACAACAGCAGAAGTCTCTTACATTTTCTTATTCAGTTTATAGACCTAGGCCTATGGGCATGATGGGAGACAACTTCTGATCGGTTTGTTTTCTCTTCTTTTTCAAACTATATTGAAATATACTCCTAACACCAGAAGTCGACTTATAAACGTTAACAATGTTGAAATTTACGATTTTTAACAAACTTTAATTGTGTTTTCATGACTTATTTAGGGATGGAATATTCATCTACACCCGTTGCTAGGTCCGACTTATTTATTTACACATGTGTACACAATTATTTCCTACATTTTGTGGGGCAGAATGCTTTTTTTCATCCTGTCTTAGGCAAAATGTTTTTAGTTCTTTCCATGCCAATCTAATCATTCCGAAATTCTCCTGCTATCCCCCACCCCCGAATATCGAATGCTCGTCTCATAACAAGAACCTGACCTGTTTGACAGCTGTTATCCAGAATGGTTCTGCATCTTCCCACCAATGACTATTTCGACATTCTGGATTGGCCATCATATCAAACCTTTCACCTCGCTCTTCGCTATACATGTAGTTACCAACCATGCCATGATCTTCACAATATAAACCTTAAATAATTTTAAACAAAAAATATAAAAAACTAAAAATAATTATATTCCATTTATATATATGTTGAGACTTGAAAAGGCACTGGTCTAATTTTATATTGGAAATGAGAAACTGGTTCTTTGGCAGATCAACCCAATTACATTTCAAGTTCCTTAGTCTATTTGATTCAAATATTATATTTGTTTTATGGCTGCATGTTAACCTCCCTGTACCAAAACTGAAATATATAGAAAATATATCCTATATTTTTTTGATTTTGCGGTATGTTTGAGTTACTGCTTATTTAAAATCGACGTATCCCCCACATGTACTGTTACGCCTATGACCCCAAGGGTTAATTGGAGTGTAAATATATGGTCATCTTGACTTTTCGCGGATGGATCTTCCATTTGAGTGTGCGGGATTTTTAAATACGCAGCCACATCCCGTCCGAATGATGATTATTATGCATACTCTCCGTACGTTAAAGAGCACGTGCAACAACTCGTTCAGGGGTCTGTTGATGGCCTGTTGCAAAGCAAAAGATAATGTGTTCTCGTCTTGCATATGAATGACATATCAGATACTGCACATTACGCAAAGTGCAACCAATGAGACAATTAGCATTCGTTCCGATGATGTCTTCATTTATTGCCAAAATCATGAAAAGTTTAGTGACTATTTTGAACGCATCTATCCCATTGAAGTTAAAATAAAGATTACCACAGATACAATTAAGTCTGCCTAATATCTTGACTTACACCTAGAAACTGACAATGAGACTCGATTGAAAACAAAACTATACGACAAAAGAGATGATTTCAGCTTCCCAATTGTGAACTTTAAATTTCTGTGTAGCTAAATTCCATCAGCACCTCCATAAAGTCTTTATATATTTGAACCTCCGAGTTAATACGATATCCCAGAGCTTGCATTCCCTATCATGATTCCTTGGTTGCTGTTTACAAGGAGGCTATTAAACCAAGAGTACAAAATGGTAAAGTTGAGGTCATCCCTTCGAAAATTTTAAGGACGCCATCTGACCTACCGAATTAAACTTATCACAGAATTTGTACTAGCAAGGTTACACGACAGGTGCCACAAAGTGGAGCAGGATCTGCTTACCTTTTCGAAACATCTGCGATCATCCCTGGTTTTTGAGGCGGTTCGTGTTGCTCAGTCTAGTTTTCTATGTTGTGTTTTGTAAACTGTTGTTTTTTTGGTCGTTTTTCGTTTTTTTCCCATGACATTGCCAGTTCGTATAAAAATAAGGAGATGAGGTATGATTGCCAATGAGACAACTCTCCACCAAAGTTCAAATAAAGTGGATGCAAGCAATTATAGGCATTCGTACGGCCTTCAACGATGAGAAAAAAACCATACCATATAGTATAAACTAAAGCTATAAAGGCTCCGACATGACAAACAATGTGAAACAAATCTAAGGAGAAAACAACAATAAACGAAAAACAAAATGACAAAGAGCAACCAAGGACAATTCGGACAGAAACGTTAATTTAAAGAATGTGGCGGTGTACATGTACGTTGCTTGTTTATTATAAGCCCTCATTCCAGACCATTCCAATTATAGAATCTGAACGTAGAACGGAATTCCCACTGCATTGCCATTGGTATGGTATGTTTTATTCAGGTAGAACCCATACCACGAAGGGCTCATCATACATTTGAAAAGTAATATAAATTTATATACTTCGTTTCAATAACACTTTATTTATCTTTTCTTTTCATGCGTGTGTACACTGTATAAATGTGTACACTGTAGAAATTCTAACTTTTAACTTTTGTGTAATCTAGCTGTCTTTGTTAAGCCTTTACATATATTATTACACATAATAACTCCCATTAGTATGATGATTATATAACATGATACAAAATTTATCCCAAAGAATGCTTCACATACCTGTCATAAGAGAATAGTAGTTTGGATAAGATAAAGATGGGAATACAGGTTCCAGATAATCTGCTTTTACACCTTCATTCAGTAACCTTTTGAATCCCTTGAGATCCTTTCCGTTTGAATCTAGATAGTCCCAGCGAAATCCATCACAAAGCAAAACTAACAATTTATTGGCCATTGTTTTATGCACACACTAATTTGCATACGTGTATACGCAGAATTTGTGTTTGAGAACAAACATGTATAAGCTAAATATTGAAAAAAATCAATGTGTTTACACTTCCTGTAGCAGCAATAACAAATATAACTCTGACACACATGATCAACCGTCTGAATAAATCTCCGCCTTTCTTTGCAAATCAGCTGTCGTCACTATATAGTAACTACTTTAATGAGACTTAAATACTGATACGGTGTTTTCTCGAATATTGTGCTATGATTTATATGTACATGTATAAGTATTCACCATTTAAAAAAATATATGGATAGATTGACGTCCAGTGGCAATAATTACATGAATATTTAGGACGATGCACACGAGGTGACAGTGTGCAGGAAGACATGTCCCCCTCACCTGTCTACCATAATCATGTTAATGTCTCGAACTTGGCGTAAAAGCAAAAAATACCATACAATCAACAGCACTCCGAGCACGAGACCACAGTACCATCGAGATCTAAAATGGGTAACTTATATTAGAATAATCGGAGACCTTTGCAGCACGGGGGGGTCTCAACATGGGATTTTGGGTGCATTTGTGCAGCTGGGATTTAAAAAACACCCCCCATTCATATATGGAATAATTGTGAAATCCCTACCTATACATATATTTCACAGCGAAATCATAAC
Organism: Mytilus coruscus; assembly: GCA_017311375.1. Lineage (NCBI taxonomy): Eukaryota > Metazoa > Mollusca > Bivalvia > Mytilida > Mytilidae > Mytilus > Mytilus coruscus. The sequence goes on along the minus strand of CM029596.1, from coordinate 104,949,562 downwards.
CCATTCATATATTTATCAGCTCAAATAGTACCTAAATATATCACAATTGGTCAATTACTACCTATTGATATATTTCCTCGGTAAAATTGCACCCCATTGATATATTTGACGTATCAAAAAGGGACCCATTCCCAGGGGCGGATCCAGCCATTTTAAAAGGGGGTTCCCAACCCAGGATAAAGGGGGGGGGGGTTCCAACTATAGGTCCCCATTCAAATGCATTGATCGTCAAGAAAAAAGGGGGGTTCCAACCCCCGGAACTCCCCTCTGGATCCGCCACTGATTCCAGCGGCACATATGTATATACCTTCATATAAGAAGAGACCCCCCGTGCTTTGCAGAGGGTGAAGGGGATCAAATTAACTCTCCCCCTTTTATTGTTGCCTGTCGAGCAAAGTAGATTATTGTCTAAAATTCTTAACACTATATATATAAAGTACACGTTTTCGAGAGAGAAAAAAAAAAAAAAAAGACGAGGAAATGACAGTCCCAGGAAACATAAAATTTTGAAATGGCTTAGGTTTAGAAGAATATTATTTTCGACTTAATAGGCATTCTTAAACTCCATCTGGCACGAGTTTCTTATTTTTAAATAGTTTATAAGACCATGCAGGGATCAACCCCTATTAAGATAGCCTGGGATCCTGGCTCGCTGATTGCTAACGCTTAAAGTATACACTATCGACGAAGTGTAAAGATTGGGCCAGGATGCCAGGCTACTATTAAGATACTGCGACTTTTATTATCCGGTATTCAGACTTATGAAAGGTATGTGGTCTGTGTGGGATAAATATAACGCAGACACGTTCGTTGAGTTTTTTACGAAAATTTGCTAACAAGCTATTTTTTTACCTATTTAATTCAAATATGTAATAAAAAAATATACCTTCACGTGCTACATTTAAAGATAAATGGGGTCGAAATTTTAGAAATTTACTCAAAATTTCGGTTTCTTGGACATCTCTATCCTTAGGACAGATATACTTAACTTTTTTTGTTTCAACAGATAAACACATGCGGATTTAAAAAAAAAAGATTTGGAATATCTTTTTCACAAAAGTATGCTGTTAATTGGTGTAACAATTCTTTGGAAATAATTCATTTTGATAATTGTTTTGTTGACTATATCAGTTGTTAGTCTGGCTTTGGAAGGTTTTTTTTGGTACACCTAAACGACTTGTCTCCATTTTTCAGAACATATAACCTATATGTGTGGTCATCAAAAAATTACAGACTTATTTCCTCTGTTTGTCTCTGAATTGACAATGTCCATCTTGACACCTCAAACATGTGAACACTATATAATTCTAAACCTAAGTGACTCTCAGTTTTGTATTAGAAATGAGTATGAACTCACTCAATAATTCAGGGGGATACTATAGAAACAAATCTTATTCACGATAGAGCAATAAATATTTTAAAAACTTTTCCGTTATATATTACCTGTAAAATGGCGCAAATGTACTAGGTTTTATTTTTGGCGCAAATGAAATATAACCTTGTGGCGCAAATGAAACATTGGATTTTTTAAAAATTGGCACAAATGCAATGCCACCTGTACAATCAACATAAGTACAAGTTTAAAAATACATGTATACCTATTTCAAGCTTATACATGGCAAGAACCCTTTTGACTTTTTTGTTTCAGAGCTAAGGACTCTCTGCATTGTTGTTCATTTCTAATGATAGGTAGCAACAACTTGTATCTTTACCTCTAGCTGTCATTTTGTTAGTATTTTTGTTGTTTGGTTACTGTCTCATTGACGTATACACCCTCGCATAATTTTACTTGTATTTACTGGAAGATAAAATCCTCCTGAGGCCACCTTAGGGAGCTACCATTTGATTTTTATAGGGGGGAAGGGGTGCTAGGATGAAAATTTTGTCCTGCATTTTTTTTAGTTGTAATCTCTGTCCTGCATTTTTTTCTCACTCTATTCGGTCCTGCCTTTTTTTATTAGTTTATCCTGACTTTTTTTACATAAATTGTCGTCCTGCCTTTTTTTTTTGCAAAGTTGCTCATCCTGACTTTTTTTTTACTCAAAAACTCCTGTCCTGCCTTTTTTCAAATATCATCCTAGCCCCCATAAAAATCAAATGGTAGCTCCCTTAACAAATTCTTAGTTTGATTCTGCTTACTCATGCCTTGTGGGGTTGGGTAGGTAGGTAGGGATTGTTTTATTTTGGCCAACAACAGAAGTTACATGTTTTAGACAAGAGAACGACATTAGAGCAGGAAAATTTTTTTTTTTAAACGATTTGTGTCATAAATTTAATATCATATGATTTTTACATTAACAACAGTTCTCCTAGTAATACAAGGTCTATACAAACAAAACTTAGGGCAGGAATCGTTTATTCGAGGTCGTTTATGATAATTCTTCTTTTCGATCCTTTGGAAGAAATTATTGGATAGCTGCAAGAGACAATTATTGATTCTCACTTGTCAACTTTCAATTGTTTTCGTCTCTAAAACTACTTGGTCAACACTATTCAATTTCGTAGGAATGATGATTAATTGATTGATATTTAACGCCGCTTTCAGCTATCTGGTGGCGTTGTTTTTATTGGTGGAGGAAGCCGGAGTTCCTTGTGAGAACCACTGACCTTCGGTAGGAAAACTGACATCCTAGTCAATTATAATTGGAGTCGATCACACCTGCCACGTGCAGGAATCAAACTCACCTCAGTGTAGCGATACAGAAGTTAGACTACTTAACCACTCGCCATCGAGGCCCCTAGTAGAAATGATGAATTTGGTAATAATGTGATACAGTCTTCATAAGAAAGGATTCCTACCTTCCCAACGCAATTTTACATGTTACAAAATATTATATCGAACCTTTAAAAGACAGCTTATTGAAGCCTAAGGGAACGACCATTTAACTTCAAAAAGGGGGGTCTTATAGTGTTAAATTTTGAAAAAATAATTTGATTGACCATGTCGAAAAACTAAAAAAAAAAAATGTTTGCGAGAAAAATTTTTCTGACTCAAACAAAAAACCATAAACTCCCCCTTGAAGTTGAATGGTTGCTCCCTTAGTACAGCCAAAGAAAACTTACAAAATAGAATTATTGACAGATCATATCTTAACTGATGAACAGTTAAGCCAGTTAGAACTCTCCATTGGTATACTAGTATCAGAAAACAATCAGTATGTGTCTGACAGATAAAAAAAAAAGCATGCACACATGACATTTTTTTTTAAGTTCATTCAACATATTGAAAAAATCAAAGTATCTGCAAAGAGGAAGTAGGTGTATGAAAGATCCCAAAAAGTAATTACCCTTTACAAGTCATCACTGGCAAGCTGCTGACCAAATATGAAGTCATTCTGTTGTGTAGTACTTGAGAAAAGATTGAAAGGAACTCATGTTTGATGAAATGCATGGATGGACAGACAAAACGGACAAGGTGCATGCAATATTGCCCTTACTACTAGAGTGGGGTATAATAAACATTGATTAAATATTAACACATAATAATGATCACATTTAATTAGAAAAGCAAAATACATAACCAATGACAAATAATTAACAATAGTAAACAGGATATATTATCAATAACAACTTTTTGTATGTTTGCATTCTATCAAATGCTATTTTTGTGTGTATTGGACTAAATTCTATATCCTCGAAAAGATGGTCACAGTACATATACCAGAAAGTGCAGAGTAAGTATATTTTGATCTATAAATAAATATATATTTTGCACATAGATACCATTACAAATATGTAAAAATATTCAGTTAGTTCATTTTCTTTCTCACTACCTCACTACCAGGGTTAATTTGATGATGTATTATTTTATTTTGAGATATGCCTAACCTGCTTGAGCAATATACCTCATTATAAAAACTTAGTAATTCTTCAATAAAACTGCAATGCCACTGAATGTTAAGCAAACATCAATCAATCAAAACCAGCAAATTAATGGACTGTAATTTACTGCATGTATATCCAAATAGACATAACTTAATACTAATTAGCAATATACCTCATCAAAGCAAACTTGAGCTACCACCTGGAAACCATAACATTTTTAGTGACCTTGACCGTTGAATTATTGAGCCCATAATCAATTTCTTCCTTTTCCCTATATCTTCCATCTGTATAAGAACAGGAAGCTCAACGTAACCATCTGGAAACCCTTTTTCCATTTTTTTCCAATTTTTAGTAACAGTGATCTTGACCTTTGACCTATTAACCTCAAAATCAATATGTTTCTTTTCCTTTCCTATATCTTACATCTGTATAACTTTCATTTCAATCAAGCAAGGGATACTCAAGTTACTCTCCAGAAACCAATTGTTTTGGACACAAGGACGGAAAGATGGAAGGTTGATAGACAAATCGATTACTACATGGTCCCGAAATTTATATTAGAAGGGATGGATTTCTGGTGTGATATTTGTCCAAACAATTATAAACATAATATTATTCAGACTTGATGTGTTGCACTGTGCAATATTTTTAGTAAGTGCTGTTACCCTGATCATGCATTAGCAAAAATTAACCTTGAAAGTTTTCCTTTTTACATGTCAGCCAAATATAAATCTACTTTGTACATGTTTGTTGAAGGAAACCTTGGAGGTGGCAGCATAGAGGAAGATGCACTGAGTTGCCTAGGATATCTGAAAATGTCAGTAAACACCCCCAAACAATTATTAAGATACTTTTATGTGTGCTGAACAAAAATTTCACCAATAACTTTTGAAATGTACATAAGTGTAATAAAATGGGCCTAGTACAAATGTACAAAATATTTAAATTTATTTGACTTTATAGAAGACAGTTTCAACACTGGAAAATCAGTATTATCTGGATTGCTTGATTGATTGTTAGTGTTTAGGAAGCAACCATTTAACTTCAAGGGGGGGGGGGTTATGGTTTTTTGTCTGAGTCAGAAAATTGCAAAACGCGAATTTTTTTTTTATAGTTTTTCTACGCTATCAATCAAATTATTTTTTTTTTTTCAAAATTTAACACTATAAGGCATGGGGAAAATCTGAATTCAGAATATTTTTTTTTGTCATCTGCTTGACCACAATATTTTTTTTCATCAAATTGGGGATTAGAATATTTTTTTAGGAAAAAACCATAACCGATAAAAGTGTCATGTATGGCATATTTCCTGGGACCTTTTTAATACAAATTAATTGACCTTATCGCTATTTATTCAAATCCAGATAAGTTCTAAATTACACAACTTTTTCATCCAGTTGAAGCTATCTGGGGCCCTGTTCAAACAATGTATTATGCATAAAACTTTTCAAAGAGAAATGTTTAAACCATTGTAAACACTTCAAAGCATTTTTATTACTTCAATATGTGTTTTAAAAAAGTGGATCATAATCTATCAAAGTTTCAAAATGTTTGCTTGCTAAACTTTTTCCTTCCTTAGCTCGTTACTGATGACCTTTGTTTTTGCAAGACTTGACCCAAACAGGAAGTTGTATAAGTGACTTTTTTTTCCGGATTGGACTAAATAGCGATAAGGTGTATCAAGATTGGAGTTGAACCAGTGGGGTTTGAACTCACAACCGCAGTGTTGACAGGCTAGTGATTACTGTAAATGAAATACTTGGAAAACTTCACTGCCACCAATGTTCCCTTAATATTTTGAATAAAACCTTCTTTATAATACGTACTGAAGTGATTTTACAATTTCATATAGTTTTAATGCAGTTTATTCAGATGTTGAACAACCTGTTGTATCCTATGGTAAAAGTTGAAAAGAAAATACATTCAAATAAACTTGAAGAATAATAGTTCAATTAAAAGCAAAAGCAACTATAGTAAAATAATAACCATCACTGAAGTTTAATTTGGATGTTGAACTACTATTGTATCCTATAATAAAAGTTGAAAAAATTACATTTAATAACTTTGATAAGTAGCAAAAGCAACTATAGTAAAACAATAATTATCACATTAAAAGCAAACATCAGATCTATTAATTTCTTTCAGAAGTATTTTCTTCCAGTTTTATGAAATAAAACATCTCATATCTACAATTGTATGTGTTGTACTATTTAAGCAAAGTACTAGTAAATCTAGATAAAAAAAAATATGAACACTGAACAAATTTTGCAAAAGTACAGTAGCATTTGAAAACATATTACACATAATGTATACCTAATAAAGAGTCTTTGTGCTTAACTTATGAAAACTATAAAAAGATATGCTGACAAAAAAAAAAAAACACAATTTTTCCACAATAATCAGCACACATGTAACATGATACAACATTTCTGAGGGTCTGAACAGGGGATCCTTCATTTCTGTATTCTTTTAATTTTTTAGACCATTTTTCTCAATTCTTAATATTGTTTGCTCATTCTTTTCTATTCTTTTTATTTAACCACCCCATTATTCTCTGTTCATTATTTTTTTGGTCTGTTTTTCTCTATTCTTTATATTTTTGGCCCATTATTTCTATTTTGTAAACCCCCATCCAGACCCTCATTTCTGGAAAATAAAAAATAATTGATACAATTAACATAATAACATGAAAGACATCACTTTCACAGTACATGTTCATTTAGATTTGACTTGATTATCGTCTTTGAATTGACTAATGTCATTTAGATTTGACTTGATTATCGTCTTTGAATTGACTAATGTCATTTAGATTTGACTTGACTAATGTTGTTTAGATTTGACTTGACTAATGTCTTTGACTTGACTAATTTCATTTAGATTTGACTTGACTAATGTTGTTTAGATTTGACTAGACTAAAGTCTTTTATATATGACTTGACTAACATCAAGTGACTTGATCAACTACAAACTTAAACAATGAACACTCAAGTCTAAAAATAAAGCTAACACAAAAAATTATCTCCCCTGCTTTTCACCCATTACGTAGTTATACAACAGACTGAGTTTAAACAATGATATACACATCTGCATTGATAAAACAATGCAATTATGTCCCATTGAAAAGGTGTATATCTAAAATTGTCAACCCTAAGGGTGCATCCCAATTTAAAAAGGTTAGCCATGCATGCATGGCAAAGGAGGTTAGTTAGTTCATACTGAGATATCAGTGAAAGTAACCTGAACCTAAGCCATGCACGCATGGCTAATCCTATTAAGTTCGATTAGTTTTCATCATATGTTTCTTATCAATTTTTCAGAAATCAAGATTATTCCAGATTAAAATAATTCCTTGTTTTATTGTTAAAAGACTTCACAATTAACTTTACAAATGAAAATTTAAAGGCTTCAAAGTCATTACAGCATACATAAAGTAGCCATATTAATCAAAAATATTAATTTCTGAAATATGAATGAAAATTTACCAATTGTGTAATAAAGATGACCTACTACAAATATGTATTAAAGATATTGACTTGTAAAATTGCAAATTAAATGGAGAATGGCTGAAGGCAGGTCTACTCATTTTTCCTGAAACTGAGAAATGTGGACACTTGTAAAACACTAAATACTAAGAGTCAACAGTTTGTTTGAATTTATGAAAAAATTTGAATCAGAAACTTGACATCCAGATAATGTAAACAAATTTTAGTTACATAAAAGTTGTACCGAGTTTGTTGGGTCCCACATTCTACTTGAAACTGAGATGTGTAGAGGCTTGGTAACAATGTAACAATGTTATAACTATTAACACTGCCTATAATAAATACTTATTCTGAATTTGAAAGAATCGCTTATCTTGAAACAGACTTAAAAATTAGTTACTGTTGACCATGCCATTGTTGATAAGTAGTACCCGTGTCTATCCTTCAATCCCACAAATCAGACAATTCTGTATATCTTGTGGACATTATTTAAGGATGTTCGCTCCTCTGTTTCAAAATAACAAGCTTTTTAAAAGACTGTTAAAATTGAAAAGTATATAAATAACAGAATTTTAAAAGTAGAAAAATATGAAAGGTTTGTGTCCTTTTTTTTAGATATAATCATCTGAAAATTTGGCGGGAAATAATTCTCCCTAGATTTTTCTTACAATTCTTTAACATAAGCACTATTTTTCTTTAAAAAAAACTATGAAAAAATAACAAGGATTTCATAAGATTTTTAAAAATGGCTTTTTAAACCATATGTAATAAAATTATGAAAAGAAAAGTAGGTGTCAGCAGGCAAAATTTTTATTAACACTACATGGATAAATCTAGAGAGGATTCTGAATATCTGACAAAAAGGTAAAATCAAGAGTAGTGAACATCTTTAACCCTACCGACACACAATCACACAAATGTATCAATTTTATCATTGATGACATTTATGTAACTCTGCTTTTTGCCATTTTTCCCCCAATTAAGATAATTAAATTCCTTTGCTTAACCTATTGACATAGATTTAATGCCTAATAAGTGCTCATATTACATGATACAATATAAAATAACATGTGGTCTAAAACAAATACTTTGATGGAAAGGAAAAATTCAGAATAAAGCGTATTAAGCAAAACAGTCATAAAATACTTTAAATAAAAATGAGGAGATATGGTATGAAAAACGTGGAACAATTCAAACTAGAAAACTAACGGCCTAATTTATAACAAAACAATATACCAAATGCAAATATGACAGACATGAACCAACAACAACCACTGTATTACAGGCTCCTGACTTGGGACAGACACATAAAGAATGTGGCGGGGTTAAAAATGTTTATGAGCGCTCAACACTCCCCCGAACTCAGGACAGTGATGAAACAGCACAACATAAGAACAAACTGTAAAAATCAGTTGCAATTGACTTAACTAAACTAGAGGCTCTAAAGAGCCTGTGTCGCTCACCTTGGTCTATGTGCATATCAAACAAAGGACACTCTCCAACATTGTAGACGAGAATAGACCTCATGACAAAAATCTCTATTTTGTTGATCTTGTTTTACTGATAGTCTGTTTAGTTTCTCTCTATCTCTATAGTTTTTGCTCAAAACACAAAAGAAGGTAAAAAAAAAATCATCATTTAAGGGCAATCACTCCTTTGAAGAGTGACAGTCTACTAACTATAATGGCAAAATTTGACTTTTTAATAGATCTTGCCTTGCTGATCATTTTTGTGATTTAAAGTGTTTATTTATCTATTATAATTTAAATCATATATGGCATAACCGAAAAAAAAATGTTTCTCTCTAAATACCATAGTTTTCATGATAATAGGCAAAAATGAAAAAAATGGTAAAATTTGTCATTTATGGGCATTAACTCCTATAAGAATTTGTCTAACAGTTTTGATGTATATGGGCAATTGGTAGAGCTCATCATTTTGAACATTTTTGCTCCTTTCAGATTTTCTCTATTTATAACATTTCAAAAAATAATAGACAAAACTTGCATTTTACCACTATGTTCTATTTTTAGCCATGTCTTCAATTTGGTTGGTAGGCGGGGGTCATCGGACACATTTTTTAAACTAGATACCCTAATGATGATTGTGGCCAATTTTGGTTTAATTTGTCTCAGTAGTAAAAGATAACAAAAATTTACCAAAAATTGTTAAAAATTGACTATAAAGGGCAATTATTCCTTAAGGGGTCAATTGACCATTTTGGTCATGTTGACTTATTTGTAGATCTTACTTTGCTGTACATTATTGCTGTTTACAGTTTATCTCTATCTATAATAATATTCAAGATAATAACCAAAAGGTGCAAAGTTTTCTTAAAATTACCAATTCAGGGGCAGCAACCCAACAACGTGTTGCCTGATTGGTCTGAAAATTTCAGGGCAGATAGATCTTGACCTAATGAACAATTTTATCCCGTCAGATTTGCTCTAAATGCTTTGGTTTCAGAGATATGAGCCAAAAACTGCATTTTACCCTATGTACTATTTTTTAGCCATGTCGTCCATCTTGGTTCGCGGGCGGGGTCATTGGACATATTTTTTAAACTAGATACCCTAATGATGATTGTGGACAAGTTTGGTTAAATTTGTCCTAGTAGTTTCAGAGGAGAAGATTTTTGTAAAAGATTACAAAAATTTATGAAAAATGGTTAAAAATTGACTATAAAGGGCAATAACTCCTTAAGGGGTCAAGTTGACTTATTTGTAGATCTTACTTTGCTGAACATTATTGCTGTTTACAGTTTATCTCTATCTATAATAATATTCAAGATAATAAACAAAACGGCAAAATTTTCTTAAAATTACCAATTCAGGGGCAGCAACCCAACAACGGGTTATCCGATTCATCTGAAAATTTCAGGGCAGATAGATCTTGACCTGATAAACAATTTTACCCCATGTCAGATTTGCTCTAAATGCTTTGGTTTCAGAGATATAAGCCAAAATCTACATTTTACCCCTATGTTCTATTTTCAGCCATGGCGGCCATCTTGGTTGGTTGGCCGGGTCACCGGACACATTTTTTAAACTAGATACCCCAATGATGATTGTGGCCAAGTTTGGTTACATTTGACCCTGTAGTTTCAGAGGAGATGATTTTTGTAAAAGTTAACAGACGAAGCCGGACGACAACGACGGACGACGGACGCAAAGTGATGAGAAAAGCTCACTTGGCCCTTCGGGCCAGGTGAGCTAAAAATCGCAAAAAACAATTGACGCAAAGATTTCTGCATTAACAGTAAGTTATCATGGATAGTTATTGACTACAAACATGGTTGCACAAAATTACAATGACAACTATGAGATACTTAGTTAAAAATGGGAATGTGAAAAATTTAATAGATGCATAACAAATAATTACAATATTAATAAATTGCTTCGCCGAGCTCAGCTGGATACGAGTGCAGAGGTCCAACCCTGAAAAGTTGGGGCAAAAATGGACACAATATTCGCACTTGATACAGGTCTGAATTTGGATTGTAATTAAATATTTGACACATAATAGGTTTCTGACACAGAATAACTGTAGTCAAAGAACTTGAGTTGGTTATGTGATTTGAATTTATATTCATTTTTTTGCTTTTGTGCAATACACTATGCTGTCGCATAGCTAATAACTTCATCATAAAATAAATTGACAGCTAATCACCTCAAGACAATACAACATTTCTTTATACATAATTTAAAAGCAGTGTAAGGAGGTAATTCAAAATGTTGTGTTTGAATTACTCCCTTATACTGCTTTTAAATTATGTTTTGTACTTAAGTAATTGTCCATTAACCAGGACACCCTTGTTTTTCCCCCTTTTTTGCCCCTAATTCCTAAATGGTTTGAGCCATATCCCCCAAAGCCAATTTGTAACATCCCTTTGTGGTATGGAAACTTGTGGTATTATTTCAGAGAGATCCATACACTATTCCACAAGTTATTGTCTGGAAACTAGAAAAATGCTTATTTGGGCCCCTTTTTGGCCCCTAATTCCTAAACTGTTGGGACAATAACCCCCAAGAACAATCCCAACCTTCCTTTTGTGGTCTTAAACCTTGTGTTTAAATTTCATAGATTTCTATTTACTTATACTAAAGTTATTGTGCGAAAACCGAATGTCTTCGGATGACGACGAGGTGATACCGATATATGACCGCAAAATTTTTTGCGGTCGTATAGAAATTAAGCACTTTATATTCATATATATATACATACACAGTGTAGTGTTATGTGATAAAGAGGCACTATCTGGAGACAGGATGAAGTATCCAAAACTATAATAGTCCATTTGAAGATTCTGAAAACAGGGAAATCAATCCATTAAAATTACAAATATGTTTCATACAAAAAATAAATATTTATCAACTTATACATATGTATTATACATGAATTTAAAGTAGGGAAAATGTTCTAAGGAGGGATCTACAGGAAAATCAAGAAAGAATTACACAGAAGCAGCAAAGAACAGCTTACATGAGATTTGTTTGTTTTTATATGTTTTTACTAAAACCCTATTCATGTAAAAGTAATAATGCCTTGCATGGTAGATAAATTAATAAAAAACCAAAGAAGAATGTGTCTGAGGACATGAATGCCCCCACTAAAGCCATGCAATTTTCCTAGTTAAAAAGGGGTATTATTCTAGAAAGGTAAATGAATCACAACCTAAATTCGAACTCTGTCTGCGTGTTGTGGTTCTTAGCATTGTGTATGAGTTTCATAAAATTTGGATGAGACAAACTTAAGTAAGAGTTAGGAAATGAAAAAATTTACGATTTTACAAGTTATAAAGGGGCATAACTCTAGAAAGACTCACTGCCCAAATTCGAACTCTTGTCTGCAAGTTTTGGTTCTTAGCATGGTGTATGAGTTTCATAAAATTTGCATGAGGCAACTTATTGTTAGGCCTGTTTTTTTAATTTTTGGATACATTTTATTGAAAACTTGTGTCCTAATATACACTGCATCATGTACCAATGAATAAGTATTAAATCAATGACATACTAAATAATGATCAAGGTATCTTTGAAGAGTGTTTATACAATATAAACCTAACTTCTAAATAATCAATTTAGCATGAAATGGACAAAACTAGATGCCTATTTTTTATTTTAAAATTTTTTTGAAGATCCAAAATTAATATTAAACTTATAGAAAAGGATATTTGTGCTTCAAGAAGCCTTGAATACTCTTCTGGCAAATGTCTCATCAGTCATTCATGCTGATGGCACAAACTTCTACATCCAATGAAATAGTTGTAACAAAATGTAAATATTTCTTTGTCATTTTTCTTTTTGAAGTGTAGGGTAGATAAAAATCGATCACACTTAACTAGTGAAAAACTGGAGAAAAATTGGTAACAATACACAATCCATGTATAACTAAGATGAAACCCATTACAGTTAATTAGTAATATGAAATTATGAATATACAAAAAGTATCAATGTGCCAGACATTAATTTAATATTTACAAGCTATGCAGTGTACTTTTAAAACTGTACAATCAGAAGATAAATCTTCTATTATATACAAACAAATCATCCAAAATTGTATACATCAAATAAACTAAATAAAAGCAATAAAACATGACATTTAAATTATTAAACATAAAGAAATTCATATTTAATAATAATATAGTGAAACCCGTCATTCTTGTATACAAAACTGCCTAAATTGATATCTTGTATAAATACAACAGATGTACATTGAAAATATAAAATTTATTTGAACTCCCTAACAAACAGATGGAGGGCTTGAGAAGACTACATATTCAGTGATTTAGCTTTGAAATCAGCCAGTAACATTTAGTTTTTTATTTCCCAACATTTTTATAGAAATTGACTGGACTTGAACATGGAAAGCAAAGAGGATCCCAAATGAAAGTTAAAATTATTGCTTTTGTCACAAAAGCAATAATTTTAACTTTACTAATAATGGGATGAAAGAAGCCTCTATTTGAATGAGTATAAATAAAGCAAACATTTATTTGTACACCTGTTATTTTAAGATAGTTGGCAGATTGCAGGATAAAACGACTTACGAAGAAAATCCTTCAGCTATTTGATATTTGTGTTACAATAACACCTGGTAAAGTGACAAAGTTTACTTTTGATAGATTCCACTGTATTTGACAAAAAACGTCTCTCTTTCAGTCAATATAAACATATAAAACAATCCCTGAATATCTAAAGGTAAGGATTTGTTCTTTAATGAAACAGAATATATATAAAAAAAAAACCTTATTGTAATTTTTTATTAATCTACCCCAAAAAATGTAATGTACATTTACCTATCATCAAAGTATGTTGAAATTTGTATATATGAAGAATTGAATTAATGGATGTCTTAAAACAATTGAGATTCAGCTACATTGAAAATGCATTCAAATGGTCTTCACTTCATTGATGTACCAGGAATGAAGTGCTCTATTCATCTGAAACAGAAATAATTCCAAACTGCACTACTACAAAATGAAAGTTAATTCTAAAAATAAAGACATGAAATTGTCTCTATGTTTTCTTTCTCTTAAGCAGCTTGTTTTTCAGTCAAGCTTTATTTGAGTTAAATTTAAACATTTTTATTGTTAAAATCTGGAATAAGTCAAGTTCTATTTCAAAAGGTGAAAGGTTAAAAAGGATTCAAACCTCAAATTAAGCAATTAAGAAACAATTGCACTTATTACATAAACCAAGTTGTTTGAGGGGCAACAACAAAAAAATGGAACTTTTAAAAACAATCATATCAGATACAATAGTCAGATTCTTGACACCACAAAACATTTCATATTTATATTCCCTGCTCATATAACAGATTTCCAATTCCGAGAATATTTCATGCTAATTAACCATATGACCAAAGGTTCAAATGCCATTAATCCATAAGGCAAAAGGACCATATTCCATCTGACCATATGGCAAAAGAACCACATGCCAATTCACAATATGGCAAATGGGTCATATACTAATCTAACCATATGGCAAAAGGACCATTTGCCAATTAACAATCAGGTAAAAGGACCATAGTATAATATAATTGATACAAGTTTCACTGCATGCAGATCCATTTTTCATTTAAACTCACAAAACTTAGATATTTGAATCTCCAAACATTTATATAAATCTACATTTCCCTGTCATCAAATCTCTTGTAAATGGGAATATTTCTGTGACCCATCTCTTCCACGATTTCCACCTTGATCTTGATAAAAATCATAGTCCATTCTGCGTGCTTGAATTTCATCTTCTGGCAAAGCACTGAAGTTGACTCTCTCGTGATCATCTCTAAGCTCCACAGTCCAGAATTTGTTGCCGTTTGGAAAGTTGTGCCATTTACGATACAGGACATATCCAACAACAACACCTATCAGAATCAACACACCAATACAAACTCCAGCCACTATTCCTCCTGTGTGTGCTGATGTTGCTTTTATTTTATCTGAAAAAATAAAATACACAAAACTGTATAAAAGGAAGAGAGCGCACTTCATAATAAACCTATGTGATTTATTTTAAAGAACTAGAGACATTTAATATATGTGTCCATAGGACACCTTACCCTGCTCACACTATACATTTTCCATGTTTAGTGAACTACGGAATCTGGGTCAAAAACCTTATTTAGCATTTACATTCGACTCTTGTTATCTCTAAGTCAATCGGACCAGAGAAGTATTTCGAGATACCCGTAGTTCGACTCATACGAATACCGGAAGTTTGACAGACCAAGGGATACAACTCTTGCTTAGCTTAGTAAGGCTAAAATAAATCCTGATGAATTTTGGAAGGGGATCGATATTCTGGTCTTAGATGGATGTATCTGAATGTAATGTTCTTTAATTATTAAAATCAAATTATATGAATTTTCTTCTTTTATTTATTTCTTTGTACAGTTACAATTTTTTTCCATAGTTTTTAGCTGAAAAAGTTGATCTTTGCATGATTTAAAGTTGACAAACTTGTTCATTCTCGTATACAAGATATTTAAGAAAATTTAGATTTCTTTTCATTTTCTTTTATTTCAAATTTTTGTACAAAAAGATTAAAGACACCGATTGAGTAGTTTTTGAGTTGATCACTAAGTCTTAATCCATACTTTATGCACAACCAAGCTCATAAATGTATTATTACGGTTAATTGTTTTTCAAACATTATAAATAATTTTTCATAAACTATAACAATGTATCACTAATTATTTATCATGGCAATCAAAGATAATCTTAGGTAAACACTAAAAGAATAAGAAAAAGAATGTCATAAATCAATACAGTGGTCAGTGACCGGAAATTTAATTACACATGTATTGGCAGGTGAACACTTCAATTCATTTAAATCCCTGAGGTCATGCTTTGACATATGTGTATTAGTTTGAGATAAATAATTCAATTTGAATGTTTTTGTTAAACTTGGGACCGTAAATTTGGTTCGAGTCTACCAAAATTTCGACTCATCCAATTTTGACTCATCAGTAGTCAAAATACATATATTTATATGGAACAAAGTTCAGGACCACAGGAAAACTTCAACTCATCTGAAATTTCGAGTCAACCGAGTTTGAGACACAAGAGTAAACTGTATGTTAAATAGTTCATATCATTTATAATGAACATCTGTACAAAGTTTCACTTTGATACGACCACAAACTACCTTAAACCAAAACAGACAGACAGACTAACAGACAGACACACAGACCAAAAAACATTATGCCCCTCTACTATAGGCATGGCATCAAAATAGTTTACCCTGCCACTTGTTCAAATGTCTTTTTAAAGTCAGGAAACTCATCACTGCTTGGTTTTGAATTCTTTGTTTTTTAGGTATCGATGGCAGATCTTTTATTACCTTTGTTGAATTCATTCACATGTTTTTTCAATTTTGTGTTCCTGATTAGTGTTCCATTTATGAATTTTATGTTTGTCTTTACGATAGTTTTTTAGTTGGTGTTTCTAGTTTAATACACAACATTAACAGTTTATCAGTAATTTTCCTGGTTACAGAACACTTTTTCATTTGTTCACGGTCACAGCACAGTCATTCAGCAACATGTTTATTGATAATATTTCTCAGTAATTCCTTGTATGTTCCTGTATATTTAACAGACCCCCAGCCCCAACCCCACTCCCCTCAGCTTTACGAATACAAGGTCAATTATGCATTGGGTCTCCTATGTAATGATCTTGACACCTGTCATAGCTGTAACCAGTATATAGTATAATAGAAAAACAAAGGATATGGGGTATCCATCCATGACACAAAATCAGTACATGCACATAAAAAAAACACACAAAAAGCAAAGGAACAACGCTTTTATTGTTCATCTCAAAGTCACAGTGAGGCCTTCAATACGGAGCAAAAAAACTTGCACCTCACTGCAAGTGTAAGACGTCCCCTAGCACTGGCTTGAGCCGAATTCTTTGCAAAAATAAATGGATAGACTTTGTAAGATGTTACACCACCAAATCGGGCCTGGTCAAAAAAGAGTACATGTTTTTAAACAAAATAGTTCCTACTCATAGGTGTATATCTAAAACTATGTATCATATGTTTTAGTACTTAAGGTATCAGATGAAAGGTGAAGAACTGCCGATCCTTGTAGTACAAATAGTTTACTGATAATTTTGAATAATACAAAAATGTATGAATGAATTCTAAAATTGAGGGCATATATTGCCTGTTTCTCAGATATGAAGAACTTGGTCTGGTATGTTCCTTTATATCTAACAGAATTTTCCCCACTTACCTTTATGAATACAAGGTCGTTTATGCATTGGGTCTCCTATGTAATTATCTTGACATCTTTCACAGCTGTAACCAGTAGTATTTTCTTCACATGCCATGCAATGGCCTACAGAGATAATTACTTATATTGTAAAATGTATTTCAAGAATCTTAATGAAACTCAATAACATAAAAAATAAGGAGATGGGTTAAGATTGCCAATAAGGCAACTATCCATCTGGCATAATGAAATTAAATGGGGACAGCTCTCTTACAAGCAGTGTTCTTTTTGTTTCGTTGTCATTGATTGTTAAATCATTTTTTATATACTATAACATTTATTGATAGATATCTCTGTTTTTTGTTCACTTATATGTATATTGTATTAGAAAATTTCCATGAACATCTCTTTACAAAATTGTGTAATTCAAGATCCCTTAGCCAAGAAAATCTCTTAATATGGACAATGTCAAATGAAGATATCTCATTTATTTTAATATTTTGTGAATATTTGGAGACAATTTATTCTCTTAGAAAGGTAGATTAAGTAACTTGCTAATAATTATTCAAAGGATCTAACAAATATAGTTCTAATAAGTATATATACAGAATGAGATATGTGTATTTCTATATGTCTCATTTTATCATCTTATATTTGAATATATTGTGTTACTTATTATATGTGATATTTTTTCATTGTAAAATGTAAAGAAAGATTAGAGTTATCCCTCTTTGTATAGAACCAGGTAAACTGACTCATCTCCCCATTCAATTATGTTTCTGTTAGTGTTCTGATTAACCATTTCCAATTAGTATGATAGTTGTGTGAAAAGATGATTGAAAGTGGTTATATTGTATGTCTGTCTTCAATATGTCAATTATACCTTTTTTTGAGCCTTATAAAAATAAGAAGATGTGGTATGATTGCCGATGAGACAACTATCCACCAAAGTTCAAATGACGTAAATTTATCATATAAAGCAATTATAGGCAACCAATAAATAGTAGGTCATATAATAAAAGAATTTGGATTTAAACTAGCTAATTAGAGAACTAACAGTATGTCTACTTGCCTTGTTAAAGCCATTGTACATTAGAGATGGATAGATGTATAAGCTCCAGAGGAAGTATTATATATATTACTATAAATTCAGAAATGTTTTGCTGCAATTATCCTTCTGAACAATTGTTGAACAATTAACAAAATTAAATGATTAATTATTGTGATTTGGTAAAAGACTGTATACAATATAATGCCATCAAAATTGAAAATGCAAGTTCTCACTTACATTGTGTACATTCAGAAATTTTTTTGTAATGGTTTATTTGTTGAAAATTGTGACAGAATAGTTTAAAAAAAAAAAAACAACTTGTATTTTCGGATATAAATTTCAGAATTTACAGTACTATATTTAACTTTCACACAACTATCATACTGATTGGAAATGATTGATCAGAACAATAACAGAAACATAATTGAATGGGAGAAAAGTCAGTTTAACTGTTTCTATACAAAGAGGGATAACTCGTTGTTTTTACTTACCTGCCCTATCACAATATTTTGATCTGCCGTGACACATACATTTCCTACAAGGTTTGTCTGATGAGTGACGGAAATATCCGTCTACACATTTCTCACACCGCCTTCCTCCGTATCCTTCTTTACACCCAATGCACTGAAGTTTATCCTCATCTGTAATAAATATATATAACTAATATATGCAGCTCTATGTTCCTTATAATTGAACATTTTTTACTCTTGAGCTCTTGATGTGAGGCTAAAACAAAAATATGTACTAAAAAAAATAATAAATGGTAGGTCATGTAGGTAGATAAAATAATTATATTTTTTAAAATATTTTACATCGATTTTAAAGGGAAATACGGCAGACTTTAACAGTTCTTAAACAAAAAGCTGGAATTTTAAACAGCACTTAACTGAAAATGTCTAAATGTGTTAGAGAAGGCATGGACATTTAGGAAGACAGGAAACACAACTATATTTTGTTCTGGCCTTACAATTATTTGACTGGAATTATGGGAGTATTACAAGCTATCAACAGTAGGTCACTTTGACCTCTTTTTCACACTACAGCATTTTTTTTTGTAACAAGGTTTAAGTCTCTGATATCATGTGACTTAGAACCATGTATATTTTGGTGTATGAGGATTTTTCAGAATTTCTTTGAGGGGGAACAACAGCAACCCATCAAAATAAATACATGTTTCACTGATCATGTCTGACAACATCTGATCGGTGTCACAAGAGAAGAAGAAACGGCTGATCCTTCAGGAGAACCTGAGGTACTCAATGTATTTACCTACAGATCCCTGATGAGAAATAACTTGAGGATCCAAGGCAACTGATTGGCTCACCTGGATTACTTTTGGTTCAAAGGAAATATAACAAAAGTAATAAGTGACTTGAAGAGTGTTTTTCAAAACATTTCACTGTGGAAATTGTTACAGAGATGATTATTGCAAATAAGCCAATCAGAATCAGTGATTCCCTCTGGTGGCCATGTTTTTTGTGTGATCAGATCCAAATGAGAATAGCTTGTATTCAAATTATATAAATAATTGATTTCAAATTGGCCAAGTGGTTTCAGAGCAGTAGATGAAAAGGTAATTTTTCTTAGAAATTCAAAGGAATTATTTGCCACCAATGCCACTTATTCGCATCAAATAAAAACTGTTGTTAGAGGGTCTCCCAATCCTCAATCTGGTAAACATTCAAAGAAGAAGATAAAGCCATGAAGATGTGCGACACTGACAACAAAAATGCCAAAACATGGCAATAGCTCACAATGCCTTTCAGCCCAGGTGAGCTGAAAATGAAATTACAATAGAACACTAGCATCAAAATTATCAATGATGATTTATGCATGTGATATTCAGATTCATTACAAACCTATGTATTTTTCCGCAGTTTCTTCATTTTTGAGAATTAAAAACAGCTGTAGTTTCATATGTACAATCTTACTGTGATAATAAAGGGAAACAACTTCTATGTAATTAAGTATTCCCAAATAATAATGCAAGCTTGTTCCTCATTTATCCAGAAGTTTTTTCTAAGGGATATCTAGGTAAGGAGATGAAGTAGGTTTGCCAATATTAGCAGCCAAATATTCCCTAAAAACCATATAAATAGATTTCCTAATCAAAAGATATCCAATATAAAATTTAGCAAAGTTATTTTCCATGTTCATGATTTTTTATGGTAAATTGAAGAAAACCCTCTTTTAATGACCAATTGTTGGTTGAAATTGACCAAGTTGTTTCAGAAAGATTTCTAAAAATACAATATAAGAACAGAGTTAAAACACTTTGTCCATGTAATACCATCAAATTCCATGGGCTATATGTATACCTTTAACGTTTGTTGGTGTGGTTCATAAGTGTTTCTCGTTTTTTATATAGATTAGACGGTTGGTTTTCCTGTTTGAATTGATTTACACTAGTCATTTTGGGCCTTTTATAGCTTGCTGTTCAGTGTGAGCCAAGGCTCTGTGTTGAAGGCCGTACTTTGACCTATAATTGTTTACTTTTTACACATTGTGACTTGGATGGAGAGTAGTCTCATTGGCACTCATACCACATCTTCTTATTTATCTTTAATCTTTAATGCTAGATACAATCCTAAATGAAGTCAAAACCCCAGAAAATAAAATTGTAATATCCCAAAATAAACAATTTATATTGTCTAAAACAGGTGAAATTGATAATAAAGACTATAATTTAAGGGTTTATATCATTTTTACTCAATTCAATAAAAAATTTATCTTCAGAACTACAATTTTTGTTTCTTGTATGCATGTTCCATGTGTAACAATATATGAGGGTCTGGACTGAGGGTCTGGACTGGGGTTCCTTCATTTCTGTATTCTTTAATTTTTTAGGCCATTTTTCTCTATTCTTTATACGTTTTGCCCATTATTCTCTATTCTTTATATTTTAGCACCTTATTATTCTCTATTCTTTTTTTTTGTCCATTTTTCTCTTTCTTAATATTTTTTGCCCTTATTCTCTATTCTGTAACCCCCATCCACACCGTCATATATGGTGAATGTAATATAATGCAAAAGGTAGATAACTCTATCTTAATAAACATATTGAAAATTATGAAAATGTTCATTATAAACTACAAAATTATACAATTGATTCTTTACTCTTCAAACATTAATGTCATGAATGTGGTTAATATATCCAGAAATTATAGTCTTTATAATCAATTTCACCTGTTTCAACACTATTCATTGGTTATTTCAGGATTTTTACTTCATTTTGGGTAAATTTGGGCATTCAAGGTACCCAGCTATGTGAGCTTATATAAATTAAAAATGTTCCTTTTGGGTAAATTTGGGCATTCAAGGTACCCAGCTATGTGAGCTTATATAAATTAAAAATGTTCCAATTGTGTAAATAAAATAAAACATGGATTTCAGGGCTCAGCTTCCTTTTAAAATAGAACTGAACTATAAAATACTGTATCTTCAGATCAGATTGTTAAAATGATAAAGTGAAGTGGTGGGCGACTGAAAATGATATATAATTTGTGAAACTTACAAACAAAAACAAAAAAATATAGAAAGTAGATAATAACTAACAAAATATTCCGTTTTAATGGGATTTTTATAAAACGGAAACAGGAAGAATCTTTTCTGCTTTTTTATCTTTAGTTCAGTCTAACATTTTTCCTAGAAACAGCTTGTCAGCCTATATATAAGTTGATATCATCTGATAATTCAAGTATTTCAATCAGCGAGTTGGGAAGGTCCAGATGTGTATGAACAAATAGAAAGAAGGATAACAATTTGCAGCTCAGTTGTTGGTATGTATACATTATTTTAAAAATATGAGTGTATAAAAACAATCAATGAATTGAACTGCTTCAAAAAATATAAAGGATATTTAATATATAAAATGGCCCCTAATTCTCGCTGAAATTTGAAATTAGGATTTATTGACCAATGTCACAAGGAATCATAGGTAATATAATGACTAGATCGGAAAAACGTTTTTTTGTTGAAAATTTATGTTTTTGCGTTCTATTCATGACGTCACAAATAGCACTCATTTTGATTTTCCGCGAAAATTCGATGAAAACGGGTAAATTTACGTTGATTTTTTGGAGAGGAAACATAGAGCGCAAGCGTCGACAACAAAGATATTTAAACCTAATGTTTGTTATGACATTTTACATATCTGACTTGAATATTTTGTTTGTCGACACCTGCGCTTTGTTTCCTAGGTCTTAATATGGTTGAAATCCGGACGATTTTGTCCAATTTCGGAAAAATCTCTATTTTTAACCTATTTGGGATGTCAAAATCAATGCTTAAAAATAAAACTCTGGCAAAAATAGTTCTATATAACTTTCTCACATGTCTTTTCATCAACTTAAAACACATTTTATCCTGAAACATTGAACTTAATAACCGAACTTACTCCTTTGTGGCTGCTTAAGTAATATAGTGAAATAATACACTTAGTTTGAAATGTACCTTCCTGGTCTTGTGGTAGCGTGCTTACCTAGAGTGGGAAAGATCCTGGATTCCCACGGCCAGGTCAAACCAAAGAACTGAAAATTGGTATTTGCTGCTTCTCCACCAAGCACACAGCATTTAGGAGTAAGAGAAAAACTGGTCAGCTGTAAGTCAGAATAAAGTGTCCGGGTAGGGTAACAGGTCTTCCTGGGGGTTGTTTAGCTTTTCTGTGCTAATGCGGCGTAAAGCAAACAACAATCAATCAATCAATCCTGGGGGTTGTTACCATGAGTACTAGCCTGTTAAAATCCTGCACAGTATTTAGGTCTAGTACAAACAAGGGGTTTATATTCATATCATAGTCATTTACATGTTACTGTCTTGATAGGCATGTAATATTTGCCACTGGACAATAAAATACCAATCCATCCATCTACGGAACGTTTACCTTAGACATGAAGGAGAAATTCTTTAAGTTGAATAAACATGACAATAAGTTTTTGAATACTATACACAAGAAACTCTTGTATTGTATAAAAAGCTAAAAAAGTTACATGTTTTAGACAAGAAAACGACTTAAGAGCAGGAAAAAGTCTTTAAAAAAAAAAATTTGAAACAATTGAGTCATAAAATTTTCCAAGTAGGCTGCATTTTAGGTGGGTAAGTAGGCAACATTAAACAATCTTAATTTTATTTTTGGCCTTACATAATATTTTTATCTAAATTAAGTTAGAGAGCGGAAATGAAAAATTTTGCAATTTTTCCATTTATAAAGGGGCATAACTCTAGAACGGTTAAAGTGACGCCACCAAAAATCAAACTTGATCTGTGTTTTGTGGTAATAAACATTGTGTATAAGTTTGATAACATTTGGTTGAGGCAAACTTAAGTTAGAGAACGGAAACCAATTTTGGGACGTACGGACTGACAAGGGTAAAACTTAATGCCCCCTCCGCTTCAGAGGGGGCATAAAAATCTCTGTATAGTAAATATTGAAATTATGATCCACAAACCATTATATCTAATAGCATTTCTGTTGTCAAGCCACTGCAACTTAGGAACATATCATATACCCATCTCTTCTTTCATTATATATGTTATACACAGCTATTTTACATTGTGCTATTTATTTTTCATAGGTAAATAAGATCCAGATAAGCACACTTAACTATTTCAAGTATAAAGAGAATGTCTCACAACAAAGCAGAATCACTGCATTTTTATAAATATCTGTGTCATAAGATTGGTTCAGAGGAAGTTGTAAAAGCGAGACGACTGACAATGACAAGTCAAGATATGGCATCTTCACTGCCAGGCTTTTTGAGACTATGCAGTGGCAGTAAAGGAGAAGGTCTAAATCTAAATGGTAGTGATTTTGATGTGATGTTAATTGATTTAGACTTCATAGTATATGAATCAGAGAGAGTAGCTGTCCAGGATCATAAATGTGTGTTAGTTATGGAAACAGAAGATACACAACCGTGTTACACGTATCTTCATCTATTCACCAATTATAACATTTTACCACACAAATGCAAACAAGTGCTCAAGCAACAATCTGGAAAGAATCTTATTTCTAGTGAACTTTACAAATTATGGATGTTAAACATTTTAACAGAAACAGGCTATAGCCATTTACTGATAAACAATATGCATGGACCCTGCTTATCAGATGAAAATGATAAGTTTGATCTTGCTTTCTGCCTTAAATGTGATCAATGGGTCTCTCAAGCACAACCATGGATCACCAGACCACGTGCAATATGGCCGTCACCTGAACTGATTTCAAAAATAACTTCATGTGGTGTCTTATTTGTTCCTATTGGCTACAAAGGATCTAGAAATGAGCATCTACAATGGAGAATATCATTTTCAATAGCTGAAAAGTTGCTTGTATATTCTTTCAGTCATACCCAGTTACTATGTTATGCACTATTAAAAATTCTATTAAAAGAAATAGTTGATAGAAATGAAAACTTAAAAGGCTTATTATGTTCATATTTCTTGAAAACAATGATGTTTTGGATCTCAGAAGAAACAGAACCATATATCTGGAGATCAGACAATATAATACCATGTTTTATGGTTTGTTTAAAAAGATTGTTATACTGTATTGAATATTCTACGTTGTTACATTATTTCATTCCAGACAATAACTTGTTCCATTTAAGGTTTAACAACAAAAACAGGGAAACATTAATCAATATCTTAAAGAATTCATATATAAAAGGAATTAAGATTTTCTCATCTACTGAGACTCTGCACGACTACAGAAGATTTCATAATGAAATTACCAGATCAGAAAGCAAAAATTCTAGATTAATCCAAGAAATAGGGATTTCTTTTAACACTGGAATATATTTTGCAAGTGTTTGGGAGGGTATACAGAAGGTATTTAACACTTTGCTGTATCACTGTAGAACTGAAATATCTAAATGTATTTTTACTATTTCTTTATCAACAAATTACAGAATAACACTTCATAAACTACAACAAAGAAATAACCCAAACAATAAACACCAGTACAACAATTACAGACATGAACTCAGTGATCTTTTGGTTGGGTTACATTCAGATGCTGTATCAGGATGGCTGACAATGGCCTCTTTCTTCTATGTCCATAAACATTACTTACAGTCAATAGCCATAATAAATTATGCTTTGTCAAAATGTTCAAATGAAATTGTGGATCTTAAACTTTGGTGTATATTTATTAAAATGCAAGAATGTGAGCTGAAAATGATAATGTAAGACAGGCTGAGCTCAGTATGGAGAAAAATAATAAGTCAAAAGGTCATATTGAACAGTGATGTCTTACCAACAGAACTACCAAGGTATTTTAGTGATAGTGAACATGGTAAAACTGCTGCAGATCACATATCATTTGCACACCTACTAAGTTTACTAAGTAATTACCATCTCAAGGATAATATATCATGTAGGCAATCCCTGTTACAATTTATAGATAGACAATTAAAAATCAGTACATCAGAAGAATTTAAAACAATGAAATGATTCTGAGAAATGCTTTAGATATATTCAGTAATCCAAATCTTACAAGACAACTTTGTGAATGTGTAGCCAGATTGGTGAATATATTTTTAAAAGTGTTGTAATCAGACCTACAATTTGTTTATGGTTTATTGCAGAATTAAACCTGCTACTAATACTACCAAAAATAATATTTCTTTTGCCAGAATATAAAATTAAGACTCAAAAGAGCCTGAAAAGACTTGAAACTACTATTTTATAATATATAAACAAGTTCAAAGGTTAAAATTAGATCACATGTAAATCAACTAGAGGTACTCATATGTATTCTGAAACAACAAAAATGTACTAATTGCATAACTATGTGTAATAAACATATGTGTAATCTAAACTACCAAATATGTACTTATTGCACAACTATGTGCTATAAACATATGTAATTTGAATGTACATAAAATATACTTATTGCATAAAAATGTGTTATCATTTGTTATCTGAAACTACCAGCACTTATTGCATAACTGTGTGCAAATATCAGCTGAGCTGTTACAAGGATAATTTGTCTGCCCCTCCTCATAATGTATTTTTAGCAACTACAGTAATACTGATTGGCCTAAAATTATTTTATGAAATTATTAACACAAGGAATTATAATTCTGGAAAATTGCTAAGAAATGTATGATGACAACTAATAATAATGAACCTAACTAAATAGGGCTAGGCATGCACCCATAGGTAAGGTTCAGGATACTTCACTAAAATTTCAGTATGAAATAACTAACCCCCTTTGCCAAGTGTGCATGGCTAACCCTCCTAAATTGGGTTAGTTTTCATCATATGCCCCACAGAGTGACACACAGGGTGCAAAAACCAATGACCTGATTTATGCTAAAAAAATTATAATAGTCTGTTTAGCTGAACTCATACTCCTGCATCCTGAAATACAATGTACACAGAGTCAAAGAAGTTGATAATAGAAATTTAGATTTTTTTTCTAGTGTTTTATTTGATGTTTTCTCAGATGCATGTATGCAATAATAATATCCTACAAACATGCATATTTGCATATCAGGATCTAACAATATTCATATAGATATAATGAACCATCTTTGAGAAATTAAGATGACAAGAGGGCCAAAATTTTCAAGGAGTTTCAATTTGGGCTAAAAAAAATGGTCAAAATCCCATAACTCCTGTAAAAATGGTCTAATCAAAATAGTGGTACAATATGGTCATCTTCACATGATGGCAAACAATCCTACTAACAATAAGAGCTTTCCGTAAAACAGTCTAAGAGCATATCATCATCAGTTATACTCAAGAAAAAGAATGTGTTCATAGTACACGGATGCCCAACTCGCACTATCACTTTCTATGTTCAGTGGACCATGAAATTGGGGTCAAAACTCTAATTTGGCATTAAAATTAGAAAGAGCATATCATAGGGAACATGTGTACTAAGTTTCAAGTTGTTTGGACTTCAACTTCATCGAAAACTACATTGACCAAAAACTTTAACCTGAAGCGGGACAGACGGACAGACAAACAGACGAACGAATGGACGCACAGACCAAAAAACATAATGACCCTAGGTCGGGCATAAAAACTGATTGGAATGGAATATCCTACCCAAATGAACATCTGTATTTTAGGATCAAACAATGTACCAATTCTAATGTAGATATGCTGAAGCACGTCTCCGTGTGCGGGATTTTCTCGCTGTATTGAAGCCCCAATGGTGGCCTTCATCTGTTTTCTGCTCTTTGGTCAGGTTGTTGTCTCTTTGACACATTCACCATTTCCATTCTCAATTTTATGATAAACCATGAAGGGGAAGTTGTGATAGCAAGTGCTGGATAGGGTAAACATTTTTAAGCTCAAAGAGGTATGTCTCTTGGAAAACTCAATTGACTGGAGCATCCTATCCACATCTGATATTTGGATTTAACAATGTACCAAGTTTGGTGTAGATACAATAAAACATATACATTGTAGAAGGAGCTAGAATGGCAATATTAGTGCTGAGCAGGGCCAAAATTTCTAGGTTGAAAGGGCATAACTCTAAAAAAAAAAGCTCAATGGAGGGAATATCCTACCCACATGCACATCTGTATATTAGTATCCAACAGAGTAGTATGTTTCATGTAAATACAATTAAATATGCAGGAGGAGTTGCAATGACAAGTAGATTCTGAAATGGGTCAAAATTTCTAAGGAGAAAGGGCATAATTCAGGGACCGCGCTGTGCGTCGCCAATGTCGCAATTTGCGATTTTTTATTTCATCTGGCGACAAAATACGGCTGCTGGCGATATTTCTGGCGCCAACATTTTCCTATGTAAAAATTTTCATTTCTTGACAATATCGATCTTCATTTTAATTGGTAAAAGTTAAAAAGAAATAAGTTGTAAAAATTTTTACCTGGCGACAAGTTTATGACTTTGTTACGACCCCAAGCTAATCAACAGTTACAACAGGTGCCATAATCTGTTGTTACAGGTAATCCATTTATCGGATGGGTCATTAATGATCATCAACATTAATTAATTCAAATAGAATTGGTCAGTCGGGTCTTTGAAGAAATGGTCATACCGTACGACTCCACAATTTGCAATGTTTACCGTAGTTGTATGAAGAAAGCGTAACTGACAGGAAATCGAAAACCATAATCAACTTGTTAAAAAACATCGTTTTACTTATTTCCCGTTGAAAAAATAGCAAATTCAGACGAAATTTGTCTTTGACTGCCCTCAGTTATGATACGAAAATAACAAAACCGACCGCCATTGTTCACCTTGTGACTTGTTCTACGTACTGTTTATAATCCTCCAAAGAAGGAGCACACCCGAATAAAGAAAGATAACTCAATTTTACTTTTTCTAATCATTGAGATACCTACTTTAGACATGTCTAAGATATTTCTACATAGTTCTTGCTTTAGAATTTACATGTTTAGGTCATTTGAGTTATGGGAAGAGTTAAAGAGGGTCTTAGTAGCAGTATGGGTAGGATGCCTTTTGTCGTCTTTTTCTGTCATCTTTTTTTTTTAATACAAATTTTCACTATTCTGTAAATTTAAACACCTCTTATTTTATTTTCTTCATTCAATTACCCATTTTTTCTATACTTTATAATTTAATTTAAAGACATTTCTCTATTTTGTAGAGTATACAGACCATAAGCTAATTTATATTCTTCTACATATGAAATACTGACACAAGAAAATAAACATGATAAAGTACACATGTTGTTTTGTTGTATGTATATAAACCCTATGCAATAACTTACTTTAATATATATTACATGTTAAATTATGTAAAGTGCAGGCTGAGTGCATAAGAAATTTATATTGAACATTGTTTAAATTTTGGTAGACTAAATAAAGACTCTAGCTGGTTCTAAAGTTTTCAAAACTGGCTACAAAATAGAGGAGCTGGCGATTTTCTGGCTCCAACTTTTGGGAGCCAGAGCAGCCCTGTAATTCTGGATAAACTAAATAGAATAAAAAACCTTCACATGCTGATGTTTGCATATCATGATCAATTATTCTACAAGTGAATCAAACAAAGGATAAAGAAGTTGGTACTGACAAGACAGGCTAATTCCTATTTAGGACATTATGGAGATGCTGATAGGGATTGTTTAGAAAAATACAAAGAAGATTGCATTAATATTGGAAAAAAATTAGTACTGTACATTAAAACTAGTTTTAGTGAAAGTTTTTTTAATCCTTTTTGGATCATTTTTCAGACATGGGTTTGGCCCTATACTAATGTAATGCCCAAAATCAATACCAGCCTTTGTTTGTGCCACAGAACATTGTGAATAAAATGCTCCATGGGCGCAGCTTGATACGACCGCAGAGGTCGAACCCTGAATAGTTGGGGCAAGTATGGACACAACATTCAAGCTTGATACAGCTCTGAATTTGGATTGTGATTAAATATTTGACACAGCATAGGTTTCTGACACAGAATGAATGTGGTCTAAGAACTTAAAAATTTTAAATTGGACATTCACCTATTATGGTCCAATATCCAAAATCTAAATACATGGTTAGATTCAGCATATCAAAGAACCCCAAGAGTTCAATTTTGATGAAATCAAACAAAAGTTTAATTTTGGACCCTTTTGACCTCAATGTGGACAAAGTTGATAACGGGCCCAAAAATCAAAAATCTAAATACATGGTTAGATTCAGCATATCAAAGAACCCCATATATTCAATTTTGTTGAAATCAAACAAAGTTTAATTTTGGACCCGATTTGGACCAACTTGAAAACTGGGCCCATAATCAAAATCTAAATACAATTGTTTAGATTCAGCACATCAAAGAACCCTAAGAATTCAATTTTGTTAAAATCAAACTAAGTTTAATTTTGGACCCTTTGGACCTTAATGTAGACCAATTTGAAAACGGGACCAAAATTAAGAATCTAAATACACGGTTAGATTCGACATATCAAAGAACCCCAATAATTCAATTTTGATGAAATCAAACAAAGTTTAATTTTGGACCCTTTTGACCTCAATGTGGAAAAAATTGATAACGGGCCCAAAAATCAAAAATCTAAATACATGGTTAGATTCAGCATATCAAAGAACCCCATATATTCAATTTTGTTGAAATCAAAAAGTTTAATTTTGGACCCGATTTGGACCAACTTGAAAACTGGGCCCATAATCAAAAATCTAAATACATGTTTAGATTCAGCATATCAAAGAACCCTAAGAATTCAATTTTGTTAAAATCAAACTAAGTTTAATTTTGGACCCTTTGGACCTTAATGTAGACCAATTTGAAAACGGGACCAAAATTAAGAATCTAAATACACGGTTAGATTCGACATATCAAAGAACCCCAATAATTCAATTTTGATGAAATCAAACAAAGTTTAATTTTGGACCCTTTTGACCTCAATGTGGAAAAAATTGATAACGGGCCCAAAATCAAAAATCTAAATACATGGTTAGAGTCAGCATATCAAAGAACCCCATATATTCAATTTTGTTGAAATCAAACAAAGTTTAATTTTGGACCCGATTTGGACCAACTTGAAAACTGGGCCCATAATCAAAAATCTAAATACATGTTTAGATTCAGCATATCAAAGAACCCTAAGAATTCAATTTTGTTAAAATCAAACTAAGTTTAATTTTGGACCATTTGGACTTTAATAATGTAGACCAATTTGAAAACGGGACCAAAATTGAGAATCTAAATACACGGTTAGATTCGGCATATCAAAGAACCCCAATAATTCAATTTTGATGAAATCAAACAAAGTTTAATTTTGGACCCTTTGGACCTCAATGTGGACCAATTTAAAACGGGCCCAAAATCAAAAACTTATTACACGATTAGATTCAGCATATTAAAGAACCCCAAGAGTTCAAGAATAAAACCCCATTGAAATTGGTTAAGAAATAAGCAATTTATACAAAGTATCTTCTTTTGCACAATACTGTGCAATTGAATATTTCTTGCAATTGCGCAATACTGTGCAATTGAATATTTCTTGCTATTGAGCAATACTGTACAATTGACAATTTCTTGCTTTTGTGCAATATTGTGCTATTGGATATTTCTTGCTATTGCGCAATACTGTGCAATTGAAGATTTCTTGCTATTGCGCAATACTGTGCAATTGAAAATTTCTTGCTATTGCACAATACTTATTATATAACAATTTACACATCCTGTTAGGTGTGTATCTCCTGCCATATCATTATTATTTGCTTTTAAATATAAATCAGAAATAACCAACTTAAAATGGAAAATTTTAAAGAAAAAAAAAGGAAAAAAAAGAACCCCCCAATTTTTGAACCCCTTATGATTCATCACCCCAAACTCAATCCAAGCCTTCCTTTGAGGTATGGTACCTTGCAGTACAATTTCAGAGATCCATACACTTGAACACAAGTTATTGTCTAGAAACTAGAAAATGCTTATTTTGGCCCTTTTGGCCCCTAATTCCTAAACGTTTCAGGCAATTACCCCAAACTCAATTCCAGCTTTCCTTTGTGATATGGAACCTTGTAGTACAATTTCAGAAAGATCCATACACTTACACACAAGTTATTGTCATGAAACTAGAAAAATGCTTGTTTTTGCCCTTTTTGGCCCTAATTCCTAAAATTTTGAGGCAATTACCCCAAAATCAATCCCAGCATTCCCTTTGTGATATGGAACCTTGTGGTACAATGTCAGAGATCCATACACTAACACACAAGTTATGTCTGGAAGTTACAAAATGCTTATTTTTGGCCCTTTTGGCCCCTAATTCCTTAACTGTTGGTACCATAACCCCAAAATCAATCCCAACCTTCCTTTTGTGATATTGAACCTTATGGTAAAATTTCATAGAGATCCATTCACTTAAACTAAAGTTAGAGTGCGAAAACCAATGCGTCTTGGACGACGACGCCGACGACGACGACGACGACGACGCCAACGTCAACGTCATACCAATATCGACCACAAAAATTTTTTGCGGTCGTATAAAACTATCATTCCATGCAAAATATAAGTTGTTGTGAAATAACATTGTACCTGAAGGCAGAACATTACTTGAAACTCACGGAAACAATTATACAACTGTAAAACTTGTGGTCGAAAAAAGATTGCATAAAAATAAATGCAGTACATCAGAACTAGTAAAAACACTGTTTAATGCCCCTTTAGATCATTCTTTCAAAAATAAGTAACTGTTAGACAGGAATCCACCAAATCACTGCAAGCCTTCTTTGTATGAAATGACATACAGGGGCTGCTCTGGCTCCTAAAAAGTTGGAGCCAGAAAAATTGCCAGCTGCTATATTTTGTTGCCAGTTTGGAAAAATTGGAGCCAACATTAGTGCCAGGATTTCCTCTAATCACATTGAAACCAATTAATTTAAATTTCTTATGGACTCTTCATCCTTTAACTTTAAGTAATGATTTGTCATGTAAAGTATGCCCTGTTAGTTTATGTTTTTTCTTACTTTCTGAGAGAGCAAAACAAACAGGTTCACTGACATCAGGGTTTAAGCTAGGATTTTTAGGGCTTTAACCCACTTTTGTGTAGTAAAAAAGATACATATAGTATGGTTTTGTTTTGATTGTTATGTCTCAAAACAAGGACTAATATAATGAATCTATTGGTCAATGTTCCTGTCCTGGTCTGTATGTGCTGCAGAATAGGGTAAAATTTTTAAAATTAAAATTAAATAATAGAGAAAAATTGGCAAAAAAATGAAGAAGAGAGAATAACAGGTGCTTAAATATACAGAATAGAGAAAATGTGTATATAAAAAGAAAATAGAAAATGATGACCCAAGCCCCCTCTCCAAATCCCTATTAAAACCCTCTTAGCTTTGCACAATATAAACTCAAAAGAACTCCTAAACCAATAAGTCATGAAGTCAGAAGTATGAAGACATATCTTGAGTAGGTATTTCAATACTACGAAAAATTATATTTGAGTTATCGTTCTTGTTTCGGATGTGCTCCTACTTCTCAGGAGGATATTATTATAATACACAGTAGATAGGAATACAATCAATGGCGGTTGCATGTTATTCTATTATTAAAACTTTTAAAGTGAGGGCAGGCAAAGACAAAATACGTCTGAATAAAAAAAAAAAACGGAATTCAAGTGAAACGATGTTTATATTTGTTCATTACAGTTAAAGTCTTTCTGTCAATTGCGTATTCATCATGAAACTAAGGTAAACTTTGCAAATTGTATGGAAGTATGTCAAAATGACAAATGCTGACTGATGCTATTTGTATTTATTAATTTCGATCCTCATTAATGACTCATCGGATTAGTGGATTACCTGTAACAACAAATGATGACACCTGTTGATTAACTTGGGTCGTAAACAAAATCATTAACTGGTCGCCAGGTAAATTTACTTTATTTTCACAAATTTGAGTGACCATCGATTTTATTACCATTACAGTCAAGAAAGGAATTTTTTTGACATGGGAAAATGTTGGCACAAGAAATATCACCAGCAGCTGTATTTTGTCGCTAGATGAAATATAAAATCGCAATTTGCGACGTTGGCGAAGCCCAGCGCAGTCCCTGACATTGTTTGAAATTTCATTAGAATAAATAGCAAACACAAACGTAAAAACACATTCATTGTGTCTGCAGACAGATACCTATGCTGACACACCAATACCATAGTACACATGGGACTGCTTAAACTAGCATTTACAAAAAGAAGAGGCTCTAAAGAGCCTGTGCCGCTCACCTGGATTGATGTGCATCTTCAACAATAGTCACTCTCCAACATTATAGACTAGAATATAATTGATGACTTGAATCTTTTTTTGTTGATATTGCATTGCTGATAATTTACCAAAGTTTTTTTTCTACCAAAAACCAAACAATGGGTAATAAGGGCAATTACTCCTATTGGAAGTTGACTGACAATTTTGGAAAAGTTGACCTTTTACTAGATTATGTCTTGATGATCAATTTGCCTGGTTAGACTTTCTCTTCAGGATTTGCCAAAAATGCAAAAGAAATTGGGTAAAAGTCGTCATGTGAGGGCAATTACTTCTGGAAAAACTAGGCTGAAAATTTCGACTATGCTGACTTATTTGTAGATCTTGATTTGCTGATCATTTTGTTGTATACAGTCTTTCTTTATCTACTAGAGTTTCACCAAAAATGCAAAAATAGGTAAAAATCATCATTAAAGGTCAAGAAGCTCAAGTCAATTAACAATTTCCTCTATACTGAACTTTAAATATTTATAGATCTTTTCCTGCTAATCCTTTTTGCTTTTTAAAGTTTCTGTCTACCAATTATAATTTTCGAGATATATGTAATAGGCAAAAATTATAAAAAATTATAAACTGGTTATTGAGGGGCAATAACTCTATCTTATAAGGAGTCAACTGACAACTTCAGCCATGCTGAAAAAAATGAAAACAACACTTTATAAATTTCGTACCTAATGTACTTTTCTGGATTTACCTTCATCAGAAGCGCTTAAAGCCAAATACTTGAAAGCTAAGGATGTATAAGAGCCGAAACAGTTGAAGAGCTATATGACCAAAAAGGAGCTAAAAATGATAGCCAAATCCATCTAAGGTCAACTTTGCCTGAGTTAGTTGAAACCTTAGTTTCTTTATTATTTTTACCAATTTGTAAATCTTTTCTTGTTTTCAGTTTTGCTTTTAAAGTTTTTGTTTATCTATTATAATTTTCAAGATACAACTACAAAATATGCCATATCTGAGTGCAAACTGGTTTATTTTCTTATTTGACTTTTACACTAAATTAAAACATGTGGTAGAAGCATCGTTGATAAGAGATCCCTACTAGATTGTAATAATGAACTATAAAAGGCTATTGAAAACAAATAAAAATTGTTAAGAAAATTGCTATTCCCAAAGTCTAGCTGTCAGAACATCAAGTTTTTTCTGGTTTTTAATGCAGGAATTTGTGTATGCTGACCCCCAACATGGTGCATGTTGCGAAGGGAAATAACTCTAATCCATATTTTATCAAAACAAAACTTTCTGTAACTAAACTTACCAAATTCACACAATCCAGTAGAGACTGATCTGTTGCACGGACAAGGATAACATGGGTGACGTCTTTGTGTTCTAAAATATGTATGTGCACAATTCTCACAGAACAACCCACTATGACCTTGTTTACAGTCACACTGAGGAATCAAGAGTGAGGGATACATTTTAACTTTGTGACATTTTTTCCCATTTTCCTTTGCACCATATGGATCACAGTAACAACCACCATCTGAAATAAATCAACCTTTCAATATTTCCAAGAAAAAAATCTGTAGTACTTGATCAGTGATATAATATTTTACCCCCTTTTGGTAAATGAATATGAAATGCGGATTAAAACTTTTATAGATTTTATGGATATAGATGAACTTACTAGAATTCAAGTGATCAATAAATAAAAATTTCCAATGGACTTGTATGCTAAGTTGTCATAACACTAATGGAGTATACATGAAAATGAAATATCTCCTTCATCCAAGAAAATTGGTACCCCAGGAAGATAATGAATTGATAATTGAATTGATGTCAATGTGACTATTTTGAAAGATGGAGTGTATAAAATAATAAATTGTAACATCTAAAAACATCCAGTTAACCCAGTTCCATGAACGGCTATATGAGATCTAGGAAAGTGTGTGGTCACATTCTTTATGTGTCTGTCCCAAGTCAGGAGCCTGTAGTTTGGTGGTTGTCGTTGGTTCATGTCCCTCATATTTCGTTTTTGTAAATTGTTTATTTATAAATTAGGCTATAAGTTTTCTCAATTGAATTGTTTCATATTTTTTCATGTCAGGGCCTTTTATAGCAGACCATACGGCATGGGTTTTTCTAATTGTTGAAGGCCGTATAGTTGCCTATAACTGCTTACATCCACTGCATTTGAACTTTGGTGGATAGATGTCTCATGGGCAATAATACCACATCTCCTTTTTTTATATCCTAAGCTTTTAAAGCAAAAGGTACTTAAAAGTTTTAAAATATGATCTTGCAGTACTCTGGTACCAAATGTCTGACATATTTTAATGAATTTGGGGAAGACTGCTGTAGTATATCGATATCTACTAATTATTTACCAGGTATAAAAGTTGAAGTTGTATTTAGTTCTGCTAATGTTGTTACATAAATGTCTTCACTCTTCATAAATGTTACACTCTTATAGAAGGCTGTCACTGAAATCTGGTATGTTGTGTTGGGCTGTAAATCTTTCATGTGGTACTCCGTTTCATTCTTGGACAAATTAACAATTGTATTGTTTGTTTCTGAAATCAAACATTGTATTAAACAAGGAACATAGCAAAATACCCAACTATCACTTGATCACAAAGAGGGAACTTGGAACATAGCAAAATACTCATTGATCACTTGATCACAAAGAGGGAACATGGAACATAGCAAAATACCCAATGATCACTTGATCACAAAGAGGAAACCTGGAACATAGCAAAATACCCAATGATCACTTGATCACAAAGAGAGGACCTGGAACATAGCAAAATACCCAAATGATCACTTGATCACAAAGAGGGAACCTGGAACATAGCAAAATACCCAATGATCACTTGATCACAAAGAGGGAACCTGGAACATAGCAAAATACTCAATGATCACTTGGTCGCAACGAGGGAACCTGGAACATAGCAAAATACTCAATGATCACTTGGTCGCAAAGAGGGAACCTGGAACATAGCAAAAAACCCAATGATCACTTGATCACAAAGAGGGAACCTGGAACATAGCAAAATACCCAATGATCACTTGATTGCAAAGAGGGAACCTGAAAAACATAGCAAAATACCCAATGATCACTTGATCGCAAAGAGGGAACCTGGAACATAGCAAAATACCCAATGATCACTTGATCACAAAGAGGAACCTGGAACATAGCAAAATACCCAATAATAAACAAAGATTTACACTTTTGGTATTTAGCTATATTTTGCCTACCGAATGACCTTAGATCTACTCCGAATCACCTTTTGACGTCAGGCAACAATCACTTTTAATTGTGACGTCAAATGTTTTGAATTATGATGTCAAAGTTTACGGAACCTGTGTGATTTTAAGTAATGGCGGACAAATTTGCATACAAGTGTAAATACGTCTATTACTTGATCACAAAGAGGGAACCTGGAACATAGCAAAATACCCAATGATCACTTGATCACAAAGAGAGGACCTGGAACATAGCAAAATACCCAATGATCACTTGATCACAAAGAGGAAACCTGGAACATAGCAAAATACCCAATGATCACATGATCACAAAGAGGGAACCTGGAACATAGCAAAATACCCAATGATCACTTGATCATAAAGAGGGAACCTGGAACATAGCAAAATACCAAATAATCACATACATAACATAGAAGGGACTAATACAGAGTATTTTTATCTTACATTCTTAAAGCTTGGCCAAAAGATCTAGAGTGCATAAAAAATATGAAATATTTAACAAAATTAAAATTTTCATATTTGTTTGCAATAAAAAGAAAAATTTGAACAAAAGATTTCCAATTTTGGGTACTGTAAATTCAGAAATGTTTGTATGCATTTATTAT
This sequence comes from Mytilus coruscus, assembly GCA_017311375.1. Lineage (NCBI taxonomy): Eukaryota > Metazoa > Mollusca > Bivalvia > Mytilida > Mytilidae > Mytilus > Mytilus coruscus. Next base: position 104,911,963 of record CM029596.1, on the reverse strand, counting down.
TGTGTTTGTTGAAAAATTGACACAAATGCAAGATTAATTATTACTATTTTAGGAAATTCTTTATACTAACAAAATTTAAAATGCAAATTTTTATTTTTTGCGAAACCAATCTGTCTGAATTGTAATAAAATGCTCTGTGGGGCGCAGCTTGATACAACCACAGAGGTCGAACCCTGAAAAGTTTGGGCAAATATGAACACTACAATCAAGCTTGATACAGCTCTGGATTTGGATTGTGATTAAATATTTGACACAAAGGTTTCTGACACAGAATGAATGTGGTCAAAGAACTTAAAAATTGAAAATTGGACTTTTACCTTTTCTGGTCCAATATCCAAAATCTACATACATTCTTAAAATAGAACAATGCATGAACAATAATCACTAAAATTAATATATCTGAATTGATCAGCAAAATTCTAAGTAACATCTATCCCATCGAACTAGAGATAAAGGATACTACAGATACAGTTAAGTCTGCCTCATATCTTGACTTACATCTAGAAATTGACAATGAGGGTCAGTTGAAAACAAAACTTTACGACAAAAGAGATGATCCAGCTTCCAAATTGTGAACTTTCCATTTCTACATGTATGTAGCAACATTCCAGCAGCGCCTGCATACGGAGTATATATCTCCCAGTTGATACGATATCCCAGGGCTTGTGTTTCCTATCATGATTTCCTTGATAGAGGATTGCTGCGCACAAGGAAGCTATTAAACCAAGAGTTCCAAATGGTGAAGTTGAAATCATCCTTCAGTAAATTTTACGGACGCCATCACGAGTTGGTTGACCGTTATGGAATAACCGTTTCACAGATGATATCGGATATGTTCCTTATGTCGTAACTACAATACCCTTCCCTTTTCACTAATGTGACCTACCGAATTAGACTATTTACGGTTTGTAATAACATAAGCAACACGACGGGTGCCACATGTAGAGCAGGATCTGCTTACCCTTCTGAGCACCTGAGATCACCCCAGTTTTGGTGGGGTTCGTGTTGCTTAGTCTTTAGTTTTCTATGTTGTGTCATCTGTACTATTATTTGTCTGTTTGTCTTTTTATTTTTGGCCATGGCGTTGTCAGTTTGTTTTCGATCTATGAGTTTGACTGTCCCTCTGGTATCTTTCGTCCCTCTTTTAAAAATAAAATGGCAGCTTCTCATTTGCATGCGGATACAGCCATAACTTCCAAATTCAATCCAACCTTCCTTTTGTTGTATGGAATTTTATGGTACAATTTCATAGAGATCCAAACACTTATTCTCAAGCTATTGTCTGGAAACCAAATGTCTTCGGACGACGAGGACGACAACCCCATACCGTTATACGGCCGCAAATTTTTTTATAAATTATAAATTCTATTTGTATTACTGTAATCACCTATAAACAAACTGAACATTACATTTTATTTGTTCCTTTTTTGTACAAATGTACATGTATTACAATACCTGTTCCATTTTCCTTCCATTTTACCATGTATTCTATTAAGTGAGCCTTGTGAAAAGGAACCAGTTCATGTCCAATCCAGGTTGATACATTCATCTTCTCTTCTGTACTGGTTCCAGCTGCTGGTTTCTCTGTAACTACATTGTATGTCTTTTCAGGTTGGGAATGAGTAGACAACTGGTTTCCACTGATAGGTCTGTCAATGGGGTCAACACTAGATAGATCCATGAAGAAAGGTATTTTCAGATGGTAGTTCTCTGGTTCATACCAATAAATATATATGTTATACATCCCCACATAACCTGTTGTTATGTTGCCTGGTGGGTGTAACTTAATCAGTCCTGTTGGTAATCCAATATCAGGCTTATCTAAAAAATACAAAAATTTTCTGAATACCAAGTCCATGAAGTCAGTCTAATTGCACAATTAGAAGAAAAATAATATACAATTACTGTCTTTTATAGGGGGAAAAAATGTGGTTTTATTGACTTTTGAAAAACTGATATTTACTGATGCCATTGGCCGAAGTGAATGTCAGTTTTTCAAAAGTCAATTAAACCACATATTTACCAAAACAAAAGACAATAATTGTATTATTCTGTATTCCTAGAGAGAACATGTATGTAATGACAATTAATTACCAAAACCAATTGTACATCACACCATGTTACCATTATTATACTTGAAAAAGCATGTGACGTATACATGTACTTTTTTCCGCAGGGTCAATATGCTGTTTCATTTAAAATCCAATTCATATAGAAAATACAATATGAAATAAGAATATTTATTGTTCCAATTAAAGGCCCTTCATGGACAGCATGATATTTATACACACAAAATAATACAATGATTTGTGAAAAAAAAAAGAAATTTACATTGAAATGAAATATTAAATGTTCACATACAATGTAGTTATAAAACTATATCTATTTCTTCATCTTATACAAGTCATGTGCATTTTATTCCAGGTAGGTCCAGAACCATAAAATTGTTACAATAATCATTGTTATACATGAATATGTACAGTGAGATATATAAATGGTTCTCTGAATAACTTAATGGTCAGGCTTGCCAGCTTTTATGAGGGTCTGGATGGGGTTTACATAATAGAGAATAATTGGCAAAAAGTGCAGAATAAAGGGAAAAATAGGACAAAGAAATAAAGAATAGAGAATAATCATGATAATAGGGTGCTGGATTATAAGAATAGAGAATAATGGTCAAAATAAATCAATAAAGAATAGAGAAAATGGTCTAAAAAGTTAAAGAATAAAGAAATGAACGACCCCAATATATCAAGACCCTCTTTTATACTCTTTTTGCCAAAATACACAAACCTAGTAACACTTTTATTCCTCTTTGTACAACTAGGACTTCACATTTTCTTTTTCACTTTTTGTGTATATTATTGATTAATTGATTGATTGGTGTTTAATGCCACTTTCAGTACTATTGTGCTATTTCATGGCAGTCAGTTTTTATTAGTGAAGGAAGCAGGAGTGCCTGGAGAGAACCACTGACCTTCGGTTTGAAAACTGCAAATTCTAGTCAATTAAGATTGGAGTCAAGCACACCTGTCATATGTGGGAATCGAACTCACAATCTTAGTGTTGACAGGCTAGTGATACAGTATTTCGACTACTAGATTACTCAGCCACCGAGGCTCCTTATGTATATTAAACGATACAGGCACATGTAAGATCATCGAATGGTCTTTTTCGAAAAAAACATTAAGAGTTTCAATTTTGGACCATCTATATGAAGATGGTTTGAAGTATTTTATTTAAAAGCATCAAGTTGTGTTATAAATAATGGTCATCTTTCAAGTTTCTTTTATTTGGAGAGAAGCTGTAGACAAAGAGACCACCTCTCCCTTTACCTTTTTATTATAGGTGTTGAGTTACTTTCTATGAAAATAAGGTCAAACCCCAATATAAAGGGAACTTTTGTTCATGAAAATGAATCCCTTTTGAGTCAATATGCTGATGACACTTTCTTATTTTAGATGGAAGTGAAACATCATTGAGGGAGACTTTAAATTGTTTTGATTCTTTCCAAAAAGTATCTGGGTTAAAAATTAATTCTTCTAAAACTAATGCTGTGTGGGTTGGGAACAAATATTATTCAGATCTGATTCTCTGTCCTGAATTAAAACTTCAGTGGTGCTATTCAAATTTTAAACTTTTGGGAATTGATTTTTCTTTAGATCTTGACAGTATGCCAGAAATTAACTTCTCCAAAAAGATAAAGGAAGTGTCAGGCATTCTTAAGAGTTGGCAACATAGAAAATTAACCCTAATGGGAAAGATTACTGTTATCAAGACTTTGGCACTTCCAAAATTAATTCACCTGTTGACTGCACTACCCAACTTGCCAGAGTCAAAATTAAATGAAGTGAATACTTTATTCTTTCAATTCATATAGAGTGGAAAACCTGATCGAATTAGACAAAGTATTTTAATTGGAGATATTCCACAAGGAGGTTTAAAAATGATTAATATACATTATTTTAACATATACCTTAAGATTGGCTGGATAAAGCGATTTTCATCTAATTTATATGGTAATTGGCAATCATTGTTATTGAAAAGCCTTGAACAGTATGGTGGAGAAAGAGTATTGCATTTTCAAAAGGAGAAACTCAGAGAAATCTCTGTTAGTCTGAACAATCCTTTTTGGAAGGATGTATTTTTCAGCTTTCATGTAGCAAAGCCTACTACCAATATTTCTGTTCAAGATATTTTGTCATTAGATATTTTAAATTTCGCATCTCTAGTAGATTTTCCGTACTTTATTCAGTGGCAGAGAAGGGGAGTGCAGTCTTTGTTTTACCTTGTTAACGTAGAGACTAAGGATTTTTGTAATTTTTATCTGATGGGACCATGCAAGACTACAAACAAATAATTTCTTGAAGTATTATGGTCTCATTGCAAAAATTCCAAAGTATATGAGAGAACATATTAAAGAAAACATTGCTCATGTAAATTTTGAAACTTTTAACTGTAATGATAATTTTTTGGAAAGATTATTGTGTAACAAAAAGTCCAAGTTTGTACACAAAGATCTTGTTTACAGAAATGTGCAACTGCCAACAGAAAAGTTCTTACAATGGGAGGAATTACTAGGTATTGAAATTGCAGATTGGTCAGAATATTATATTATTTTAAGAAAATCATGTAAAGACACTTATTTAAGAACTTTTCAATACAAATTTTTACATAGAATAATTGCAACTAATACTTTCTTGTATAAAGTTAAACTTAAAGATTCAAAGCTTTGTACTTTTTGTAAGGTTTCTGATGAAACCATGGAGCATTTATTCTATGAATGTCCAATAACACATTTTATATGGCAATTTTTTCACAAAAATTGAAACAATATTTTGTGAACTTTACATTATCTAAGAAACACATTTTTCTTCGCCTTCAAAATGAGAGTTTACTGTTGAATTTGATGATTATTATTGCAAAGAACTATATATACAAATGTAAATTGTATGAAAAGAAACCAAGTAGTATAGGGCTAATAGCTAAAATAAGAAAATATCAGGAAAATGAACATTATATAGCAAAGAAAAATGGTACCACACCTTTTTTTCAAAAATTCTGGGCCCCAGTAGATTACATTTTTTCTGATTAGTAACAATTACTTTTGATTCAAATCATATAAAATAAAAAAAGAAATTTACAGTTTATAAAGAGCAGATCTTTACAAAGATAACATTTTTCTTTGCAATACACAAGTTGATATATGTTGTTATGTTAACGCAAGTGCAAGAGTGGGTGTATGTGTGTGTGATTGTTTTTTCCCCTTTTTATTATAATGTTGATATTCATATAATATATATTCACAGTAGTAGAAAAAAATGTAGTCAATTATTCAAAATTTTTGTTTTATAAATCAAACCCCTTAACACCATAGTCAGGTGGTGATGTACAGGGATTGTAAGAGCCTGACTACTGAAAAAAAAAAAACATGTAAGATTATCATAGTTTTAATGTTTTCACTTATAAATCTTTTATATCCCGAGTTCAATCAACAAGTCATTATTTGTTTCTCATCTCACTTCATAGAAAAAAAGAACAGAGACTTCATGATTTTTTTTACAGCATATATTGTAGAAACATTAATTTTTGACAGGTAAAAATTCAAGGTTTTGTCTCTTAAGGATGTATTCTTCTGATGTTTCAGTCTCGTTGAAATCTTGTTCAGGAATTATTTCCAAAACCCTGTGATACAAGTACTAGTGGAAAGTATCAATGAATTTAATTTTTTTTTTAATCAAACTCATTTATGGGAAAAAATTGTGTACTTACAATAAGTAGTTTTTGTGTAATAAAATTTTCAATTTTTATAAGCAATCCGGTCAGTGTCATCAGCCAAAATGTTGAGAAAATGGGTGAAGTGTACAAAGAAATGATTTACCAAAAATATGTGCATCCCATATCAATTTTTTCTTTTGAAAATTCTTAGATATGTATTTTTTCAATCATTCATAACAAAGAAGTTGATATAATATGCTTTTTGTTCTAAAAAAAAGAGAAAAATCCTAAATTTACAGCATGGTCAATTTGACACGAAAAAGCAACAAAAATTTTATAAAAGTTTCTTATATTAACACCTACCTATAGTTTTTTTTTAAGTTAGATTTATTCAGATTGGTCCACTTCATCTTTAGTGAAAGTATGAAAAAAAGTTTAATTGTGAAACTGTGGTTTTTTTCATGATAATAGCCAAAAAATGGGTAAAAATTGATGAAAAATGGGAAAATCATAAAAATGGGGTACTTTCAAATGGCCGTAGCAAAAAAAGAAGTGCACCACCATATGATTTTTTCTTCATCAATTACTTTCTTACAGTCATATAACCCCAAAATCAGGTTAAGAAAAAAAGTTTGATTCTAGAAAAATTTTGGGCTCCTCAGAGGTGTACATCCTTAATTTGTTTGTTGGGATTATTTTTTTGTGGATTTAAGTTTGTGAAAGTAATATTCTGTTTAAGTTAAAATTATGTTGGATAATAACTTTTGTGGATAAAATCTTTATACGAAATAGACGAATCTAAAAACCCAACAAAATGTGTTGCCTTTCAACTATGTTAACAGCAGGAGATGACATGAGAAGAGAGAAGGGGGCTCTGTGAAATTGTGAAGAAATTTTTGAATTTTCTTTAAAAATGTGTGCAAAATAAGCCAACATATCCCCCCCCCCCCGAAAAAAAAAACAACCTATTAATAAATTCTTCAATTTAGGGCCCATTTCTTATCTAAAACTTGATTTACTCCTAAACCATGCTGTATTGAGTTAATATTTTTTTCCAATCATTCATTTATTCACAACTTTACTAGTACTATTCATCATTGTTAAAAGGGGGGCCTCGGTGGCCGAGTGGTCTAAGTAGTTACTACTGTAATCACTAGCCAGTCAACACTGAGGTTGTGAGTTCGAATCCGCCGTGCGGGTTCACTCGACTCAATCTTAATTGACTAGGATTGTCAGGAGGTCGGTGGTTTTCTCCGGGCACTCCGGCTTCCTCCACCAAAAAAAAACTGGCCGCCACGAAATAGCCCAAAAGCGGTGCTTAAAAGTGGCGTAAAAACACCAAAAATCAAAATCAAATCATTGTTCAAAGAAAAAAAATGTTCCCTATTGGAATTTTGAAACAAAGAATAATTGTATACATTTTTGTCCTCTGGTTTTCATGGATAGTTGTCTCATTGACAATCATCATGATCATACCACAGCAGTGGTGGATCCAGAGGGGAGGTTCCGGGGGTTGGAACCCCCCTTTTTTTTTGGACGATCAATGTATTTGAATGGGGACATATAGTTGGAACCCCCCCTTTTAAAAATGGCTGGATCCGCCCCTGCCACATCTCCTTTTTTTAATATCAAATACCAATACAAGCCAAGAGTGTTGCATGTTGTGCTTCTCATCAGTTTCATAAAATATTTTGGGGACTGCAGTAAAAAAAGGGGAGGTGATCTCAGGTGAAACTCTGACTAATTATCATCCTGATATAAATTAAGGTTTATAGTGATATTTTAGGATCAAAGATCTGTCTTGTTGGACTATTAAAATATAACTTTTTTTAGAAATTTTGAAGGTAGACATTCATGAATTTGAAATATACAAATGAATGGAAACATGATTTTATTGAGACTTGAACTTATCTATACTTTGCAACCAAAAACAAATTGCATATTATAAGCTCCTTACATGTATGTAATTGTAATTATCAATTATTTTTACCAATGTAGAGTCGGTCCGGGTAATTCCGTACACTTTTCGTCCGAAATGAATGCCATTTGGTTCCCTGTTTGATACTACAATATTTTAGAAGGAAACCGGTAACTAGATCATTCGTAGATAGTATTAATGTTTGACTTTTCCTTGCCATTCAACGTAAAATACCGAGAATGAGCTTATCACACAGAAAAGTCACTGTGGCCAATATCGATACGGATGTCGTGTATTTCTGTACACCTTGATGTGTAATTCCGTACATTGATTAAATTCAAAATAGGATTGCTATTTGGAAATAACTTGGACTAGTAAATTCATTACCAGGATCATTTTCAAGTCTTTCAAGCTTTACCTAAATTCACAGTATCACAGCTTCATGTCGTGATGTAGATTCTGGCAGTATATTTGATCACAGAATATAACATAATAAACAGTCAAAAGATATCTCAATTAACTGCTATTTTGATTATATATTGGCAAAATTGAGTATAGATGCAAAATTGCAAAGAAGGACCAAAAGCAAGTGTCCTAAGATTTGTGTTTGTATTAAAGCTTCAATAAATTATTAGTACAATTTAGATATGATTATGACGGACTTGTGTTTCAGACAGTAACGTTATATACACACACACACACACAGTAACGTTTAATTGCAAATAATACATGGACATCAGGACGAGAACTTGACGGTATATGTGATATGCATGACTTAAGTTTGATAAGTGATATGAATATAGACCCTGATTTGTATTATATAGACAGATACCTTCACCGGTTTTTATCGTTCTAGTTCAGCCCGAAGAAATACATGTCAATCTATTCAGAAAAGAATTCTAACTCTGAGCAAACCGGTCTTTACAATCAAGTCCCGCATTGTAAGCTGAGAGGCTGCAGCAGTTTTTACTAATTCTAAGTCGGTTGGTCTTCCTGAATTAAAGCATCATCTTCAATTGTTCCAGCAGCATTTCGTGGAACATTTTCTCAATAACGTCTATATTTTACATCTTTCATAGCTGTTTGCCAACTTTTTGTGGTAGGGTTTCTTATGTTTTATTGTTCGGGAGGAAACCTGACAATCCTTGTCAACTAATATTCGAACACACCTACCAAGCATGTGCGGAGTTTGAAGTCACAACCTTAGTGTTGACTGGCTAGCGATATATGAGATGACTGACTACTTAGACCACTGGGTAACAGAGGACCCTTGCAATTAGGGAGGAATAGTTTGCAAACACGTCAACGTCTATCTCTATTAATTAATTGACAGCGGACTGGTGGTTCATAGAATCAAAATTTTCTTGTGACATATTTTGACCTCTTTCTTCTCATATCGAATTGATGTTGTTTTATGCATTTTTTTTTTTTCTGTTTATTTTATTTTGCAATTAATTTCATTATTTAACAAAAATCATTGATATAAGCAAAGCTAAGTCAAAATTTATATCACTTAATGAACATAAACATATTTAAGAGCTGACGTGTACGATATTAGGCTCCTTCCATTTGTATTTAAAATGGGTAATACCGTACACCCACTTCCAGTCCGTTTTAATGGAAATTATTGCACTTATACTACACGGGAAAGTATCTGTCAATTCAAAACTATTTCTGGCATTCAATTTCCATCAGTTTTCTAAATTTCGATTAAAATAGAAAGTTCTTACATTAAATTAACCAAACTTAAAATTTACACAAATCTGGTGACTTTTTGGACGAGATCATCTTCTCAAAACGCCCGCGAACAAAACTTTCCAACAAACGGCAAATGTGTACATATTCTATGATAGAAAATTGTAAAAATGTGAACATACAAGGTTATACATATCTTATTATCAGTAAATAATATTAAAACACACTTTATTTCTCAATTTTATCAGAAAAACAAGCGAAATGTAATATGTACGGTAATTACCCGCCTGTACGAAATTACCCGGATCAACTCTATAAAATAATTCATATAAGTTATGTCTGTCATTAATTTTATGGTTATATTTTATTTGTATACTCCATTTTAATCATATCTTAAATTTTTGTCATAAAATAATGTAAAAATTCTTAAAAACTACATACACACTGTATATGCAGTCTTTGCTTCCAGTTCATTAAAATTTTAAAAACAACTCCTCCCGACTAATTGTTGTATTTATTTATGTAATAACCTAATGAAAAAGATAATTCTAGATAATTATTTGTCAAAGTAATGCCTATGACGGGTTAGTGGCCTTCAAAATATGGAATTTTTTGAAGGCCTAAACTTTAATTATGATTATTCGGTTCGCATTAGCATGATATGTTTAACAACAGATTAAATAATTATGACCGTCTGATGGCTATTTAAATTTTTTGCAGTGACTCTGTAGGAATGTGTCACAGCAAAAAAATTAAATGCCTTTCAAGATGTCATACTTACACGACTAATTTGGACTAAGTCATGCAAGTTATCATCTGAATATTATAATATTTAATTATATAATCATTGTCAGTTTATTGTTTCAATTGTTCTATACTGTATGCCATAACCATTTAATGTAAATGTGTTTGTGCAAATAAATATTGTCTATTGTTTGAATTATGATCTTTTATAAAGGGATGAGCTGCCGTTTGCATAAATCTGTGCACCATCCACAGGGGCTTGATTAATGGTGAGACAAGGTTGGTTTATTAAATAGGATAGCAACCACCATTGACAGTAAAACCTCGTCTGACCCACTTAACAAGCCCCTTTGATCACAACAGGGGAAAACGAAACCGAATACACATTTATTACTATATACATGAATGAACGGATCGTATGTTTTCGTACACAATATGAATTCATACTATGCATGCTTTTAAATGGAAATTGTGACGTCACAATGCATTCTTAATAGCACGAAAACCCAAAATACGAGGAAATATTTGGTGAAAATCATTCTGATTACATACTTGACCCAGGTTTTATTTTTAATGCCAACAATGATGTCACATGACAAATGATGTTTAGAAGGCACAAAATATTTCGGCTAAACATCATGGTGGATGAAGTTCAAACTATTTCACATAAGGGCATAACACTTGTGGTTTTTGAAGTAAAGGTGATTCACGTCGATTTGGAAATTTCATAGGAAATTCATTTATTGATGTAAAATACGGGTCGTATACGGAAGCGGAACAATGAAATAGATGATGATGCAATCGGAACTACTCGGCCTTTCTAGTTGCACGAAGAAATTATTGTACTGCGTAGCGAGAATGGCCGAGTAGTTACGATTGGATGATGATGGATTAACGTCCAGCGGCAAATTAATATGCATATTCAGGAAGAGAACATGTTAAAGTAATATGAATATTAACCCTGCTTTGTACTAGACCGACACGCTGAGCCGGATTTTTAACGTGTTAGTTCACAAGGTAACAGTCCACAGGAAGACATGTCACCTTACCCGGACACATTATTCTGAGTCCGAGCCGACCCCAATACAACAATAGTATTTTAAAGGTCTCTGTCCTTAATGCCGCGTGCTTAGCGGAGAAGCAGCAAATACCAATTCAAAGTCCGACGTTTGATTTGAGCCGACCGGGGTTCGAACATGACAACGACCTCGATCCCGCACTCGAGGCGGAATGAAATTCCTAAAAAAAGTATACACCACCGAGCGCAGCGAGGCCAAACAATTTTTTGAACGATTTTATGCAAAAAAATAAAATATTTAAATGTTATAAGAGAAATGGGCCCAAAATCAAAACTTCGAAGAAAGAATCATTTTCAACTCTGAGTCTGAGACTACTTTATTCCCCTTTGCCGCCAAGTTGGAGAGCAAAGTGCACAAATTCCTTAATAAACCAACCAAAATATCTAAGAGATGTATATTTCCTTGTGGATATTAAATTCCTTGCGGTTACACCCAGACCGAGTTTAAACTACAATGGGTATTTTGGGGGGCATCGGTTCAACGGTTTGTAATCTTGTTTTGGGTGAACTTGAATTACCCACTTTGGTCAAATCCCTTATATTTTGCTATCCATACTCAAACAACTATAGTATGATAGTTTGTGTTTTTACTACCATACAAATCAAGCTAATTGAAATATATATCTCTGATTTCGCTATTGTCATGAATTTTAATCAAATTGCATACAGCTATATATACACGCAGCTATATGATCAGGCGCGGATCCTGCCATTTAAAAGCGGGGGGTGGTTACAGCACATGCAAGTCATATAAAAAGGGGGTATCAACCATATGTCCCCATTCAAAAGCAATAGTTGTCAAACAAAAAAGGGAGGTTCCAACCCCCGGAACCCCCTCCTGGATCCGCCACTGATGATAAAATCGGTTCAAAATACAATATCTTTTTTTGGATGTAAAAAGCTATATATCCAAGAAAGAGAGAGAGAGAGAGAGAGAATGTTGGTAATTTATTTCGGAAAGAAAATGTATTTTTTACTTATGATTGTAAATCTCAATGTAACCGTTATTTTTTTCCACTTATTCGCTATTTTGACAGGAAAACAGATAAAGTTCAAGTACACTGACACAGAGTTCATTAAAGACAAAATCTTCCTCCTTCCTTAATTGTAACCCCGATTTTAATTTCAAATGATTGATTTCCGAATGATTAAAATTATATAAAATAAATTTAAATGAATTGAATCTTTGAACAATGCAGTAAATTTTACATGAATTATTGGCAACAATATTTTACTTGATCATTATATAAATTAACTAAGTTAAAATATCATATTTTCTTATACTGTTTGTGGTAGTATTACTGCATGAAAGACGCCTGTATCCAGTAAAGTTACCATAAACAGTATCCAGAGTCGTACAGTTACGACCCTAAAACTTTTTTGATTCGAGCGTCGCTGATTAGTCTTTTGTTAGTCCTGCAGATCGGTGACAAAATTGTGGGTTTGAAGATAAGAGCACCAAATTTAGCATGGTAGTAGTGCTGCATGGGTGTTTAAAACAAAATTGCTATGGACTCACCTTGAAAATTTCAATATGGCGACTTTTTCCTAGATGGGCGCCATAACATATCAAAATCAACAAATATCACTTATTAAAGGTCACATTTGGCATGGTAGTAGTGCTGGGTGTTTTGAACAATAAAAGCTATCATGGATCCACCTTGAAATATCAATTTTGCGGCTTTTCCCAAGAGGACCGCCATAAAATATCATCACTTATTGAAGGTCATATTTGTCATGATAATAGTGCTGGGGTGGGTGTTTTGAACAATATTAGCTATTGACCCACCTTGAAATATCAATATTGCGGCTTTTTCCAAGAGGGCCGCCATACAATATCAAAATCAACAAATATCACGTATTTAAGGTTACAAAGTGTTTAGTTTTGACGCATTTTCAGTAAAACTCAGTGCCCTCTCATACCAAGTGTATGCCACATTTATATACTAAATCCAAACATCAAACGATTTGTGAGGAAATCATAGATAATCGTAACTACTGTACCGTTCTTGCAGAACAGTAGTCTACAACGATGGATCACGTATAAACACTGGTGTTATTCCAACTTCATTAAGCTAGACTTAACTATAAAATGTATACTTCTCGAATCGAACAGTTTTATTTATGATCAACTGAAAGAGGACGTAGTAATGATATAAAAAATTGCATTCCTGCAGTAATCCCAATATTGCAGGGCATTAACAAGGCAGGTGCTACCTTCTTCTGTATAATGATAATTTTGGTGTTGCAATTAAACAGACAACCGCAACAATCTGCATGTATGACAGAGAGGCAGTTATATTTTAAAAAGCTGCACATGCAGGTAGTTCATAAAACATTAAAGAAGCAAAGTATACATTCAAAGGAACATTAAAGACATGATATAGGCAAAAGTTTTTTCCACAGTCATTAAAACATTGGTTAATAATCGGTTTTGCCAAATATCCAGATGCAGTCGTATCATTCCATTTAGACAAATACGGTGCTAACCATTTCAAAGTTACTTGTTTTTCTCTCTTTTCTTCTTTGATATTACACGCAACTGAACTAGAACCATCTCTAAATGTAAATAGGCCTTCTACTAGATGCTAAGACCAGAATAGGGGGTTTTAAGTGACAAAATGTACAGTTTACGATTGTCGTTTATGTCTGATCCAATTTTCCATTTATATACAGTACTAGAAGATTCCATCTATCATATGAAACATTCAACATTTATTATGTGGTTGTTTCTCCCGCGAAACCTCGTGGGTTTTAAACGACAGCCGTGGACAATATGGACAATAACAAGAGTTCAACTACGGCTAAAGAACAAGTCATCATTTTCTTAGTCTAACTTGGCAAATTCGTCATAACCTAATGCTTTGAAATATATATCCATTTACCTTATATTCTCTGGTACTTTAACCGCCATATTATGCGCCAGCACAACTGTTCGTGTTATTGCTATATATATAACAATTCTTTCTATAGAGTAAGATATATGCATATATCCTTAATACTAACCAAATGTTTGATTAATTTATAACCATGCTTTTCATACTTGCCTCTAAAAATAACTGTTTTATGGACATGCACTATTGTAATTGTGCAACTCTATCCTTGCATGGTAAATCTAAGTTAACAAATTAAGAACACATTACGGTAATGAAAATATAAAGTATGTCTAGACAGCATTCCACGCATGAAGAGACAAGACAAATGGTAATCCGCATTTATTTATCAGTCCGCAATGACGAATGTTTCAGGAAGAGATCTTTGTCACAACTATTCGAAATTCCATAAATACAATCCAGCAATGTGTTAATTTTTTTTCCAAGACATTTATAAATTATCACTAGTCTTGCAAAATTGAAAAAGTGGAACTGGGCAAACATATTTCTGCAGAACAACAAGTAGTTTTGTTTTTAAGTCTTCATAATAGAAATGGCAGCGTTAATAACCTTATATGATTCGTTAGAAAACAGTTGTTAGACAAGTGTGTTAAATCAAGGAAACATATTGTTCCAGGAATAACAGTTTCTTTTCTAGAGTCTCTCATCATACATGCCATCGCCGGCGTCTAGGATCGATATGTCTCGATTTATCGACTTTTGTCGAAGGCGAGACTAAAACCATACTAAGCTGAATCTGTTATATCTACTAATAGTCATCATATTTTGATTTAATTCATTATAGTACACCAAGGTTCATCACAGAATGAAACTTATGTGATGAGAGGTACTTGTTCACTTGTTCCATATTAACCCTGTGTAGTTGTATTACCCCCAAAAAAAAAAAAAAAAAAAAAACAACAACAACAACAACAAAAAAAAAAAAAAAAACAAACCAAAAACATAGCAATAGAAGTTGTATTAAAATTGTGAGTTTTTGTTTCGTCCTTTGAAGAGCTATAGTGCTAATGTTTCGCTTGCATTGACCCTCCAAAGTCAGCAGTTCTTTTTAAAACATTACAAATCTGGTTATATACACAGCTGTGATAAAATCGGTTAATAATACATAAGTTATATGCTTGTTTGGGTGAATAAAAGGTTAAATATCCAAGAAAGAGAGAGAGAGAGAGAGAGAGAGAGATGGATATTTATTTTGGAAGGTAAAATATATTAACGCGTGATTCTTAATCGATGCAAATTAATGTGTTTCAACTTATTCAGTATTTGACAGGAAAACGTACAAAGTTTACGTACGCGGAAAAAGAGTTCTTAAAACTCGCAATCGCAAAAAACACATTCACAAAATACAGTCTTCAACTTAAACGGCACCAGTATTCAGTATGATGATGAGGTGAAACTTCTAGGTGTAACCATAGACCTTAAACTGGATTTCAATACACACATCTCAAACATTTGTAAAAAACAGCACAACAACTAAACGTATATTAAAAAGAATTGGAACTCATCTAACCAGACTATCTAAACTTACCATTCATCACTCTCTTTCAAAACTCAGCAATTGTCAACTTACTTGGCACTTTTGCAGTAAACTTAACATTTATCACTCTTTCATCCTTTCAAACCTCAGCTATTGTCCAACTTACTTGGCACGTTTGCAGTGAACAAAACACCGAAACAAATCGAAAAAAATACAAGCTCTTATAACACTCTACTGGAACAGTCTATACTACCAGCACTAAAAACCAGAAGGATGGGAACCATGGCATTTGAGACAGTTAAAATAGTAAATAAATCCAGTTCGGAATTTTTACATAATTTGATAACCATTTAAGAAAATGCATATATGATTTTAGGTACAAAGGCATAGCTGATATACCACGACCGAAAAAAAGGTATAATTGTAAGAAAAGCTTTGATTACGAGGCAGCAAGACTATGGACCTCTTTGCCTAATGAGGCAAGAAGTCTTCAACCTTTGGCCAGTTCAAAAAAAATATTTCCACTTGGGGTGTTTTTCAGAAAATTGTACCTGTAGCTCCTGTGAGTAATACCATCTCTTGCTGCATCAGAACTAATCTTTTAAGCCTGGTTGGGTTTTATTTATTATATAATATTTATTCATCTTTTATTTTTTAAACTTGATGCATAATAGTTTGCTGTATTTAGCTATAACTAATAATCTGTGTTATTTTGCTTAAGCTTAAACTGTGCTTTAGTTGCATACATTCATATGCTTGTGTATCTACTAGTGCTTTATTTTATTGATTGTGGATTGTGCATGTGTGATATGTGAATATGCTTATCTGCCCTTTACATCGCATGTGCTTTGTCTGTATTGATATATTATGCTTTTAATGCCTGTGTGTGCTAATTTGCATTATATGTTGCATGTGATTTGTATTTATTCATATGTGCTGCTTAAACTGTTTGTATGTGCTGTAAATGTATATGTTGCTTTTTAAAGATTCATTCAGTTATGTTATTATATATCAGTCGGTTGAAGAGCTCTAAAGAGCTCATGAACTATGTTGATTGTATATATGAAAACCCGACTTGAAATAAAGATTACTTTACTTTACTTTAGAATGATTTGACTCTGAAAAAAATACCTATACACCTAAATATTACACAAGGTTCCCAACTCGGATTTTTAAGAGAGGGACGAAAGATACCAGAGGGACAGTCAAACTCATAGATTGAAAATAAACTGACAACGCCATGGCTAAAAATAAAAAGACAAAACAGACAAATAATAGTACAGAAGACACAACATAGAAAACTAAAGACTAAGCAACACGAACCCCACCAAAAACTGGGGGTGATCTCAGGTGCTCCGGAAGGGTAAGCAGATCCTGCTCCACATGTGGCACCCGTCGTGTTGCTTATGTTATTACAAATCCGGTAAATAGTCTAATTCGGTAGGTCACATTCGTGAAAAGGGAAGGGTATTATAGCTACGACATAAGGAACATATCCGATATCATCTGTGAAACGGTTATTCCATAACGGTCAACCAACTCGTGATGGCGTCCGTAAAATTTACGAAGGGATGATTTCAACTTCACCATTTGGAACTCTTGGTTTAAGAGCTTCCTTGTGAGCAGCAATCCTCTATCAAGGAAATCATGATAGGAAATACAAGCCCGGGAATATTGTATCAATTGGGAGATATATACTCCGTATGCAGGTGCTGCTGGAATGTTGCTACATAGAAATGGAAAGTTCACTATTGGGAAGTTGAAATCATCTCTTTTGTCGTAAAGTTTTGTTTTCAACCGACCCTCATTGTCAATTTCTAGATGAAAGTCAAGATATGAATGAGGCAGACTTATCTGTATCTGTAGTATCCTTTATCTCTAGATCGATGGGATAGATTCGTTCAACACAGTCACCAAATTTTGTATTATTTAGTGAGAGAACATCATCTATATAGCGGAACGTAAAATTAAAGGATACTGCTAACTTCTTATCTTTCTACCTAAGAAGTTCCTGTATGAAGTCAGCCTCATAATAATAAAGAAACAAGTCGGCAAGAAGAGGGGCACAATTGGTTCCCATTGGAATTCCGACAGTCTGTTGAAAAACACGTCCTCCAAACGTAATAAATATGTTGTCAATCAAGAATTCAAGCTTCGTGATAATGTCAGTTTCAGAGAATTTTTTGTTTGAATCAGAGTGATTCTTTACAAAGTAGGATTTATCCCTCCCCAAGACAAGATACTTGTATCTCCGTTCGCCATTCTTTTTAATGAAACAAAGTAATACCAACACTTTCAATTTGTCTTTTAGTTTGGAATGGGGAATACTTGTGTAAAGTGTAGAAAAGTCAAATGTTTTAATACTATTGCAAGATGAGAGAGTCTTAGATTGTATGTACTCTAAAAGATCTTTGGAATTTTTTAGTATCCACATCTGATTCACGCCACCTCTAGAATAGGCAGTTTCACAATAACTTTGGAGCCCGGCTTTGATTGCTGATAAAATAGATGTTAATAATTTAGAAAGAGGTTTCGTGGAGCACTTGGAAGACCCAGCAATATACCGTTGTTTGTAAGGACACTTATGTAATTTAGGTATCCAATACAGTTCTTCATCTTTGGTTGAAATTCCAGAGGAACATAGAACAGACCTATGATTATCCAGGATTTCCTCTTTGGTAAGTGTCGTGAGGGTATATGTTGAGTTTTCAAGTGAATTGTCAATACCTTCATTTATCAAGCAGTTTATGTAATGATATTTACACACAAAAACGATGTTGTTTGGGGCTTTATCTGCGGGGACAACAACATATTTGCCATGCAGGTAGGACAAGTGTTTTGCAACATTTGGGTCTTTAAAAGTTGACGTAGCGTGGGTATTGATAGACCCATTTAGTTTCTTAATTCAACTTAAAGTTATGTACATAAATTAAGAAATGACACTAGTTCGCGAACTTTCGCCATATTTCGATTCCGCGGTTGTCTATCGAAGTAAAATTTGTAATATGTAAATTTAGTTTAAATTATCAACAAAATGCTGTATGACACGCTTATTTCTGTGGTCGGAATCGCAGCAGACCTTCTAATTAGGAGAGAGAGAATGTTGGTAATTAATTTTGAAAGTAAAATATATTGTTTACTCATGATTCTAAATCGATGCAACTTTTTTTTTTCACTTATTCACAATTTTGACATCGACTATTTACATGAATGTTTCTTTTTCAGTAAATTATAGTTTAAAATTTCGGTAGTGATAGCAGTTGTACTAACATTTTATCATTAATGTTAAACATTTTGAGTATTTGTTTTTTTTATGACTTATGGTGCTCCAAAACCAGTAGTTTCTTTATTTACCATACAGCTATACGCGCAATTGTCACAAAGTCGGTTCAAAATAAAGAAGAAATATATTGATCTAGATGTAAAAAAAAAAATACATATTAATCAAGAAAAATAAAAATAGAGAGAGAGAGAGAGAGAAAGTTGGTAATTTGTTTTGGAAGGACAATATACTTTTTTCTCATGATTTTAATTCGATGCAACTTTATGTTTTCCCACTTATTCTCAATTTGACAGGAAAACAGATAAAGATTAAGTTCACTGATACAGAGTTAGAAAAAAAAAAAACCCCAGAAACTTCCTCCTTCCTTAATTATAACCCCTTTTTTAGTTTCAAAAGACTGATTTCATTGAAATTATATAAATAACATTAACGATCTGAATCTTTTAAACAATGCAGTAAAATTAACATAAATTATTGACAAAAATACTAGAAACATAATATAAATTAACAAAATTAATATACTTGTATTATATTATTTGGGGCCAATCGTGAACTTTAACCCCTTATACTGTTTGTGGTAACCTTACTCCATTAATGACCCGCCAAACGTTTTGATTCGAGCGTCACTGATGAGACTTTTGTAGACGAAACAGGCGTCTGACGTACCTAATTTTAATCCTGGTATCTATGATGAGTTCATTTTGAGGTAGCTTTCGTAGGCAACAATCAACAATTATGGAAACACCGATAGGAAACACATAGTCAAGGACCAAAATATCATATCAACTTAAAGTTATGTACATAAATTAAGACATGTGTTCCTTGAATATTTCGCATCATAGACGCTGAAGACATAAAAATGAAAAACCATAAATATCTGAAAACGTTTAAGAGCATCAAAATTAAAAGGGCCTTAAAGAACAACACAACCTGCACTGGTTACCGCGCAGATGGAACCACTGGGAGCTGACGACCCACTAGTAGCAATTTCAGCTATCTGCAGTTGTTTTTGTAATGGATGTTGCTATAAAGAAATGGAAAGTAAACAATTGGGAAATTAGATTAATTTCTTTTAATCAGTAATCAGTATTTACACGACTCTCATTGTCGATTTATACTTATAAGATGATGGTAACGGTAAAATAAAATTCATTAATTGTTCCGAGAAATCACATGGCTCACATGTGACTGCTTATGTCAGGGTTACATTGATTTGATGACTACATAAAAATCAAGTCCATTTATCAATCAGTAAAATACAGAAATGAAAATATAAAAGAACAAAAATCACAGGGTGATATTTATTGTATCTATGATGAGTTAATTGATTACGGAGAAACCTCTGCCAACGTTTTGTAAAATCAATGAAATTTTGAAAAACTGAAACCCAGATTGTATCTCAATATAAATTTAAAAAAAAAAGTTAGCTACAGATGCTATCTCTTAACCAGGAAGAAGTTTTTTTCAAGTTTTGTAAAATTCCTTGAATCTTTAAACAACCAATCATTGATGTGTATAAAACTTTAATTTTATGCTGGAATTTAAGAGTTCGTCTAGGATCGCTATGTCTCGACTTCAAGACTTTCGACTAAAACCGGCATACTAAGCTGAATCTGTTGTATCTATTACCTCCCATCCCCCCAAAAAAAAAAAAAAAAAAAGATCATTTACATGTATGTTTCTTTTTCAGGGAATTACAGTTTAAATTTTCGATAGTGATAGTAGTTGTATTAAAATTGTGAGTTTTTGTTTCGTTCTTTGAAGAGCTATAGTGCTAATGTTTCGCTCACAAAGACCCTTCAAAGTCAGTAGTTTTTAAATACCATACAGATTTGGTTATACATGCAGCTATGATAAAGTCTGTTAATAATACAGAAGTTATTATGTTTGTTTGGAGGAATAAAAAGTTATATATCCAAGAAAAATTGAAAGAGAGAGAGACAGTTCGAAATTTATTTTGGAAGATAAAATATATTTTTTACGCATGATTCTTAATCGATGCAAATTAATGTGTTTCCACTTATTCAGTATTTCACAGGAAAACAGATAAAGTTGACGTACACTGAAACAAAGTTTATTAAAACTCGCAATCGCCATAGCCAAAAAAACATATTAACAAAACACAGCCTTCAAATTAAATGGCATCAGTATTAAGTATGATGAGGAGGTGGAACTTCGAGCCGTAACCATAGACTTTAAACTTGATTTCAATACACACATCTCAAACATTTGTAAAAAAGCAGCACAACAACTAAACATATTTAAAAAATTGGAACTCATCTAATTAGACTATCTAAACTTACCATTCATCACTCTCTTTCAAAACTCAGCAATTGTCAACTTACTTGGCACTTTTGCAGTGAACAAACCCCAAAAAAATCGAAAAAAATACAGGCTCTTATAACATTCTACTGGAACAGTCTAAAATACCAGCACTAAAAATCAGAAGGATGAGACCCATGGCATTTGAGACAGTTAAAATTTTAAATAATTTTTTTACATAACCATTTAAGAAAATGCAGATAATTTTAGGTACAAAAGCATAGCTAATATACCACGACAAAAACCCCAAGGTATTGTAAGGCTTTGGTTATGAGGCAGCAAGATTATGAAACTCGTCGCTTAATGAGACAAGGAGTCATCAACCTTTGGCCAGTTCAACAATTTTATTCCCACTTGGAGTTTTTCGGAAAGTTGTACCTGTAGCTCATGTTGGTAATGCCATCTCTTGCTGCCTAAGAACTAATCTTTTGGGCCTGCTTAAGCTTTATTTATTTTTAATTTTTTAAACTTGATGCATAATAGTTTGCTGTCTTTAGATATAATAAAAAATCTGTATCATTTTGCTTATGCTCACAATGTGCTTTAGTTGCCTACATTCATATGCTTGTGTTTCTACTTTTAATTAGCTTTATTTTAATGTTTGTGCATTGTGATATGTGTTGCTATTTTATGTTTTATTGCTTGTATGCGTTTTATATGAATGTGCTCATCTGCTCATTACATTGCACGTGCTTTGTCTGTATTGATATATTATGCTTTTAATGCCTGTGTGTTATATATATATATTGCTTTGCTTTATGATTTACATGTGCTCTGTATTTATTCATATGTGCTGCTTGAATTGTTTGTATGTTCTGTAAATGTATATGTTGTTATTTAAAGATTCATCCTGTTATGTTATTATATTCTAGTCTGTTAAAGAGCTCTAAAGAGCTCAGGAACTATGTTGATTGTATATATGAAACCCCGACTTTAAATAAAGATTACTTTACTCTTCTCTACTTTATTTTAGAACGAACAGTCACAGGCACTTGTTTCTGAAAAAATTACCTACATACCTTAATATAACACAAGGTTCCCAACTCGAATTTTTAAGAAATGAAACTCGTTCGCGAACTCTCGCTTTATTTTGATTCCGCGGATGTCTATTGAAATAAAACTTGTGTTTCGTAAATTTACTTTAAATTATCAACAAAATACTATATGACACGCTTATTTCTGTGATCGGAATCATTTGTAGCAGTCCTTATAATTAGGAGAGAGAATGTTGGTAATTAAAATGGAAAGTAAAATATATTGTTTACTCATGATTCAAAATCGATACAACTTTGTTTTTTTCTCACTTTTTCACTAATTTGACATCGACTATTTACCTGTATGTTTCTCTTTCAGTAATTTATAGTTTAAAATTTCGGTAGTGATAGCAGTTGTACTAACATTTTATCATGAAATGTAAAACTTTTGTTTTTTTTAAGACTTATGGTGCTCCAAAGATAGAAGTTTTTTTTTATATACCATACAGCTATACACGCAATTATGATAAAGTCGGCTCGAAATAAAGAAGAAATATATTGATTTGGATGTAAAAGAATACATATTAATCAAGAAAATAAAAATAGAGAGAGAGAGAGAGAATATTGGTAATTTGTTTTGGAAGGAAAATATACTTTTTTTCTAATGATTCTAATTCGATGCAACTCTATGTTTTACCACTTATTCTCTATTTGACAGGAAAACAGATAAAGATTAAGCACACTGATACAGAGTTAAGTTTTTTTTAGAAACTTCCTCCTTCCTTAATTATAACCCCCCATTTTAATTTTAAATGATTGATTTCATTGAAATTATATAAATAACATTTTAAAGATCTGAATCTTTTGAACAATGCAGTAAAATTTACATGAATTATTGACAAAAATATTAGAAACATAATATAAATTAACACAATTAATATAGTATTAATATATCTTTTGGGCCAATCGTGAACTTTAACCCCTATACTGTTTGTGGTAACCTCACTCTATTAATGATCCGTCAAACTTTTTGATTCGAGCGTCACTGATGAGTCTTTTGTAGACGAAACAGGCGTTTGATATACCCAATTTTAATCCTGGTATCTATGAGTTCATTTTGAGGTAGCTTTCGTAGGCAACAATCCTCAATCAGGGAAACACCGATAGGAAACACATAGTCCAGGACCAAAAGTTCATATCAATTTAAAGATATGTACATCATTTTTGAAGTTTCTGGAGTATTTCGCATCATAGACACTAAAGACATAAAAATGAAAAGCCATGAATATCTGAAAACGTTAAAGGGCATCAAAATTAAAAAGGCCTTACAGAACAATACAACTTGCACTCGTTACCGCGCAGATGGTACCACTGGGAGCTGACGACCCACTAGTAGCAATTTCAACTACGTTCAGTTGTTTTTGGAATGTATGTTGCTATAAAGAAATGGAAAGTAAACAATTGGGAAATTAGATTAATTTCCTTTATTCAGTAATCAGTATTTACACGGCTCTCATTGTCGATTTATACGACTTATAAGATGATGGTTACGGTAAAATAAAATTCATAAATGGTTCCGAGAAATCACATGGCTCACATGTGACTGCTTTTGTCAGGGTAAAATTGATATGATGACTACATAAAAATCAAGTCCATTTATCAATCAGTAAAATACAGAAATGAAAATAAAAAAAAAAAAAAAAAAAAAAAATTGCACAGGGTGATATTTATTGTATCTATGATGAGTTAATTGATTATGGAGAAACCTCTGCCCACGTTTTGTAAAATCAATGAAAGTTTGAAAAACTGAAACCCAGATCGTATCTAAATGTAGATTTAAAAAAAAAACTTTAATTCAGTTATCTGTTTAATCTGGAAAATGAAAAATAAAGTTAGCTACAGATGCTATCTCTTGACCATGAAGAATTTTTTTTTACAAGTTTTGTAAAATTCCTTGAATCTTTAGATAACCAATCATGGATGTGTATAAAAATTTAAGTGTTGACGACATCGTCGATGCCAGGCGTCTAGGATCGCTATGTCTCGACTTCAAGACTTTCGACTAAAACCGGCATACTAAGCTGAATCTGTTATATCTATTAATAGTCTTCATATTTTGATATAATTCATTTTAGGACACCAGACACCAGGGTTCAACACAGAATGAAATTCAAGTGAAGAGAGGTACTTGTTCCATAATAACTAGTATAGTTTTATATAAAAAAAAATCACGCCTCCCCTCCCCTACCCCCTCAAAAAAAAAAAAAAAAAAAAAAAAAAAAAAACAAAACCTAACATCATTTACATGTATGTTTCTTTTTCATGAAATTACAGTTTAAACTTTCGATAGTGATAGTAGTTGTATTAAAATTGTGAGTTTTTGTTTCGTTCTTTGAAGAGCTATAGTGCTAACATAAACGGTACCAATTTTTCTGCACCAATGTTTCGCTCTCAAAGACCCTTCAAAGTCAGTAGTTTTTTTAAATACCATACAGATCTGGTTATACATGCAGCTATGATAAAGTACACTGAAACAAAGTTCATTAAAACTAGCAATCGCCATAGGCCAAAATACATATTCACAAAATACAGCCTTCAACTTAAACGGCATCCGTATTCAGTGTGATGATGAGATGAAACTTCTTGGTGTAACCATAGAATTTAAACTTCATTTCAATACACACATCTCAAACATTTGTAAAACAGCAACACAACAACTAAACATATTAAATAGAATTGGAACTCATTTAACCAGACTATTTAAACTTACCATTTATCATTCTTTCATCCTTGCAAACATCAGCTAATGTCCACTTACTTGGCACTATTGCAGTGAACAAAACGCCAAAAAAATCGAAAAAAATACAGGCTCTTAAAACACACTACTGGAACAGTCTAAACTACCAGCACTAAAAATCAGAAGGATGAGAACCATGGCATTTGAGACAGTTAAAATTGTAAATATTTTTGTTTACATAATTTGATAACCGTTTAAGAAAATGCAGATAATTTTAGGTACAAAAGCATAGCTGATATACCACGACAAAAAAGACCAAGGTATTGTCGGCTTTGGTTACGAGGCAGCAAGATTATGAAACTCCTCGCCTAATGAGACAAGGAGTCATCTACCTTTGGCCAGTTCAAAAATTTTATTCCCGCTTGGAGTTTTTCAGAAAGTTGTACCTGTAGCTCATGTGGGTAATGCCATCTATTGCTGCCTAAGAACTAATCTTTTAGGTCTGCTTGAGTTTTATTTGTCTTTCATTTTTTTAAAACTTGAGGCATTATAGATTGCTGTCTTTAGATATAACTAAAAAACTGTATTATTTTGCTTATGCTTACAATGTGCTTTAGTTGCCTACATTCATATGCTTGTGTTTCTACTAAAGCTTTTTGTTAATGTTTGTGCATGTGTGATATGTGTTGCTATTTTATGTTTTATTGCTTGTATGCGTTTTATATGAATGTGCTTATCTGCATATTACATTGCACGTGCTTTGTCTGTATTGATATATTATTATTTTAATGTATATATATTCATAATTACTCTAAATATCAGCACAACAATGTTAAATCTGCAAATTTGCGGAAGCAAATTTTTGTTCTTCCCTCGCCGGGATTCGAACTCATGCTATTGGGATATCGAGACAACACCGCCTGCACAGTGTCCAGCGCTCTAGACCACTCGGCCACCTAGACTGAACTTTATAATTCAGCTTTCCGTGGCCTAGTTTTACCTTTCCTCGTAAGTATAATCTAGAGTTGTAACACAGTACATGATATATTAGGCATGAAGATGGAATTGATTGCAGATTAGCTAAATATCTATCTTAAAAGATCGTAAGATACAGTCACAGAAATAATTATTTTGATAAGTACGTTTAAACAAGGAACAACTCTACGACAGATTCATTCATTGGATCACCAGTGAAGGTGATACACGGCTCAAAACACATATTATATTCATAATTACTCTAACATAAATATCAGCACAACACTGTTGAATCTGCAAATTTGCGGAAGCAAATTTTTGTTCTGCCCTCGCCGGGATTCGGCATGCACTGTGTCCAGCATATATATATATATATATATACAACTCGCCTAAACATCAGCCCAACAATGTTAGATCTGTAAATTTGCTTTCGCAAATTTTTACTTCTTCCCTCGCCGGGATTCGAACTCATGCTACTGAGATATATATATATATATATATATTGCTTTGCTCTATGATTTGCATGTGCTTTGTATTTATATGTGCTGCTTGAATTGTTTGTATGTGCTGTAGATGTACATGTTGCTATTAAAGGATTCATCCTGTTATGTTATTATATATCAGTCGGTTTAAGAGCTAAAAAGAGTTCTAAAGAACTCTATGTTGATTGTATATATGAGACCCCGACTTTAGATAAAGATTACAATACTCTACTCTACTTTATTTTAGAATGAACAGTCACAGGCACTTGTCTTTGAAAAAATTACCTATATACCTTAATATAACGCAAGGTTCCCAAATCGAAATTTTTGAGAAATGACACTCGTTCGGGAACTTTCGCTTTATTCCGATCGAAGTAAAACTTGTTATGTCGTAAATTTACTTTAGATTATCAATATAATGCTGTATGTGTGTCGGAATCATTCGTAGCAGTCCTTATAATTAGGAGAGAGAGAATGTTGGTAATTAATTATGGAAAGTAAAATATACTGTTCACTCATGATTCTAAATCGATGCAATTTAATTTTTTCCCCACTTATTCACTATTTCGACATCGACTATTTACATGTATGTTTCTTTTTCAGGAAATGATCGTCTAAAATTTTGGAAGTGATAGCAGTTTTCTAACATTTTATCATTAAATGTTAAACATTTTGAGTATTTGTTTTTTTTTAAATTTTTTGTATACAATACAGCTATACACGCATATATGATAAAGCCGGTTCAAAATAAAGAAGAAATATATTGATTTCGATGTAAAAAATTACATATTAATTAAGAGAGAGAGAGAGAGAGAGAGAGAGAGAGAGAGAGAGAGACGAGAATGTTGGTAATTTATTTAGGAAGGAAAATATATTTTTTCACTTGATTTTAATTCGATGCAACTTTATGTTTTCCCACTTATTCTTTATTTGACAGGAAAACAGATAAAGATTACGTACACTGATACAGAGTTAGAAAAAAAAACCCAGAAACTTTCGCGTGATTCTTAATGGATGTAAATTAATGTGTTTGCACTTATTCAGTATTTGACAGGAAAACAGATAAAGTTTACGGACACTCAAACAGAGTTCATTAAAAAACAAAAACTTCCCCCTTCCTTAATTGTAACGTTACATTGGACACTTCAGTGACCCCGTTTTTAATTTCCACATCTCCAAAATATAAAATTCTAATGAACTGAATCATTGAAACTATGCATTGTAATTATTTGCAAAACTATTATAAGCATAGTTTAAATAAACAAAATTAATATGATATTATAATATTTTGGGGCAATGGTGACTTTTGACCACTTTGGTGCAATAAGGTTGCCACAAACTGTATCCAGTCATACAGAAATAATTACATTACATGTATGTTTCATTATAATACGTTATTTTGATTAACAGCAATCTCGCGTCATTCCGAAATTAACCTTCATTTTCAAAATGAAATGTAACATTCATGATGACACAAGCTTCCACAATAAAGTGCACAGATAAATAAAAGAAAATTTTTGATAGAAATCGTGTTTTCATGATCTTAGCAAAAAAATGTAATTATAAGTATTGAATGCTTCTTTAAGTAAATTTATAGGGTTGTAAAAGCTTTGATCGTGCGTACATTTTTAGAATGAAGCGCTTCCGCGCTTCATACAAAATGTACTTCGGTCAACGTTTTACACCCCAATAAATTTACAAAAAGAAGCATTCAATTCTTAAGTGAAGCAGCTTAAACGAAATACAGGATTTATACTTTTTGAATTTTAATTTCTTTCATTAAGCACTTATTATTTCGACCTGCATTTTGACCTTAAATTGATTTGTTTAAACATTAATGCGTGATATAAAATGATATAAATTTTTGCGTGCAATTTATTAATTTTAATAAATAGAAATGCGCGCAATTTTGTTATTGTAGCTTTTAATGGCAGAATTTAGCCATTACACATTAATTCGTGTATATTTCTGTCTTCTTTACAAGAATATTGCAAACTCCATATTCTTTTTTTACTCTGAATATATTTTAAACAAAATTATTTTTTAAAAGAATAGCAATATCTCGTTGATTAACAAATAAGAATCATATGATTTAAAAACTCATTCACCTTTCTACTAATTTCTTCTTGTTACACAAAATATGTGTTCTGAAGACTATATATATATATGTGTTCATACATTCTTAATGCAGATCAAATAATTAAATATATCTCCCGCTATTCTTCATATTTATATAAAAATAAGGAGATGTGGTATTATTTTCAGTGAGGCAACTTTTCATAAAGATCAAAGGACGAAGATGTAAACAATTGCTGCATGTTACTGCAATGCTAGCAAACCAAGATGTAAACAATAATTATTGCTGCATGTTACTGCAATGCTAGCAAACCATGGGTAAACAATTGCTGCATGTTACTGCAATGCTAGCAAACCGCATACAGTATATATTGTAATCTATAAAAGGTACCGGTATGACAAAAAAAGAGAGGCGAAAGATACCAAAAGGGACATTCAAACTCATATGTCGAAGATAAACTGACAACGCTTTGGCGAAAAAAAAAAACCGAAAAAAAACCCAAAGTAAAAAAACACAACATAGAAAACTAAAGGGAGTGAAACAATTCAAAAGAAAGAAACAAACTGCAAAAAAATCCCCAAATATGGTAAAAACAACCTTGTACTGGAAATGTGTACAACGCAAGGTATTATTTTCAATATTTACACAATTTCTGAAAACGCAAGACCAAAAAAATATCATTGAAGGGTAAAGCTAGACACTACACTGGCCGGGCTGTTTTCCCTGGATCGATGCTACAGGTAGTGAACGTTTCTTAACCAAGTGAATCACTAGTGTTCAGTGGTCAGCAACCCTGAAATATCATTGATACAGTGTGTCTTCTTCTATAACTTTTCATAAGATTTTAACACCATTCGAAACGCGAAGGTTTTTGTATCGCAAGGCATATATATTGCCTTAGCTTAGTCAATTTCCACAAAACTTTTTTTGGAAAATTTTAATTTTCAATACTGTTCAACATCGGAACTGATTTGACCTGCACATTGTTTTGATTCGAGGCCACAGATTAGTATTGTGTCCATTTATGTTATAAAATGTAGTACGAAACGTGCGTATAACATGCTAAACTGTTCACTAGGTATGTTGGTGAATTTGTTCGTCTTGTTGGTATGTTAATATAATCTTTTTTTATTGAAATATATATCTATTATGTGTCAAATACTAATCTTCGTGTTAATTATAAAAGAGAGGCAACAGACACAAAAGGGACGTTCAAACTCATAATACGTAGCTTACGTTGAGGCAACCGAGGCAACTAACCGAGGCAGTTGCCTCGGTAAAAAAAAAGATAAATTAAAAAAAAACTCCTTTATTATCTTTTAAACAATTTCCAACTAATGCAGCAGACTCGCTACTAAACGTTAATAAATACGCCGACTTGTATTGTTTTGTTGCCGTTATTGATTCATACCCTTTGCGAGTTCAAGACTTATGGAAACATGTCCCTCCCCTAGTTGGAAATCACCTTTGCGGTAGTTTTCTGTAATCTAAATATGTAGGATGTCGGAGTAAAAAAAATCGGTACAATTGAAGCCGACATATTTATTTGATCCTACCCCATTGCAAGCAAAATCAGTAGAATAGATGAATGATGATCCAACTTACGAGTCTTCCCCGATCGAATCACTTGACCATTGAATCAGGTAAATTATAAATTTTGTGTGAAAATAATAGACTATTTTCATATTACCGACTTTTGACTCCGGATTATATAATTTGTCGACTGGTTACATTGGACATCATGGTACTCGGTCAAGTAAGAGCAACCAAAATAAGTAAAACCAAACATATAATCGGTGTAATTTGAGGGGAAAGTTTATTGTTTTCCGATGATTTTGTAGTGAAAAAAAATGTTAAGCAGGTAATTTTCCCCAAAAATTGTACCGATTGAACGCTTGGTTTTACTCTTCAGCTTGCTCTTACCTGACTTGGTACCATGATGTCCAGGTAACCAGTCGACAAATTATATAATCTGGAGTCAAAAGTCGGTAATATGAAAATAGTCTAATCTAGTATACGAGGATCTGGATGAGGTCTATAGAAAACAGAAAAAAATGCCCTGAAATTAATTTAACCTTAAAAGAATGACTCAATACATATATATACCGGCAGCGTCTAAAATTGAAACATCGTTGTGTGTTGACATTTACCCCATACGTGTATTACTTCAAATACACAGAGTTTCATTGACTTTGGTGCCAATCAAAATAAAATCTACATCAATAAACATACACAGAAAATAATTTATATGTTGTGGTTCTCAAGTTTTATTCTCGCTATTTTGAATTTATAATTTTTCACTAGCAGGGAATTTTGAATATTTAAAGGAGTCACTAATTCCAGAGAAATATTTATCATTTATATATATATATATATATATCTTTTTATCTTGTTATATATATATATATATCATGTGAGTTCATACATAATGTCACTTAATACACTGACAACGCCATGGCAAAAATAGAAAAGACCAAAAGACAAACAACAGTTTACAAAACTCAAGACTGAGCAAAAGTTAAACGAACCCTGCTAAAAACCTGGGGTGATCTTAGGTACTCCGGAAGGGTTAGCTGATATATACGTGTGCTTAATATTAACAAAGACAAAGGAAAAGGAAACGTATCCATAGTGTAAGCAGATTTACTTTCCTGGTAAAGGGGAAATAACTCCAAGTAATTTTTGTAACTTGGTATTGATCGGATTCCTCCTACCTTGATATCATTTTTAAACCCTCAATGAATGCTCTTCAACTTCGTACTTTATTTGGGATTTTTTTTTCGAGCGTCACTGATGAGTTTTTTGTAGACGCGTCTGGCGTACAAAATTATAAGCTTGGTATCTTTGATGAGTTTTTCTATAACTCTAAATTAGATATCATGAATAATTGAATGAGTGCACTGGTCACAGTTTTTTAAAACAGCCCTCCAGTGCACGTGATGCCCTTGCAGATGTCGGAATGTTGATAAACTTATTATCAGCATCGGATGTTATAAAATACGATATAGTGAACCGCAGTTTCTCTGTTTTCTTTGAACAGGAAGATTTAAAACATTTTTCAGAACGAAAACGTCTCCTCCAATCATATAATCCAGGCATCCGGGAAAAAGCTCTAAAAATGACTTTCTAAAACTATGCGTTAAAAGGCCACCAGTATTGGATTGAATCATGTTAACATATAATTTTTTTAGTGAGCTGGAGTGGACGGTATTAAGAGCATATTTTGTAATTCTAATTCAACTGGGAAACCATGAGTTACCAATAAAAAAAAAAAAAAAAAATAATCGTGTGAGCAACTATTTGTCAAAGCAAATTTAAATCAAATTTTTATAATTATGTTAATGAACGTATCAATTGAACAGTGTCCATTGAAGTATAGAATATACCAACTCAAATGCATTATTTCATTATCTCCGAATGTGCGCAATATCTCTGAGGAAAATAATAACGTACGTTATTCTGTATTGAGTAACGTCGCGCATTTTCTGTCAAATTCTAAGCGTATCGGTCAATTTTATCAAAAAACAAGGTTGGTGATGTATATATAGAGAATAATACATAGTAAAATCCGTATCACCCTCGACCAATATCAGCACTCGGGCCTTCGGACCTCGGGCTGATACAGCATGTGATACGGATTTTACTATGTATTTTTCACTTTATCATATATTTAAACATAGTACTTTAGTTTTTCCAAACTGAAGTCTTTTTCAGAAAACATGTATTAAATCAAAGAAACCCTACACCAGTATCAGGCCATTGTGGCCACACAATTAATTGTTAATAAAAAAAAAGGTCTGAAAGCTTAACAGTGGAATATGAAAAAGTAGCTTTATGAGCACAGGCACTTGTTTCTATCCATGGGAAGCCCCACTATCAACGTATATTTACGAGAAGGTACCCAACTACTTTTTTCACCTCTCCGCTTCAAACCCTTATTTTGCTGTCATTTCATTCTCAAATTTATTGTTCCATACATCATTCGATTCGTGAAAAGTTTTTCTTTCATATGGTATGGATTGTATTTACTCTTAGGGTACCCCTTACCTCCAATACACAAGATTTGTCAATAAATTTTCATGTGATTGTTGGTTTATTCATAAGTTAAAGGTCATTACACTCTCTAGATTTTACTTATTCATTTATGACTCTCTAGACTTATCATTCACTGTTTTATGCAAATTATCTAGGACTAAAACTTTCAATACTACACGAATAAATATATCCCATATATTTTCTGTTTTCTAAAATTTAACTAAAAAAATCCCCAGTGAAATGATATTTGTAGCATCGTTATTTTTCTTTTTAATAAGGATTCAGTCCGTGAAATTTTGATACCGGAAGTTGTTGTATTTTGTAGGAGGACTAAAAACAATCACACGAAAATTTATTGACAAATCTTGCGTAATTTGAGGTAAGGGGTACCCTAAGGGTAAATACAATCCATACCATATGAAAGAAAAACTTTTCACGAATCGAATGGTGTATAGTACAATAAATTTGAGAATGAATTGACAGCAAAATAAGGGTTTGAAGCGGAGAGGTGAAAAAAGTAGTTGGGTACCTTCTCGTAAATATACGTTGATAGTGGGGCTTCCCATGGATAGAAACAAGTGCCTGTGTTTATGAGGTGCCGATTTGTCTAGGTGCTGATTTGTCTTGATACCGAACATTTTTTCTTGGGTGTCGAAATGTTTTTCACGAATGCCGAATTATCTTGGCGCCGATTTGTCTCGATATCAAAGTGTCTAAAATTCGTCCATGTTATGCCGCAGTCCGCGGACAGAGGAAATGAAGGAAAAAAACCCAATCTTTCTCACTCTGGGATGATCAGTCTTTGTTCTTTTGTCACTTAAATTATACAAACAAAATCAAGAAAACGAAGTCCAATATGAAAAAATGTCATGCATGGCTAAAGTAAATTATGTTTTTCTCCCATTCCCACTGTTCGCGGACTGCGTATTAAACCTCTTCTTGTCGCTAATTAAATGTGTCATATCATGCCAGGAAATACAACAACTGGACGTCATGTGTCTAACTTGTACGTCAAGCCCTGATGACGTTACATTGGAGACCTTTTGAAGACAAAACATTTTTCTCTATATATTTCGGTGTTTTATTTGAAAGAGATGAGGTAATGAACAAGTGCTCACATAAATTAAAATATATGGGAACATTGTCGTCTTCTCAAATTTCAAGCGGATAACAACTGAGGAATTCCGAAAACAGTCTAGAGATTTTCCGGAAGGGGTGCAATATGGGTTTAGATATGCGATACGGGGTATGCGATACAGGGTAGATTATACAGACTGGAGAAAAGAACCTTTTTAAATATACAAAATGCCTGTATTTAGTACTAAATATATGATATATAATATGTGTTTTCAGTCGCGTACGTATCACCTTCACTGGTGATCCAATGCATGGATCTGTCGTTTTCAGTCGCGTACGTATCACCTTCACTGGTGATCCAATGCATGGATCTGTCGTAGAGCTGTCACTTGTTTAGAAGTACTTATCAAAATAATTATTTCTGTGACTGTATCTTACGATCCTTTACGATAGATATTTAGCTAATCTGCAATCTATTCCATCTTCATGCCTAATATATCATGTACTGTGTTACAACTCTAGATCCTACTGACGAGGAAAGGTAACACTAGACCACCGAAAGCTGAATTAT
This sequence comes from Mytilus coruscus, assembly GCA_017311375.1. Classification (NCBI taxonomy): domain Eukaryota; kingdom Metazoa; phylum Mollusca; class Bivalvia; order Mytilida; family Mytilidae; genus Mytilus; species Mytilus coruscus. The sequence continues at coordinate 104,877,906 of CM029596.1, read as the reverse complement.
ATAGTTCAGAGGGAAGAACAAAAATTTGCTTCCGCAGATTTGCAGTAATTATGATATATATATACATATATACAAGCCTAAATTGAAAATAACGTTCAAACCTATGATTGCGTTGGATAAAACCGCAATTTTTATACGTGTGCATGCAAAACAAATTAAATACAGCACAAACAACATTTTCCAAAAGACCAAAAAAAGTGAAAAAGTATATTTTAACAAAACGCATTTGACTAACAGGTCGAACAACAAATGTTCTTAAACCCTGCTGACTGCCATTGGTGATTGCCAAATAAATGGATCAGCGATGTAATAAATGGATCTTAATTATAAATTTAATACTAAACAGAAAACAATAAACTTGCGGAAAAGATGGTATACCGCAAACAAAAGGTGCAAAGGTTTTGTACACCATATCCGAGGAACTTCGCGGATTTGTGACCAAACGAGGTTATAAGAAATGGGACATAGATAAAGGTTTGCACGTGCTAACAATAACAGCCGCAATGACCTATTACAATACAAACAGAAGAGGCGCAGCAAAATAGTTCCATTTGTTTTAACATACAATCCCGCCTTTACTAACCTTTCACGTTTGATCCATGCCAATTGGCAAACTATTGCCAAGCACCCTAAATTATCCAAGATCTTTCCTAACCTCCTGTCTTAGCTTCGGAGACCAGGAAGTCTGAAAGACTTATTTGTGAGAGCTGATGTCTCCTCTAAGAAAAGCTGTTCAACTGCAGGATGGTGCAAGTCGTGTGGTAACAGACGATGTCTGACTTGCCAACAAATACTGAATACTCAAACATTTACTTGCCACTCCACTGGGTCTGTGTACACTATATTTTGCAATGTAACTTGTAAAACCCAGAATGTTGTATACCTTCTTCAGTGTCGATGTGGCATGCAGTATGTTGGATTTCGACAATTAATGTCTCTTCAGTGATGTTAGGAATCGAAACGGTATTTGGAAAGCCATACAATCTACCTCAATTTAAAATAGACTCTTGAATTTTGAGGAGTCAAAAAAGGATGAACGGATCATATAAACCCGAAGGCAAATATAATACAAGCCCAAACGAAAAATATAAACAAGTCTAAATTGAAAACAACGTTCAAACCTATGATTGCGTTGGATAAAAACCGCAATTTTTATACGTGGGCATGCAAAACAAATTTCTTGTTAGAGGGGTCTAAATACAGCACGAACAACATTTTCCAAAAGACCAAAAAAATGAAAAAGTATATTTAAACAAAACGCATTTGATTAACAGGTCGAACAACGGATGTTCTTAAACCCTGCTGACTGCCATTGGCGATTGCCAAATAAACGGATCACAAGATGTAACAAAATGGATCTTAACTATTAATTTAATACCAAACAGAAAACAATAAACTTGCGGAAAAGATGGTATACCACAAACAGAAGGTGCAAAAATTAGTACACCATATCCGGATTTCGACAATTAATGTCTCTTCAGTTATGTTAGGAATCGAAACGGTATTTGGAAGGCCATATAATTTACCTCAATTTAGGATAGACTCCTGAATTTTGAAAGAGTCGAAATAGGATGAACGGATCATATAAACCAGAAGGCAAATATAATACAAGCCCAAACGAATTTAAGTCTAAATTAAAAACAACGTTCAAACCTATGATTGGGTTGGATAAAAACCGCAATTTTTATACGTGTGGATGCAAAACAAATTTCTTGTTAGAGGGGTCTAAATACAGCACAAACAACATTTTCCAAAAGACCAAAAAAGTGAAAAGGTATATTTTAACAAAACGCATTTGACTAACAGGTCGCGAAATAAACGGATATATATTTATACATGTAAGGATTCAGTATACAATCCTGGATATTATGTTAGCTCTTATTGCGTCTCTGTTCGTTTATTCGAACATAAAATTATCCTTCCATTGAAAAATCTCAACAACAGAAAATGATTAAAAACAAAGACATTTTTTCCTATACATCTATGTAAATATGGCGCCAAAACTGTCTAAATTTATATCAAAATAAAAAAAAAAAAAAAGGAATGGTGACCCTTATTTTTCATTTCATATTCCGATGTCAGTGTACAAGTGTGCCAAAAATTTCAGAAATCGGGAAATATGCCATCTGATATCGTGTAAGCCCGAGAACAAAAGTTGGACACAAACTCAGAAATAGTCATCTTTCCAATGCTACGCTGACTTTTTCGGCGAAGTGACGTCGCCGCAGTTTCGGAATTAAGTTTGGGGAGACAAAAACAGCAAAAACAAATTTGGATTAACAAGCCCAGGATGACCAACAATCGAAACAGTCTTAAATATGAATAAAAGAAGGTGTCAGGCAATGAAATAGCAACCCAATAGCACAGTGAAAGAAAAAAGTTATCAACTCTACCAATGGTTATAGTATACATTCAGTGATTAGGGAGCTACCATTTGATTTTTAGGGGGACTAGGATTAAAAATTTGGTCCTGCATTTTTAAAAGTTGTAATCTCTGTCCTGCCTTTTTATTTTTCACTCTATTCGTTCCTGCCTTTTTTTTATTAGTTTATCCTGCTTTTTTTACATAAATTGTCATCCTGCCTTTTTTTTTACAAAGTTGCTCATCCTGCCTTTTTTTTGCTCAAAACTCCTGTCCTGCCTTTTTTTCAAATTTCATCCTAGCCCCCCACCCCCATAAAAATCAAATGGTAGCTCCCTTAGTCTTATCCGGTGGTGTTACAATCGGGAAATACCTTGAAATAATTTAGCATTAAAAATGAAACAACTAAAGTTATGTTGTAACAATACTCCATCCTTTTAACATCCGGTTAAAGATTTTGTTAAGTTTATTACAAAAAAAAAACTTTTTAATTAACCTTCTTACGGTATGTATATTTCACAACTTGTTCGCTATGCCCGTGTCTGTAGACTGTCTAGTGCTGTCCCTGGTTTGATATCGGCTACGCTCAAGGCAATATCCATCAGATTTGAGACATATTTACCAGTCTATCCGTGTCTGTAGTGACGTTTTAGATTTCAATAAACGTAATGTTCTTATAACTGGTAAATTAGTAAGTCTTGGATTTTTTGGCAGTACTTGTTGAAGTCTAATGACTTATCAAAAACGGGATATCACATCCTAATTTTTTACGGTGATGTTGTTTATGGAGCCTGAAAATTCTTTGTAAACTCATTGATCCTTTTATCGTTACTAACATTGAGTTTGTTTTGAAAACTTTAACATAACTAAATATATATATTGCTATATATGTACAGTTATGAGTGCTTATGATCTGACATCCTGTCGATAATGTTTACTTATATTTTGGCATGGCATAAGGTCGTGCGTTTCTCATATGAAAATAAGAACTATGGTATGATTGCCAATGAGACAACTCTCCACAAGAGACCAAATGCCACAGAAATTAACAACTATAGGTCACCGTACGGCCTTCAACAATGAGTAAAACCGATACCGCATAGTCAACTATAAAAGGGCCCGAAATGACAAATGTAAAACAATTCAAACGAGAAAACTAACGGCCCGATTTATGTACAAAATAATGAACGAAAAACAAATATGATATACAGCAACAAACGGCAACCATTGAATTACAGGCTCCTGACTTGGGACAGGCACATACATAGTGCTGTTCTTCATCTCAAAGTCACAGTGAGGCCTTCAACACAGATAAAAAAAACTCTCACCTCACTGCAAGTTTAAGACAGCCCCTAGCACCGGCTTGAGTGGAATTCTTTGCAAAAATAAATTTGGATAGACTTTGTAAGATGTAACACCACCGCCCGGTAAAAAAATAACATACTGGAAAGTAATTATTATACATATTTAAAACAAAATAGTTCCTACGCATAGGTGTAAATCTAAACCATGTAGCATACATTTTAGAAATTAGGTATTAGGTGAAAGGTGAAGGACTAGTGAACCTTGTAGAACACATAATTTACTGATAATTTTGAATAATACAAAAATGTATGAATTAATTCAATCTTTATATCTATAGAAGAATTTAGTGAAGGTTTTAAGAAACTTGTGGTAACGAAATCCCTGACTTAATAATTCACCAGTAATACATAGATTACGTTCATTGAAATCCAAAACGTCACAACAGACACGGGCATAGCGAACGATTTGTGATATATAAACACCGTAAGATGGTGACAAAGGAACATCACCGTCCAAAAAACGAAAATTAAAAAAAGGGAACGACAAATCGTCCCTTTTGTCGTAAATTTTAGTGTAGAGTTTCCCGTGTAAAAATGAAATGTCTTAATCTAGGAAAGAACAGTTATTACCGTTTATATTTGATTTATTTAAAGTACTGTTTATGACGTTTTATGACGTTTTTACACTAAATCCGTGGGATGTGTACTGATTGATACTTTAAATTTAGCCTTGAAGAACTTTATTTATTTATTTGTTGTATTAGGTATTGCACAAGCTTTGAGTAACTGCGAGTATTCTTATATCGGTGATTTGTGTCTATTAATATTATGTAAGTTTTTTTATGTGCTTCGTACCGACTTATTGAGTTAAGCTATTTTCAACTAATTTTACAGTTTGTTCTTATGTTATGCTGTTACATCACTATCCCAGGTTACGGGATAGTTGAGCGCTCACAAACATGTTTCATGTTGGTTTTCCTGTTTGAATTTTTTTAACACTAGTCATTTTGGGGCCCTTAATAGCTTGCTGTTCGGTGTGAGCCAAGGCTCCGTGTTGAAGGCCGTACTTTGACCTATAATTGTATACTTTTTACACATTGCGACTTGGATGGAGAGTTGTCTCATTGGCACTCATACCACATCTTCTTATTTCTATTTACTCCGCCACATTCTTTACGTGCATGTCCGTAGTCAGTAGCCTGTACTTCATTGATCGTCGTTGGTTCATGTCTGACATTTGTTTTCGTAAATGTCATCGTTATAAATAAGGCCGATAGTTTTCTCGTTTGAATTGTTTCTCACTTTTCATGTCAGGGCCTTTTAAGGTATGGATTTTTCTCATCGTTGAAGGCTGTACGGAGACTTATAATTGCTTAAATCCACGTCATTTGAACTCTGGTGGATAGTTGTCTCATTGGCATTCATACATGTACCACATCTTCTTATTTTTATATTTTTATTTTCTCTCTTATCAAGGTTACTTTAAATTCAGAAAATTTTGCGATGTTTGCATTATTACGAAAATTAAGACGAAAAACATTTCATAAATGTAAGCAGTCGCATTTTAATTATGATAGCATTATATGTTTGCAGCATTTTCTGAAATCGTAATAATTAATTTCGCAATTTTGCCTATTGTTTAACAGTCGCAATTATTATAAATGCATGTAAAATCTCTGATTTTACCGTATATTTTCAAATCAATTCGACAAAAATATAAGCCTTTATAACATTTGATTTACATGAATTCACGTTTCAAAGACTATATTGTTTAATCAAATATCAAATGCATGTAATGTAATATAAGATTAATTAATAGTAGCAATCTTTACAATAAAATTAATAATGAAATAGCAAACTTCACTGAATACTGTTTCCAGCCATACGAAGTAAATTAGCTTATCCAATTAGTAACAATTTAACATTGCCGTCATTGAAATGAAACATCATACTGCCTAAGGTAATAAAATAAATAATTCTTAAAAGCAAAGAAAAGCATAAATGGAAATCGAATAATTATATTTGAATTATCAATTTAGAGTACATTTCATGAAAAGTCACGAATGCATATAAAGACGTAGTGTATCGTTAATACCATAAAGTCCGCAGGAAATTACAGTTCTTAGAAAACAACAAGTCAATCTTAAACGCTATAACATTCATGTATAAATTGTTAAGCACGGTTAATTAACAATATAAGTTACTTTCTATACGTAAGAACGATGGCATTTTGACACTTCTGTACAGTAAATTAATAAATATTTGTATGAAATTAATCGTAAATAAGAAATAAATACGCGAATTAGCTTTTACAGCATGGTGGCAAATTAATGTTTTGCCGTCAAAAACACGAAATAAAACATTAAAAGTAACCAACCTTTACCTAACTACTCTTAACAGAGACTAAATGTCAAAAAAGTCATTAGCAGAATTCAAAGGAGTTCTCTTTCACGATATAAAGATCTTGGTTTAAGATTTAACTACAAACACGCGAAACACATTAAATAAATTAGAGAATATATTTAAAAATACAATGTTCCTCGTGTTCTGACATATAATTGATAAAGTTATGAGGGTCTGGATGGATGTCCTCCATTTCTGTATTCTTTAATTTATAGGCCATGTTTCTCTATTCTTTATACTTTTTGCCCATGATTCTCTATTCTTTATATTTTAGCACCTCATTATTGTCTTTTCTTTATTTTTTGTCGATTTTTCTCTATTCTTTATATTTTTTGCCCATTATACTCTATTCTGTAAACCTTCATCAACACCCTCACTTATCATTACGTCAAACCTTTGTTTTTTTTGTACGAAGACCCTTTACGTACGTACACAAGGCAGATATTTGAAATTTGTCAGACTTTGCCCCAGCAGAGCTATAGAAAACAGTACATTAACGGGTGTTACACGGACACTTTTAGATGATACACGGACACTTTTTAGTTGTTACACGGACACTTTTTATGAATAGAGTCACTCGTGCATGATTAGTGAGTTCATGGGCACTTTAAATTTCAATTAGATTTGAAATTTTGTTTCACCGACATATTTCCTGTCTTTTTATTTAAATATTTACGTTGGCATCAAAACTTTTTTTTTCAAACAATTCCAGTATATTACTTTTCATATCAATACACCAAGGATTGACCATTTAACTTTAAAAAAGGGGGTGTTATGATTTTTCCTAAAAATATTCTGATCCCCAATTTTATGATAAAAATATATAGTGGTCAAGCAGATGACAAAATAATGTTCTGATTCCTGATTTTCCGAATACCGTATGTAATAGTGATAATTTCGAAAAATAAATAAATTGGGAGATAGCGTTGAAAAACTAAATAATTTTCTTACTCAGAAAAAAAACATACCCCCCTCCCCTTTTGTATTTGTTTTCAATATATGGACATGAATAGTATTCTGGACAATGCTGAAAGTAAAGAAATGCTAGTACCGACGTTTATATTTCAATAAAAAAGACAGGAAATATATATATATAAAAATCAAATCTAATCAAAAGATAAAATGCCTATCAACTCACCAATGCACGATTGATCCTATAAATAAAAAGTGTCCGTGTAAAACATGTTCAAATAGGCAGCAAATCTTGAAGAAAATCATTCAACTTATATGTCACCAATTTTGGACGGTAAGCTGCAATTGGATCATATTGTGACACGTGTTTAATCCTGATCAACACTATTAGAGACATATAAAAACTTTTAAGCATGAAAATTTTAAAAAATCCAAAATATATGCCTATATATATCTAATAACAAGACAGAATCCATTTTTCATAACATTTCATTCACTAATGAAATAGGAAATTCATTCTTTTATACATTTATATTGTTATTAAATTCACATATATTGAGTTCATATATTTGGGAGCAAACGTACGATTTTATTATTTTTAAGGAGGAATAGGGAATGGAATGGCACATCCTGCATTTTTCAACAAAAAGGATCAAGTCTGTTTATTTTAAATTCATTTTACCCCCCACATCCCCCATTCCGTTTGTCAGACTTTGCCCCAGCAGAGCTATAGAAAAACAGTACATTAACGGGTGTTACACGGACACTTTTAGATGATACACGGACACTTTTAGTTGTTACACGGACACTTTTATGAATAGAGTCACTCGTGCATGATTAGTGAGTTCATGGGCACTTTAAATTTCAATTAGATTTGAAATTTTGTTTCACCGACATATTTCCTGTCTTTTTATTTAAATATTTACGTTGGCATCAAAACTTTTTTTTCAAACAATTCCAGTATATTACTTTTCATATCAATACACCAAGGGATTGACCATTTAACTTTAAAAAAGGGGGGTGTTATGATTTTTCCTAAAAATATTCTGATCCCCAATTTTATGATAAAAATATATAGTGGTCAAGCAGATGACAAAATAATGTTCTGATTCCTGATTTTCCGAATACCGTATGTAATAGTGATAATTTCGAAAAATAAATAAATTGGGAGATAGCGTTGAAAACTAAATAATTTTCTTACTCAGAAAAAAACATACCCCCTCCCTTTGTATTTGTTTTCAATATATGGACATGAATAGTATTCTGGACAATGCTGAAAGTAAAGAAATGCTAGTACCGACGTTTATATTTCAATAAAAAGACAGGAAATATATATATATATAAATCAAATCTAATCAAAAGATAAAATGCCTATCAACTCACCAATGCACGATTGATCCTATAAATAAAAGTGTCCGTGTAAAACATGTTCAAATAGGCAGCAAATCTTGAAGAAAATCATTCAACTTATATGTCACCAATTTTGGACGGTAAGCTGCAATTGGATCATATTGTGACACGTGTTTAATCCTGATCAACACTATTAGAGACATATAAAACTTTTAAGCATGAAAATTTAAAAAATCCAAAATATATGCCTATATATATCTAATAACAAGACAGAATCCATTTTTTCATAACATTTCATTCACTAATGAAATAGGAAATTCATTCTTTTTATACATTTATATTGTTATTAAATTCACATATATTGAATTCATATATTTGGGAGCAAACGTACGATTTTTATTATTTTTAAGGAGGAATAGGGAATGGAATGGCACATCCTGCATTTTTCAACAAAAAGGATCAAGTCTGTTTATTTTAAATTCATTTTAACCCCCACATCCCCCATTCCGTTTGTCAGACTTTGCCCCAGCAGAGCTATAGTTTGTACGACTTTGCCCCCAGCAGAGCTATAGAAAAACAGTACATTAACGGGTGTTACACGGACACTTTTTAGATGATACACGGACACTTTTTAGTTGTTACACGGACACTTTTTATGAATAGAGTCACTCGTGCATGATTAGTGAGTTCATGGGCACTTTAAATTTCAATTAGATTTGAAATTTTTGTTTCACCGACATATTTCCTGTCTTTTTTATTTAAATATTTACGTTGGCATCAAAAACTTTTTTTTTTCAAACAATTCCAGTATATTACTTTTCATATCAATACACCAAGGGATTGACCATTTAACTTTAAAAAAAGGGGGGGGGGGTGTTATGATTTTTTCCTAAAAAAATATTCTGATCCCCAATTTTATGATAAAAAATATATAGTGGTCAAGCAGATGACAAAATAATGTTCTGATTCCTGATTTTCCGAATACCGTATGTAATAGTGCTAATTTCGAAAAATAAATAAATTGGGAGATAGCGTTGAAAAACTAAATAATTTTCTTACTCAGAAAAAAACATACCCCCCCTTTTGTATTTGTTTTCAATATATGGACATGAATAGTATTCTGGACAATGCTGAAAGTAAAGAAATGCTAGTACCGACGTTTATATTTCAATAAAAAAGACAGGAAATATATATATATAAAAATCAAATCTAATCAAAAGATAAAATGCCTATCAACTCACCAATGCACGATTGATCCTATAAATAAAAAGTGTCCGTGTAAAACATGTTCAAATAGGCAGCAAATCTTGAAGAAAATCATTCAACTTATATGTCACCAATTTTGGACGGTAAGCTGCAATTGGATCATATTGTGACACGTGTTTAATCCTGATCAACACTATTAGAGACATATAAAACTTTTAAGCATGAAAATTTAAAAAAATCCAAAATATATGCCTATATATATCTAATAACAAGACAGAATCCATTTTTTCATAACATTTCATTCACTAATGAAATAGGAAATTCATTCTTTTTATACATTTATATTGTTATTAAATTCACATATATTGAATTCATATATTTGGGAGCAAACGTACGATTTTTATTATTTTTTAAGGAGGAATAGGGGAATGGAATGGCACATCCTGCATTTTTTCAACAAAAAAAGGATCAAGTCTGTTTATTTTAAATTCATTTTAACCCCCCATCCCCCATTCCGTTTGTCCCCAATTAAAAATCAAATGTTAGCTTGTTTACCCCTGAAATCTTTTTCATACATAACTTACTTGCGAAGTTGCATTTTAAAAAGTCTCAAATGTGTACGACATTCATCTTTTACTTAACATGGTTTTTTTTATAAAATTATTAGATTCTTGAATTTCTTGAGAGAAAAAAAAAAAACTCTCTGCTGAAGGGAAGTGAAAAAAAAAGTTTGTGTAAACTGTAACTTACATTAACTGGTATATGGCCATTTAAGTTTATAATCTGTTTAACTTTGCTACATCTTCTAAATGCAAAATGTACTACTTCTTTCTTGAAACGTCGTACAAATCAGATACAAAAAAAGGTAACAAAAAAGAGGCCGGAAACAACCTGCCGTATAGTTCTTCTGCACTTGTAGTCAGGTCAAGGTCCTCGGCTATCGCCTCGGACCTTCATCTGACTACTCGTGCAGAAAACTATCCGGCAACGGTTGTTACCGGCCTGTTTCTTTGTTACCTTTTTTTGTATCTGTCTAGGTTAGTCTATGAAAAGGTATATACTATGAAATTTAGAGCGAGGGGCTTGCCCCGAGCTCTTAATTTCATAGTATATATCTTTTCATAGACTATCCAATTTAGCACATATTTACAACTCGAGTAATCTTTTAATTGGTCTATTGATAGTTTGTTTTGGTTGACTACTTGTATCACAGGTGTTTGTAAAACGGAGCTCATTAACGAAATTTTGTAAATCTACTCACTAGTATCATTGTAAAATATGTGATTTCAAAAGGCCCTTGACTCCAGAATGAAAAGATGGTAGCTGCTGGTGTAAGTATGTTTATTGATGTAAAGCGGTGTTTTACTATACATGTACTTCTTTACATGGTAAGATGACAAAATTAATTGACCAAAAGCAGGCAATAATTAAATTGCAGTGGAAGCTTTACATGTCTTGAAAACAATTTTCAATCTCACAGTAAAACTAAAGCTATAATAAATTTGAAACATATAGATAGTATGCAGTGGTGGTTCCAGGGGGTTCAGGGGTTGCAAAACCCCCTTTTTTGGACGATCAATGCATTTGAATGGGGACATATGGTTGGACCCCCCACCCTTTATCCTGGGTTGGAACCCCTTTTAAAATGGCTGGATCCGCCCCTGGTATGTCCCAATAGATAGTCTAGTGGATAGTCATTAAAAAGCAACTACCAATAGATCAAAGATACTAGGGTTTATGTTTATTTTATTCATTTCAAAGTAAAAACTAAAAGATTTATCAGAACATATATATATATATAGGTGGCATATTCTCTTCAGACATTATCACGGTTTTTCGACTAATGACATCGTCCTGAACGTGCATGAAATATTTGCCACTGGACATTAAGCAACCAATAATCAATCAATCAATTCATGACGAAATAGATCAAGTTGCCTTAATTTCCCTTCACAAGGTTTCATAGTACACACTTTTTGGTGTACAAAGTAATTGCATGGATGATAAATTATCACAATTTTAAGATGGCGTTGTACTCTAATCAAGGTATAAAGAATCATATTTTGTTACTCTTTATTTAAATGAAAGAAACTTGCAATCGTCAAAAACATTTTTTAGATCCAAAGATTTTAATAACAGGATATTTACAAATCAATGTGAAAACTAATTACACACTATGTAATTTAATTTGGAACACAGCATTATTTTTCAAAATAGCCAGTGGCAATTTTTGTTTTAATATCTTGATTACGATACAATGAAATCTTACCCTTGTGGTCATTCATGCGTAGTTACTTAGTACACGGAAAAAGTATGTACTATGAAAATTAGAAGGCAAATTCAAGCAATTTGATTGGACGAGAAGTTGTAAGTATGTGGTAATACGAAATCCGAAAGACAGTTCTAGTAAAACAGTGTTAAACTTTGTATATATCCTAAGGCCCCAATCAAGGAACATAAATAGTTTACCTGAATTAAGTTCACTATGCGGCGCAAATTAAGGAAGAAGGGATGACTCCGGATGCTTTTGTTTTGAACTGTTATGGGTTTCTCTTACAAAAAAAAAGCAGGGGCAAAGCCGATGTATAATCTGTTCACATTTCCAAGAAACTTGATTATAACGGTGAAATCCGAAAGATAGTTCCAGTAGAACAGTGTTTGTATGTATCCAGAGGCATTAATCAAGGAACCAAAATATAGCTTACAGTGGCTCAAATAATTCCATGAAAGACTTAAGAGATAACTCCGGATGAGTTTGCTTTGAAACGTCAAAGAGCTTTCCTTACAAAAGATGAAGGGTAATGCCGATGTAAAGTCTGTTCATATTTCCAAGAAAAATGATTATTACAGTGAAATTCGAAACACCGTTCTAGTAAAACAGTGCATAAATCCAAAGGTCTCAATTAAATAAACTAAGTAGCTTAACTGAAAAAATTTCATCGGCGGAAATAATACCATGATCGAAGGACCAAGAGAAAACTCAAAATAAGTTTTCTTTGAACTATTACAGAACCTTGAACCCTTTGAAAACCCTTTCAGAAGAATTAATTCTGAACTCCTTTTGAAAACTCTTTCAGAAAAATTTGGTAAGGTTATCACGTATCAAGTCCAAACCAGCTTGTGTATGGGCATTCAACGATCAATACTGCTTAAAAAGAAAAAGAAAAAAAAAATCCTTGCAGAGTCTTGTATTCAGAATAAAATTTGTCAATCAAAACTCAAACATTATCACTTATTACTCATAAACTCTTTATGTAACCTACAACTTACCATTCTACAGCTTTATTCCAAATATCCTATTCATTACTGCCGGGGGCGCTGGCAACAATTGAAAAAAATATAATTTTTCATATTCAAATGAACCATTATAGCCAATAACTGGTAGACTTTAACCCATGAAATACCGAATATCGGCTTAAGATATATCAAAGGGCTGATAACGGTTGAAAACAACAATAAGTAGGTATATAGATTAAATCGTTAAAAAACATCCTTAACGTGTGTAATTAACGATTGTAAAACAGTATAAAAATCAGATAAATAATGAAAAAAATAGACATGCATGTATAGTAAACAAAATTCCAGTTTGTCTGTTTCGACAAGAGCTATATGTTTATTTTACGTTCTATTTGGTACATACTAATTTATGACAGCCATGTTGGTCGAAGGAAACAAAAATTATGCACTTTTATGTATACTCAATTAGATGTTTGGCATGATCGGCTAAGTGAATTCAGAAATTTAAAACAATTTCAAACAACGTACGATGGGCCCAAAAGAAAAAAAATTAACACGACCAACTGACTGACTGATATATAACAATAACATCATAAGATGCATTGCCAATTAAGCATAGAGTAGTTTCAAAATATTAAACTTTATCTTACCTCCTATACATTTCTAGGAATATGACTGGTTAAAAGCGACCGCGTGGAGACCGTGTATATTTCATATTGGGTTAGTAGACGTGGCTTATCTTATACACGGTTACATGTAGTAGTGGTGTTACGTCCCTACAACACGGCGTTGAAGAAAAATCTGAAACGTTTGGCCCAGACAACAGATGAACAAATTGATGATGAACGATTGAAATAAATGCAGAAAACACATTAAAAGCTAACTTGTTATTGTTGGTATTTGTTTTTGAATAGACCAATGGAAGTAGGCTCTTTATATAGAAGACTTGATCACTTTGATAGGCCATTAGTCTAAATGTCACATGTTAAGATAGTCGGTAAGATAAATTCGTTACACAGTATGCTAGTGACCTATCACCCCATATGGAATTTACTGACCCCATATATATCGTATTAGGTCACTTGCACACGAAGAAACTAATAAAGAAGTATGTCTGTTGTAAAAGTAAAGTTACCAGTCAGTTTTGATGTCAGGATGATGAACTAATTTTAACAAAAAACCCTGTCGTATGACGTGACATGTTAATATTCTGAATATTTTAGTCTTATAACAAAGTGAAAGTGATATTTCAAAGTTGATCCTTTTTGAAGAAAAAAACTGTGGCCGACAATTGAAATAATCAAAAGTCTAATAAAATGTAAATTCGTTGACTTATCCCGCTTCTAGAGATATCTGATATGTCTGATAATTAATGCGGTACAGGTTATTATCCTTTTGATTTAAAAATGATTATGCACCTTTTAGCTCTTGTTCCACCAGAAATAGACATTGTTAATGCGTTAAACTGTAACGTCAGTCTAACATTAAAGATAGCTAACAAGCAACTAATTAAGCCATATTCAATATACAGCAAATAAGCATTCAATAAAAACGCAAGATCTCAAGATTCAATTTATAAAGTATATATTTGTTTATTTCTCTTCCATACAACAAAGACGAACATCGTTAAAATTGGCCTAATGGAGTATAAAAGATGGCGGCACTTCCTGTATTCTCACGAATAATAGCCATTAGCAATGGTAAACTTTCGTTTTTACCTGCCAACAACAAATGATAAGTCAGGCAAAAAAGAGATTAATTATTGTTCATCATATCAATTTAACGTCATATTTCCTTTACCTGTATACCATAATTAATTATAGAACGTGTATGGAAATGGATATTATAATTGATTTTTCAAAGGTATGAAACGATCGATGATTATTTACAGTGGTAGTTTAAAATGGGGTTACAACATGGTGAAGATCGGGGAAGTATTTTGAATATCATAAACGCATCATCTCCAAAAGTGTTGACATACAGTTAGCACCTGCCACTAGCGAGAACTTGATGACAACATAACGAAATGTTACTTTTTTAAACATTTCACTTTTACAGATCGATGAAAGGGAAATGAACAGTATTTTCAAACCCAACTTCAGCGCCGTTTTAGTTAACATGTATTTATTCTAGAAACAGTCAATCTTTTTGAAAAGGAAACACCAGTTCTCTGTCACTAGGAAACAAAACACTCGTATATTGTCAGTAGATAGAACGTTGAAAAGAGTATACGAGACACAGATGCCGCTGAAACTGTTAAAAAACATAAACAAATGTTGTTTTTTTTACAAACGAGATTAAAGATGGAAAATGAGAATTTAGGACAATAATCAAATGATATGTTTAGTCCATACGCCGCACACCGATTATTTTTAAAGACAAAATACAGAGATAACATTATAGATTAAAGCATGATAACTTGTAAAACATTATAGATCAAAGCATGATAACTTGTAAACTAGACTATCTCGGTAGACTCGATCATTAAAGGTTCAACATCGACAGAGTTCCCGTCTCTTGTTGTCAAGGCGTCAGACAAAAAGATTCAATTTGCTAACTTCCGTTTCAACTGAAGTAGGCGTCCAATACGTTGAAATGGGATATATATAATATTGAATAAGGGTAGTTGCAAAGCAATAGCTTTTCTAAAACGCGTCTTTTTGCAATGACGTCTAACGACAAGGCGTCAGACAATTATATTCAATTTGCAATCTTCCGTTTCAATTGATATAGACGTCCATTGCGCTGCAATGTGGGTAGCATTGGAACGCGGTAATTGACAAGTAATAACTTTTCTAAAACACTTGTAACGGAAACGATAAAAGCTTTTAGAACAAAACATTTTGGCATATGCAAAGTAAATTTCTATAAAAAGTAATGACTCCATGTCTTATATTAAAACTTCGTGGCAAGTAACATCTTCTTTTTACAGGCATGAAAACACGCATATTCTTTCATTGAAATTTACTGTTGTGAAAATTAATTAAATCATTAAAGTTTAACGAATGTATCTCCCTTATACATAGCTCTAATTCCTTGTCTAGTTTTGGCTATACTTTTTGTCCTTTTTGGTTTTATCAGGTCTTTGAAGATTGTATTAAGTTTTGGCTTTTAATTAGTTTGGCTTCGAGCATCACTGAAGAGGCATTTAAAAATGCGCATCCTATGCAATAAAATTGGTACCTTTAATACTGTTCCACCAAAATACCCAAATACCCAATCTAAATCAACGTTATCGTAGGTCCTAAATCTATGACAGACCTTTAACTGACATCTAGTAATGCACTCTTAATCACATTAAATAAATGTAAGTCAGACAAGCTTTTTAGTTAGCGTATATTGTTGTTACTATTAGAAATTGAGATAGATTGATTGATTGATTGGTGTTTAACGCGACTTTCAACACTATTGTTTTATTTCGTGGCGGAGAGTTTTTATTGATGGAGGAAGCCGGAGTGCCCGGTGAGAACCACCGACCTTCGGTAGGACAAAAATAGAGATAGATGATTAATGTTTACATATAAGTCACAGAATCTGATGTCTTCTATTTCAATTATTGTTTTGCAATAAAAAATATTAAAGAAATAGGAAAATGTAAATATAGGAAATTCAACAAATGAGTATCTGAGTAATTTCCTTAATAATTCGTTAAAGTTTGAAAAGACTTCAAAAACTTTATTAATAGAATTTAAGTTCAGGTCACGAAGGAGACGTACGTATTTCGGTTTGGTGTGTTCTATGTCTTAGCTAGACCTCATACATTAATGTTGATGACGTCATGATCACTGACGTATTATTTTGCGACGTGTGCTTCCTCTTATATTTGGTCGACATTTTTGTTTTGCTAGATATGAATTTTAATTATTTGATTTTCAAGTAAATCAGGGATATATATTTGTCGGTAATTTATCAATATTATTATGCTACTGTAGAGCACTATGTTTCGATTCGTACAGTAGCCTTCTTAGATTTTTCTTCTCGAATTAAATTTATTTCGAATAACTTAAAAAGTGTGGAGCACGAGGTCGGCAACATTTTATCACTCACTTTAGTTGCATATTGTCATGTGATATTTTCATGAATTGAATTTACTTGTAATTTTAATGTTTCTTTTATTCAAATTTGTATTGCTTCAGAAACAGGATGAAAGGTGAGGCTCGTCGAGCTTTTCTCATATTTCGTAGCGAGTACAAATAAATTTTATATTTCTGACAATGTACCTATATTGTTTTTATCCTGCAATTTACACTCGTTAAATCCGAATATATGTCTCTGCTTTTTCAAAGAAATCTACATAGTTTAAACGCTGACGGCGAAGAGGACCCCAAAATGAACTGTCACACAAAAAAAAATATTCACATTACCGTTTGCTCAATTATGAAAGCGGAGTAACAGGAGACTTAATTTGTACAAGTACAAATAAAGTAAACATTTGTTTGTGAACCTGTTATTTGTACAATAGTCGTGTGATTGCAGGATAAATCTAAACTATTTCCAGTAAAATGTGTTTTTGCTTGAATGCACCAGCTTCGATGCAATAGATCTAAGTCTGAAGGTAAGTATATATTTATCAAGAGTTTTGATGTAAATGTAAAGCAGATAACAAGAGATACGCACAGAGAAGAACACACGATATTGTTGTGCATATGATACTGTATATTATAGATTTGCATTTAAGCAATAGCAACAAAAAATCGGTCACAGCTTGTATTATTGCATTGGAAATATTTGAATCATAGAGTTCATATACAATGTCATGTTCGTCATTTGATATTGAAAAACATAACTATAAAAATCAAATACCCCAATATCATTCTCTGTTCTGAATATGAGTTAAATCAGTAAGAAACATACATTTTGTTTTTCTTCAAAAATTATATAGACCCGGAACGATTTATAACTAGACACAAACCTATAGTTGATGACAATTTGTTGTTTCCTAGATTTGTTTATTTTACGTATAACCGGCATCTCTATTTATTCATATGTTTTAACATCGTTTAAAGGACCACGCATTCAAGACATGCACACTGATGGCAACAATGCACAAAGGTGCATCAAATACGATATATTCTATGATACAGCCTCATTTGTCCTTTTCAGTTGCCAGGAGAGGTTTGACAATAGTACCTTGCTGCTTCCGAAATCATTCCAGGACTCTGCCCACCTGTGCTTGACGCACTTCTGGTTTTGCAAGTCATACGACCAGTTACTGAATCTGTTACAGGTAATAAAATTGAGAATGGAAACAGGGAATGTTTCAAAGAGACACTAACCCGACCAAAGAGCAGAAAACAGCACAAGGCCACCAACGGGTCTTCAACACAGGAGAAAATCCCGCACCAGGAGTCGGGCTTCAGCTGGCCCCTAAACAATAATGTATACTAGTTCAGCGAAAATGGACGTCACACTTTACTCCGAAACATATAAATGAACAAAAATTAAAAAAAAAACATGAAAGACTAACAAAGACTAGAGGTTTCTGACTTGGGACAGGCGCAAAAATGCATTACTGTTTTCAATTTTCAATTCGATTTTCAATTACTTTTATATGTTACAGTTATACCAAACATAAACACAAATACACATTCAAAATCTGACCACAAGTGCAAATTCAGATCTTGCCTTAAATCTACCACAAGTGCAAATTCAGATCTTGCCTTAAATCTGACCACAAGTGCAAATTCAGATCTTGCCTTAAATCTGACCACAAGTGCAAATTCAGATCTTGCATTAGATCTGAGCACAAGTGCAAATTCAGATCTTGCCTTAAATCTGACCACAAGTGTTAATTCAGATTTTGCCTTAAATATACCACAATATTTCCCATCATGTTAATTAATATTAGAATATGGACCGTTGTTCTCCTAACTTCATTTTTCGAGATTTTGACAACAAATATCTGACATCCTACAATAACGCACTTGATTATTGTAAATGAATATTCTAATTACTATTCTGATTTTCTGAACATTTATTTGTCAAAACTAAGATGATAACATCGGAGTTAACAACCGGAAATTATATTCTACATTAAATGCAATAAAACTGTAATTAGCTGCATTTTTTAGAAAGGTACTTTGAAGTTTTAAACAAAGTACTCAGTTGCAAAGATCCATGTAAACAGCAATAGAATAAGATGCAGTATGTGTTTATAAAAATTTACAATAGTTATAGTGATTGGCTGGGTTTCGTGGGTTTTTTTTTTGAGTGATTTGATCGGGTTTTTTTTCAAGTGTGACCACGTTTTGTTGGTCCGATACGATGTAAAATGTCAACAGAAAGACTTCTTTTCTGGTAAAAAAAATGAAAACAACTCTTTATTAATTGTATGAATATGAATACGAATACGAACACTTTATCAAATCCAATTAAAGGGCCCTTTCCGAGCACATACATATATATAGTAATGCTTATACAGTAATTTTAAGATATATTACATCGAAAATAAAAGATTAAATAAATATCCTCCATACAAGATGGTGTATATAAAATAATTAATAAAAAATGAATAGAATATTAAGCCTTGTTAGTACATAGAAAATAAACCACATGTATATCTAGTTACTTGAATGCAAATTTTGTATTGTTACTAATAAATCTTGACACTGATATACATGTATTAACATATTCATACTCACTTGACATCAATGAGCCCGAATCGTTTTTCTAGATTTATCTTATTCAGGACCGCTAAAAGACAAATCGTATTTGAAAACCAGTGATGTATAAGTACCGAAACAATTGAAGACCTTTATGAGTAAAATGAATCTAAAATGATAGCCATATCCATCTTAGGTTAACTTTGCCTTAGGAATAAAATTGAGAATGGAAACGGGGAATATGTCAAAGAGACAACAACCCTATCAAAGTTCATAAAACTGCCCAAGGCCACCAATGGGTCTTCAACTCATCGAGAAAATCCCGCACCCGGAGGCGGGCTTCAGCTGGCCCCTAAACAAAAATGTGTACTAGTTCAGCGAATATGGACGTCACACTAAATTTCGAAACATATAAATGAACCAAAATTAAAAAACAAAACAAAACATACAAGACCAACAAAGGCCAACCCTCCCCCTATACCTCTAGCTATTGTAGAATAAACAAACACACAGCAATACGCACAGTAAAACTCAGTTTTAAAGAAGTCCGAGTCCGATGTTAGAATAGGTAACAGAAGAAACTAAGCAAAATGACAATGATAACATAAATTAACAAAGGACTACTAGCAGTTACTGACATGCCAGCTCAAAACCTCAATTAAACTGACTGAAAGATTATGTCTTCATCATATTAAATCAAGCACAATCCCTCCCGTTCGGGGTTTAGTATCATATCATCTTAAAATATACCAAAAGAAGATAACCCGTATCATGCCAACAACTGGTTTTAGAATAAATGTGCTTATTTCCGATGCAATGACCATATGAATGAATCAATATTAATTCCAAAAAAACTGGTTAGCGTTTGAGGTGAATGACGACATTTTTGTGCTTTGTATAGAATATTAACATCAAAGATTGGATGTGAAATACCTAAACATTTAAGCTGTCTGCACGTTGATTTATATTTACGAATGATGTCCTTGTACCAATGATAAAATTAAGGAAATGTTTTGACAAGTTTGTGATATCGAAAACCCTGGTGTAATAATTTTTCAGTAATACAGCGATTTCTTTAGTTAAAATCAAATACGCTGTTACATACACGAGCGAATCGAACAAGTTGAGATATATAAACACCATAAGATGGTGACAAGGGAACGTCACCATCTAAAAATGGATAATTAACAATAGGAAATGAAAAATCATCTCTTTTATCGTAAATGTTTGTGTCAAGCTTCCCATTAAAGATATAGATATCAAGATCCAGGAAAGGGCAGTGTTCATTGTTAGTATTAGCTTTATTTAAAGTCAGTTCAACAGGATAAATCTCTTTTGTGTACATACTGAAGTCGTCATTTTTGAAAGCCAATATACCATCCAAATATCTAAAAGTATTATTAAATTTTTGTATCAGATGTTGTTTCGATGAGTCTTTGTTGATTTTAGTCATAGATTGTAACTCGTAACAATACAGAATCAGGTCTGAGTTTGAACCTTTGTTTCTCTTTATAAACGGATAATTTAAGAAATGTATGTTATAAAACCGAAGCACTATCTACTTAGCTGGCAAGAGGTGAAACAAAAGCTTGCATATAAATATAAAAGGTAAGTAAGTATTTGAAATAAAAAAAATGTCAATCATACATTATTTTGTGTTATAAACGATAAATACAGCCTTAACATGATTTTATTCCAAAATATAGAAGAACGCTTTTTTGTTATACATAAACGAATGCAAACGTCAAAGGAAATGCATTCATAGAATCTTAATGTCTTGCATATACAGACAATTTACAAAAATTCTATTGAATAAGGACATTTTGAAAATACATGATTTTTATATGTGATAGATTTTTCCGAGAAGAGTTCAGGGTTTTACAAGTAGCGTCCATGTAACCAGTAAACTCAATTCCTTTTAGTTAAAATTATCAGTTCATTTACGTTTGAAAATAATGAAGAGTTTCATATAAAGTACTTTTCAAAACAAAAAGACAAAGGCACGAAAAACATTACATTAAACAACTTTAATTATGCTGTTTATTATCATGTCATAAAAAAGTGTCGTTCATTTTTATAGATATTTTTTTTTGGTCAGATCTTCACCATGGTTTGTATGTTTGAATTGAACAAACATGTCTGCGCCCAGGTAAAGACTGTTCGGATGATGTAATTTCACAACATAATTGTCGGAATGTGTATCCGGTACAGTCAGATTTGGTATCGTTAATGTTATTCTACTCGACATCCTTAGATACTTTTATGAACAAATCTGTGAATACAGAGTATACTTATTTTCATTTTTATTACACACAGCACAGCAAAATCCAGTTAAGTTTTTATTATTTATCTAGGTCATGCCGTGCCTTAAATCTTTTTCAGATGCTAAAGGTTTGTCTGTACTAAGAGTAAATTTTAAGTTTAAGGTGTAAACACAGCCATTTTAGTCAAAGGGTCCACCTGAACCTTTAGTTAATTAGTTTTGTCATTTAGTGAGTTGGTGTTGAGGACAGATTTGTTTTTTGTTATCTCTGTTCAATGCATTCACAACTCTTCTACAATCTGGGCGATTTAGAGTTTTTCAAAGCTAATAGGAACTTCTGTTTTGTTGAAGAACGTATGTTCATCTCTTGTGAATTATCAGTTTATTTACGTTTGAAAAAGAAATGAAGAGTTTCATATACGGTACTTTTCAAAACAAAAAAGACAAACACACGAAAAAAATTGCATAAAACGACTTTTACTATGCTGTATTTAATCATTTCATAAAAATGTTGTTCATTTGTATAGATCTCTTTTTTTGTCAGATCTACAACATGGTTTGTATGTTTGAATAGAACAAACATTTCTGCGCCCAGGTGAAGACTGTTCACATCATGTAATTTCACAACATAATTGTTGGAATGCGCATCTTGTGCAGTCAAATTGGTATCGATGTTTTTGGGGGATTTTTTTTTGTCGTTGGTTAGTTTCTTAATATTACTTTTTTTTCTCCCATCCTCTTTTGTGCACTTTCAAAAAAGTGTGTTATAGAATTTAACAGACCGTCAAAAGAACAAAGTAAAACAAACCACAAAGAATGTTCACAGTTACTGAAGTTAAGCCCAAAGTACTTTATCCAATGGTGTAAGATCACGTCGTCGTCGTTGGGTATCGTATCTGTTCCTATACAAAGAAATTTAAGGGCCAGCCGAAGCCCATTCGTAGCCTCGGGTGGTTTTCTACACTTTGGACGGGTTATTGTCTCTTTGACACATTCCCCGTTTCCATTCTCTATTCTTATATTCTTTATATTTATCAAAAAGAATAGTTCACCTACCATTAACGAGAATAAAGTATTTGAGTGATGTTGATTGAGTTTTACACACATAAAACCGACTTATTTCGTTTTACATGAATTTTCAGACACAGGAAAGCAGTGAAATTTCGAAAATGTGATTATGAGTAAAGAGATAATGGTACAGTAGATGCTTCAAATAAAACACAGAGAAACCCAAATCCAGAAATTAAATGAAGATGTCAGAAAACGCTGTTAAAAAGGGACATTAGCTGTCAAATTCATGTTCACCGATATGACTCAAAATCTCATATTTTGATTTATAACATACTAAAACGTATATCCAAATTATAAAAAGTTTAGAATAAACAATAAACAATGCATGGACTTGATAATATGTATCAACATTTCGAGTGTATTTTTGTCTAGACTTCATCTAATTAACCATCGATATGCCCCCTGAAGACTGCCGACGGTCATATAACCCGATATAAACATAAATATAAATATAAACAGATAGCGACCACGGGCAACTGGATTTTTCTAGGTCTGTTTGATTTCATATTGTAAATGAAAAAGTATGTTTATCATCGTTTTTATCTGTAAAAGAAAGTTTTTTTGTGGATTGAATCAGTCAACCAAATGGTTCATTCTTGTTTTCACTTTCAATGTTGACATTCTTTTCCTTTTAATAGCTGAATACATGTGTAACCAATCTCCAGATTAGGGGTTAAATTGAAGGTCACATGAATAGTCACTTGCATGTGAATAATTCATCACCGATGTTTCTTAGCTTATTTTGACAAAATTGAACCAAATTGGCTGCTAAAAGCGAATTATTATTTCACTATATCACTTTCATAAATGATTGAAAAAAAAAAAAAAAACTTTTTTAGATCTCGTCGCTTATGCCCCTTAAAACATTCTAAAATTCAATGCAAAGTCTTCAAAAATTACAAACCCCAATCACAAATCGTACACATTCAAGGAGGGAATATTGTATCTCTCGTAATTCAACAAAGCTGAAGGTACGGGAAAATGTAATACATGTAATATATATATATCAATAAACAGCGATTACAAACTTCATTCATGCACATAATAGAAAAACAAAGGACTTGGGTTATTCATCCATGACACAAAATCAGTACATGCACAGCAAAAAACACACAAAAAGCGAAGGAACAACGCTTTTATTGCTGTTCATCTCAAAGTCACAGTGATGCCTTCAACACGGAGCAAAAAAAACCCTCACCTAACTGCAAGTTTAAGACGGCCCCTAGCACCGGCTTGAGCGGAAGTCTTTGCAAAAAATAATTTGGATAGACTTTGTAAGATGTAACACCACAAAATAGGGCCCAGTTAAAAATTCCTCTGTTCTCATCGCTCATCTCACTAAGTCGAAACAAACTGACAACGCCATGGCTAAAGACGAAAAACGACCAAAAGACAAACAACAGTATACAAAACACAACACAATAAGCTGATGACATATGGTGTATGAAGGTACTATTTCGGACCTTAGTAACAACAGATGTAAAAGAATAAAATTAGATCTGGCACGGTAGTTGTGTCATGGATAATATACTTGTAAGCTACATATACCTTTTGAAATAAACAAGTTGAACTGAGAGCTCACAAATGATACCCCCACTATAAGTATTCAGTTAACAGGAAGTTGGTGAGCAATGGATGAAAAAACCTCCACACGGTAAAGCATGCACGTATAAAGTTCGATTCAAAATTTTTACAGCCTTAAGTTATAGTTCCTGAGAAAAATGATTTTATAAGTGGCGCCACCCCTCGCTCATTGAAATTTTTGATGAAAAATAAAGAATATGGTGTGGGAAAAGGGTGGCGCCACTGTTAATTGTTTTAAGAAAACTATCATAAATTTTGCAGACATCTGCATAAAAAACAACAGAATTTAACGAAATTCCCCTATAGTATGACGTCACAAATACGTCACTAATGACGCAATTGGTGAAAATCTTTTTCAGCTGCGAAACTATTTATTCTTTAGCATATATTTTCATCAAATTTTCATCCTCTTTTGGTAGTGAAAAAGTTTCAGATGTTTAGGGTCAAAATTATGAGTTAGTGAACCAACTCCTTTCACACATGGCCATTATGTGTAAGAATATATAAATATTAGGTAAACAGGAAGTTGTTTAGCGACGAATCTAAAAACTTATCACACGGGTTTTTTTCTGGCTCTAGATCGTTCAGAGTTTAAATAAACAGTTTAATCCCGCTGCAAATGTTTGCACCTGTCCTAAGTCAGGAATCTGATGTACAGTAGTTGTCGTTTGTTTATGTAATTTATACGTGTTTCTCGTTTCTCGTTTTTTATATATACTAGACCGTTGGTTTTACCGTTTGAATGGTTTTACACTAGTACTTTTGGGGCCCTTTATAGCTTGTTGTTCGGTGTGAGCCAAGGCTCCGTGTTGAAGGCCGTACATTGACCTATAATGGTTTACTTTTATAAATTGTTATTTGGATGGAGAGTTGTCTCATTGGCACTCACACCACATCTTCCTATATCTATTTACATGGGAATTAATTAATCAAACAATTTTAATAACCAGTATTGTCATCAGTACAAAATACTTTGACACTAATGAAAGTTATTAAGATTTAATACAAGAAAACAATTGCTGAGATTTTTCTGTCTTTAGACAAGCACATAAATATATGGTTGGGTAATACCTAGTTGAAATATTAGAAATTACAACCCCACTTTTAAACTCTATCAGTGGAAAAACAAATAACTAATGTTATACATTGGCAATTGTATCCAATCAAGGTCTACCTTATTTTCACATGTTATTTTTTGAAACTGAAATAGATTTTATGATTTTCCCAATATGCATATTACTGCTATGAAAAGCGCACCTTAATCAGTCCCTATACCTTATAACAGCATTTTGAAGATTAAAGTAAGGACACAGGTGTCAAAACAAGTATTATATAATGATTGTTATGCATTAATTAGATGAAAAGAGTTTTACTGATGAATAATAGAAATATAAAGTAAGTTTTATTTGAAGTCAATGCCGTTGATATTTATACACAACATATTAAGCATTTTTATTACTGACACGAAAGTAATATATCTATGATGACAAGTAAAACCCAGTGATACAGTGCAGTTGGTGATGTCATAAAGGGGAAGCGGTTGTAGCATCGATAAAAACATAGATAATACACCAACGGGCCAATCACAGACCGCAAGTCGAATAAAAACATATAACAAGATTGCCAAAAAAGAGAAAAGACAGTTCAAAAAACTATACACAGAAGACATAAGATCCACAAGCAGTTCCTTTTCCGCTAGTGACACCGTCATCTTACTCCGGTTAAAATACACATGGATCATATACATTGTACTTTAGGGTACAGATATACCAAATTACACACATCATGATAGAGTCCGCTAACTTTTTAAAGAGATAATTTTACTATTGAAAATCCTTCATCTATTAGGTTCCTGGTAAGGAACAATACTCTATCACGGAAATCATGATAGAAAGCAGAAATCTTGGAATATTGTTTCAATTATAAGATGTACACTTCATACACATATACTGCTAGATTGATACTACATATAAATAAAAATATGTCAATTTGAAAATTAAGGTCATCTTGTCAAAAAGTTAGTTTTTAAACGGCCCTCATGTAGATTAAAGGTATTAAGCAGACCAAACTGTATCTCTGGTATTATTTTTTTCACTCGTATACACGTATATGTCTTCAGCAGAATTACAATCTTTGAAATTTTCATCGTGAGATCATCATCGTTATAGCGGTACTTAAATCAAGATTGATGTTGACTTCATTCATTCTACTTGATACACATTGGTATGAAATCTGCCTAATATGAAGTAAATATTCGACGAGAAGAGGAAAGCAGATGATTTTCATGGGAAGGAAGACTGTCTATTGTTCCATGAAAAGTGAACCAATACAATCAAACATTTAAACGTCTTGATGATGTTTGGTTTAGAAACTCGGATGAAATATATTTTGATCGATTTAATCTTTTATTTGTCTTACCTTACTAGTATCTCCAGATTGATTTATAGTGATATAATTGTTGTCAGCCTATATTTTGAGGTAAAAACAAAGTTTTATTGTTGCTATCATTTTCATGACATTGAAGTCTGAGAAGGACATGTTTAAAATACGAACACAAACTAAATTATTAACACTTTCTGTCCACAATGATCGTCATCAGAGTGACAGCGAAACACCGAGACATTTATGTATCCCATACGTTGACGAAATAAGACGATACTAAATGGGACAACACATATACAAGTAGAAGGAAAGACGACACCTTAGATGATGATGACGAAGGATAGGTGTTTAAAGTCCAATTACAAATATTGCTTGCATACCAGGACGTGAAGGAGAGGCTAAATATACCAAAGGGATATTAAAAAAAAGTATAATAAAAATACCGAACTCCAAGGTAAATTCCTAAAGGGGAAGTCCATAAAAAATGACAATATCATATTTATCAATCAACGGAACAAGTGAAAACAACAACTGTCATGTTCCTGACTTGGTACAGGTATTTTCCGAAGAAAATAGTGGGTTAAATCTGGTTTGATAGCTAGCTTAACCTCCCTATTGTACCTCATAAGTCAAAAACCAACTGACAATGACATAGCAAAATTCCAAAAAACGACCGGAAAAAATATTTGAATACATGAAGAACATTTGAAAAGATTAAGGAGTATCTTATTGAAAATTACACAAATTTGTGATCTATTATTCGCATGTATACCGAAACAGAAAATATATCTTTCGATTGACCTTCGTCACTAAAGAACCACAAAACTTTAAATAGAACTTTCGGTGTTAGTCTTAATTATGCAATGTAAACTTATTATTATCATGACATTCATTGATAGTCCTATACAATTTTCATTCATTAATGAGATCGCTGTAAACATTTTCTTTCGTAAAGGCAACCTGAACACTTATGAGCTTTCCTTTAAAAATCAATTTATTAAAAAGAATAGAATGTCTGAAAATCAAAACTGCTTATATTATTTTTTCGAACATAAAGACATGACAGTGTAGCTTCTTTGAAAAAAAATCTTTAACAGATTTATATTAGTCATCCAGTTTCCAAATCTCTAACATGATTTAGAAATAACGATGAGTTAAATTCATAAAACAATTGCCCATTATTTCTTGAAATATGTAAAAATAAGAAAAATGTTCATAATAACTTGTTTCTATATCCGTTTAGACTTTAACCTTAAGAATAATTCAAGTTGTAGTGATCTAATCAAAATTTCTGCTTGAAAATGTATACCTCGAACTCTATAACGATTTCAAAAGTACCACCAAAACAGAAACCACAAGTAAAATAATGACACATATAAAATGTTCCATGTGGTTTGATCATGACCAAGAAGAAAGTTCAATTTAAATTCAATTAAATCTATGTACAACGAATTAAGTAAACAAAGCAATCAAACGTCTGTATACAAATTTATAAAAAAAGAAAATGTGATTAAGGCATTTATGTTAAATTCAAAAGGAAACTAAAAGGAAAAAACATAATGCCACCATTTTGTCTCAAGCTGTTAAAGTTTCTTATTAATATGTCAAGCTAATAGACGCCTTACATTATCATGATTATGAGTCAAGATGCAGAATATTATATTTCATTTCTGTTTCCGAAAATTGTACAGAAGGTTACGTTTTAAAAACCAAGATATTTTAAACAAAGTTTCAAAAAATTGTTAGGATTGTTCGGGTTTTTAAAATTAAAAGCTGTTACCGCAATGTAAACATTTTACATTACATTTAAAGATTTGTATCGACGTATATCAAAATTGAGGTCTTGACATAATAATTTCAATCGCAAGTCAGAAGAACATGTGTAGATTTAACACTGTTTTTTTTAACAAATATTTTCAGTAGCAATCAGTTTGGAATAACAAATGCGTAATCGAATATACATGACAACAATATGGGATTCAAAACTATACTCCCACTAATTTTCCAATACCTGATCTTTATCTAGAAAATCTAGCACATACATTTATACTTTTACATCTACATATATTTGCCACTCATGTTTGAAGCAAAAATAACTAATTTGTTTGAACTATTCAAACCAGATATTGCAATTATATTTTTGTGTTTGAATTTAGGTCTTTGTTTTTCCGATACTATCTACAAATGTTTAAAGTTTTCCTATAATTTAAAGTTTATACTGCATAAATGGTTAAAAAATTCAAATTATGTTTCCTTTTTTATTTTGTTTCAATTATAGATATTTAAAATATCTCGTCGGATTCAAAAACAGTTTCCACTCCGTTAGTTAAGAAGGTTTGAAAGAAAATATACAATAAACGATTAGCATATGAGTTCAAGGATATTTAAAATATATAATATACATAATTACTCTAAATATCGGCACAACAATGTTAAATCTGCAAATTTGCGGAAGCAAATTTTTGTTTTTCCCTCGCCGGGATTCGAACTCATGCTATTGGGATATCGAGACAACACCGCCTGCACTGTGTCCAGCGCTCTAGACCACTCAGCCACCTAGACTGAACTAAAACATTCAGCTTTCGTTGGCCTAGTGATACCTTTTCTCGTCAGTAGAATTTAGAGCTGTAACACAGTACATGATATATTAGGCATGAAGATGGAATTGATTGCAGATTAGCTAAATTATCTATCTTAAAAGATCGTAAGATGCAGTCACAGAAATAATTATTTAGATAATATATATATATATAAAAGTAAGATGTCAATAAATCCTAACCGCAGACAAAAGCTCACTCAACATTTGGCTTACATTGTTAATTGTTATTGTAAATGGAACAATTGTACGTTTAAAATATAATCGTGGTCTTTGCAGATACGTTGCTATGAAATCATAATTTAAAGGGCAATACACGAAAAAGACAACTGAAGGGATGGACACGATGTTCAATATATTCTTGAAAGATAAATTCACGCTCACAGTATTTGTTCCGTTGAAATAAGGCCCCTTATGCGATGCAGTGTCTTTCATGGTAATTTATCTGTATTGGTTTTTACATGCTTAGATAAATAGGGTATATTATTTGCAATTAAAAAACAAACGTCTTTCACATTTATCATGTAGTTATCAGTTGAATAGACGAATGGTTAAAATAGATTGGTGAACATGTATTGATATGTATGACGAAGAATTGCTCCTTTTTCTGTCGTGGCCCTTAAGAGTTAGCAAATAAGTGCGGGCAAGATGTTAATTTGGGGCAGGATGTGCTACTCTTCCGGAGCACATGAGATCATCACCGGTTTATGATGGGATTCGTGTTGTTCAGCCTTTAGTTTTCTATGTTGTGATTTGTATACTGTTGTATGTCTCTTGGTCGTTTTTTGTGTTTTGCAATGGCGCTGTAAGCTAGTCATCGATTAATTAGTTTGAATACCCTTGTGGTATCTTCCGCCTCTCTTTTATCCCTAAGTCTATCGTGATTGAGATATATAATATCTTATATACATAGGTAATATGTTTTATTCTTTTTTTATAGTTTTTACATGAACTTTGCTTTATACATGTGTTCCAAAGTGTATAACGTCACATTCATACGACATTCTAACATCATGCTGTACCTCATACGATAGTTAGAATAGGGAAAAATCCTGAATCGTCCGAACATATTATTTTTAGACAAACTAGATAAACACTGACATAATAACACCGCAATAAATATTGAATTAATTCAAATTTTGAAGCATATATTCAAATGATTACGTGGGAACGGTATCCAAATAAGTAACAAATAATACATCTTTTTCTGTTTTTAACTATTTTGTGTTCTGTTATCGTTTTTCTGTAACATGGTGTTGTCTGTTTTTCTTCAATCTATGGTTTGTAATTGCATCCTTAGTATCTTCTATCTCATCTTTTCACGATTTTCTAATCTCTATTTTTTTAATTAAAGAAGAATTGAGCCCCAAAACAAAACTTTCTTGTACATTAATTTATTGCTAAAGCAGTTATTTCGACTCATAAACACACCGATATCACATCGTCAAGATCTAACATATCGTATGAGCTTAAAACGTAAGCCGTAAACTCATAAAAAATACCAGGCGTATGATTTAGTTCGCCAGAAATACTTATTTGATTCAACGCCTGTTCTCTTCTCCTTACAGGCTACAGATATTTATATATTATCACCCTTGCTATTAGAGCCAAAACAGATAAAAGGACAGGAAACATATATTTGATTCGGGTTACCCTCCTTCTAGGCAAACGTGCTGGTTCACTGTAATTAAGAGGAATTTAAAGAAAATATTAATTGTGCTACTACGGATTTATAATCTGGTCAAATATATAATAAAATGTATGAGACCATCAGTAGTGTTTTTACGAATCTAATATGACATTTACTAAACTAAACATGTATCGAGATACTTTCAGTACTATGACTTTGAGCAGGACCTGCTTACCCTTCAGGAGCACCTGAGATCACCCCCAGTTTTGGTGGTGTTCCTGTTGCTCAGTCTTTTGTTTTCTATGTTGTTTTGTGTACTTGTGTTTGTCTATTAGTCTTTTTCTTTTTTAGCCATGGCGTTGTCAGTTTATTTTTGACTTATTTTTTGAATGTCCTTTAGGTATCCTTCGCTTCTCTTTTAAAGAAATATTTTATTAAATCATATCACAAATGTATATACCATAAACTGTCACAAATTATACAGGTATAGTGATACCATTAGAACCATCACTTGAAGAAATGTTTTACTATATTCTATCACAAATATAGGATTTATTATGGAAATATAGAATTTATTATGGAAATATGATTCCATGTACAGGCGAAGTGGATTTTTTACATCCATAGTTTTATGATAGTGTTACATGTAGTAATATAATTAACAAGTATAAGAAGTGTCTCTTTTTGACTTAATTGGAACCTTAACGTTGTTATAGTACTGTTGTTTGGAAGGCATTGACTCAAATGTTTAATTCTCATTAGCAAAAAAAGAGAAAAAGAATAAAACGCTTCAAGATAATGCTCCTAGAAATTACGGTAGCTGTGAACTTTTATTTATAAAACATGTTGTTAATCACTGGATTTCCGTTGATCTGTTAACCAAATAAGGTTACCAGTTTTTATTTAAGTTCATGTTCGTGTACCCAACATATCTTTATTGTTCATATGAATCAACATCACAAGTGTGATTATATAATCTTTATGTGTGATAGTTTGCTTTTCTATAGCTTACTATAGTTTAAAACAAAGTAGGCTGACTACCTAGCTATTTGATTAGAAAAAATAATTATACATGGCAAACTACGATTAATTTGATAGTATAGTCAATAATTTATAGTTCATTGTATCTGTGCCTACTGATTGAATTCAGAATAAAAGAGAGTATTATTTTATATCATTTATATGAATTATTCAGAATGAAAAAAATATACTAAGGCGTCGTCAGTTTTTATCGAAAACGGTAAAACGGAACTTGAGTGGATCTATTGTGTTTCCTACAAAACGTCGTCACAGTTCTCCAACAAATTTATGAATTATAAATTTTAATGTTAAAACAAATGTTTTAAAAGTCCATTCAATTTCATGAGCACAAAAACACTCATAATTCATAATTTAGGTATTGAAATTGAGCAAGATAATGGCAGTTAAACATGAACGCATGTATGAGGGTCTGGGGGTGTCTTCATTTAGTATTTTTTAAATCTTCAGTCCATTTTTTTTATTCTATATTTGTATGGCCGATTATTCTCTATTCTTTATATTTTTTGGTTTATTTTCCTCTATTTTTTTAATCTTTTTTGCCCTTTATTCTCTATTCTGTAAACCCCGTCCAGACCCTCATACATATTAAACTCTGGTATGGGACATATATATATACCTAGCGTGGTCAAATGGTACAAGTTCATAGGATGATGAATCATTAGTGGGCCCATAAAATTGAAAAAAAAAAAAATATTATTCAAGTCTTCAAAGTTATTTTTATTTCATTCATAAAATATAGGATAATATAAGCTGGACATTTTAGTGCAGCAGAGTCACTAGTGATGTCACTATGATGTCTGTAAAAAGTACAAATTGACATATCTGACCTAAAATGGCCATTTTACTCATCATTTTTGGACAGATAGATTTTACACAAGATTTTACCCTAAGATATATATCACACACATTAAGATTCTTGTAAAATACATCAAAATATCTTTTGGATAAAACCATACCTTATAATTAGCATATCTAAATATCAGTTAAGGGTATTTTGGCAGTTTTGAAATAAATGCAAGATGTTTCAAGCTCTAATGCATATATATAATACAAGATTAATAATTAAGATAGCTGTTGACTGACAGACTAGTGTCTAATGAAAAAGAAGGATGTTATTTAGTGAAATTACTATACTTCATGATTATTGAATTCGAGGGGCCAGAAAAGTTTCCTTATCACTCTTCCTCCTTTTCAATTGCTTGATAATGAGGTGTCAAATTTGATACTTTTTGATCGCTGTTTCCTAATAATAAATGATTGTTATTGCATCATAATATAGCGAGATATAATGGATTATATACTGCAAACCAACAAAATGAGGAGCCCGCATATGCACCAAGACAATAGAAATTGTGCCTTTCGAATGATAGTGATATATAATTTCATAAGCCACGATATGTACGTAAAGTTCCCTGCAATTAATTTCTACTGTATGTAAGAGGACGACCATTTGATATTCTGGGGAGGGGGGGCAGGAGGATTTTGAAAATAAATAACTCAGCCTTGATAATCACAAAAATAAATGGTTTGGTTTGAAAATAAATTACCTGACTTGCAATGTATTGAAAATAAATAACTCAGCAGGTCTAATCGAAAGAACGAGATGGCACCAGATTCTTCATAAATTCATCTTTTTTCCAAAAAAAAAAAAATCGGGAAACACTTCCCATATCTTTTAATAATAAAAGTATAAATATTATTTAAATATACTTGAAATGTCAGAAAATTGGTTTCATTTAACTTGAGGTTAATTGTCTCAGGAACACTTACCTCATTTTTATTAAATCAGGGCCGTAACTACATTAAGACAAATGCCTCATGTAGGAAATTTCAAAACCAAACGCTTGTCTCCATATCAAATTGTGTTCACCGTGAGTGCCTTGCAAGAAGCAAGTTCTGTTCTCCCTCAGACGTAGCCCCTGATTTTTCGGGATCAATGTTTCTTATTTATTTGTCTTTTGTTCATTGATTGCCCTTCTGTATTCTGTTAGCGTTGCATTCATTTTGTAATTTAGTAATTTTATTATTAACTTGATCATGAGTTTAAAAAACACAGCAGCCACAGACTTTACTATGTGAATTACATTTTTGCTTTATCATGCATATTTGTCTTACACTGAATCTATAACGTGATTTTGCTTTGAGACCAAAATATTGTCAAAAAATTATTTAAACAGAACTTGCATTTTCAGTTTAAGAAAGGGTCTGGGGAACACCCAGAAAGCATGATTTTGCATCATTTGTTCTATAGCTTCTTGGGCCTTCAGCGGTTCAAAAACCCTTCAAAAAATTTTTGCCTCGCTTCGCTCGGCGAAACATGTTTGCCAATACTTTTAAAGAGCCTCAGTTACAACCAATCTTTAATACTGTGTATGTATGCAATACATGTATATGCATTGGGGGATATAGAAGATTCATTTCTGCAGAGGATAATAATTAATTCTGATTAAATGGTACATAATGACTTGACTATACATGTATTATTTATAATAAACAAATAATTTAAAAATTGTATGTTTTCGAATATTATAAATATAGTTGTAAAATAAATAATCAGTCCCTTGCTTTAATGAAAATGAAAATCTTGCTTCAATAGTGCAGAAAATAGATAATCTGTCCTCTTAGTTTAAAAATAAATAACCGATCCAAAACAAATCCCCCTTTCCCCCAGAATATCAAATGGTTGTCCCTAAGAGTTATTTCTTATATACAATGTGAACTCGTTGATTCAATTTTATTGATTCTCTTTCTCAAAGGCTATATTTGTCTTATTAGATTGTCTTTAAATAAATTTAAATGCAATATAACTGTCCTCATTAGTATTACTTATAATTAAATAATTTTGTGCCAATATCAAACAAAAGTACATCGAAGATTAGAGAAAATTAACTCATACAACATATTTTAAATTATCGAAATATATAACATTGAACACGATAACAGTGTCAGCAATAAGAATTGATGAATATTATGTAGACGAAAAGTATGACGTACCAAATTATAAGCCTGGTTTCTTTGATGAGTGTTTACAACCAATGGGGCAATGCCAGGGCTGGTGGAAGTTTCGACCTTAAGGATATCACTAGCTCAGTGACCAGAAATCTTGTTTTGACATAAAATATCATTGATATGTTCATTTTTCTGTAAATTTACTGTTTATAACAAATGTTAAATTATTCCGAAACTAAGGTTTTTCCACTCAAGGGATAGAGTCTAAACCGTAATTGTCACAACCTTCCGAATTTTCAGTATTGTAATGCTTTTCGTATTTGATTTGGCTTTTTTACAGAAACATGGAGTACAAAAGTTTATTCTGGTATCTGTGATTAATTTATTTCATTTTATTCAAGTGAAATATTTTAAAAGTTGTTTTATTGATGTTAATTAATATAATGTATCTACCAATGACTTTTATGCAATTTATGCTCATTTAATGTCGGAAACCTGGTCCTATATGTTCTTCACAGTCTACCCGATGACGAAACAATGGAAACAAAAAGAGTTCATACAGCAGTCTCTATGTTCATTTAATGTAAAGAAAAAACTTTTATACCCACACAAATCGCTTTTAAAAAAGCAACGTTCTCATTAACGCCATCATCTTGTTTTTATTTAATTTGTAAGTTCTAAATTCTAAAGTTTCAAATTACGCTTAGCGTTTTTTTCATCTTTTGAATGTTTTAGTTTAGACCTTGGTTTCGAAAGTTGTACTTAATGGACAACCATGTTTTTGTAATTCGCTCAACTGTAGAAATCGGTTTTGTAGACAATGCAAACTATATATATCTTATAATTGCCTATCTTTATCACACAAATTTCATATAGCTACGGTTTGTATTTTACATAAGTAAAAAGAGATTACCATGAAGACATTCTGAATGAATAAGTTTCCATTCAAATTGTCTGACATTTTCCCCTGATTACATTTTTTCCCTCTGATTTTCATAGGAGTCTGAGTTCCTTTAGATCAAAGAAGCCATATCATTTAATTTCACATTCAGATATATTGATGATGTTCTTTCCATTAACAATCCAAACTTTTCTGATTGGGTGCCATTAATATATATCCCCCAGAACTAGAAATTAAAGAAACAACAGACACAGCTTCCTCCGCCCCATTTTTAGACTTATATCTCGAATTTGATATAAGCGGTCATCTCAGTACCAGATTCTATGACAAACGAGATGATTTTAATTTTGAAATTATCAATTTTCCCCACCTTTTCAGCAATATACCAACTTTAACTGCATATGGGATATACATTTCCAAACTCATTCGGTATTCAAGAGCTTGCAGCTGCTACTCAGACTTTACAAGACGTCACCAGTGTCTGAGCAGAAAGTTGAAGTATCAGGGTTATGTCAAAGAACGTCTCGTCCTTTTTCTTAAAAAGTTCATCGGATGATACCAAGACCTTGTTGATAATTATTCCGTATCAACTTCACGAATAATACGTGATGGTCGTCAAGTATAGATTCTAGGTACTGACGTTGTTTATCATCTTAATTACGTGTTACAGTGTTCCTTTTATTTGTCTTTGTATATTGTTAACCTTTACTGTTTAGTCCATTTTTGGTAATATACTTATGGCGTGGCTAGATATTTATACATCCCGCCATTTTGTTATTGTGCTATGGTAATTTTTGTATTCTTGTCTTTTACCTATTATGTCTGTTTGCTTTGCTCACACTTTATTGTCAATATAATGGAATTCTATGCGACTGTCATACAAGTGAGAGGCTTAGATAGCTATAAACCCAGGGTTAATCCACCATTTTCTACATAAGGAAATACCTGGACCAAGTCAGAAATATGATAGTTGTTTTCCATTCGCTTGATATGTTTGAGCTTTTAATTTTGCCATTTGATAAAGGACTTTTCGTTTTGAGTTTTCTTTGGAGTTCGGTATTTTTGTTATTTTACTTTTCAGTTATAGTTTATAGGCCTGTTAGAGGCAATCACAGTATGATTTTAATACCCCAAACCTGCGATTCTTACGATTACGATGCTAATTTCCATATAGATTTGATCCTTATAACATAAATTAAACACTTAGATATTTCATACTGTTAATAATCTTTCTACCTCAGATCTGTTTCCATTGAACATGTAAATCTCTTTGGATTGTAAATACCTTATGTTGAAAGAGAAGCATTAATTTTGAAGTATTTTATATTTATTACAAACCGTTTACCTATCTCAGTTAATACGCTTTGCTCGTGCATCTTAGCACTATACTAACTTTATTAAAGGGGTAAATTCAGTAAAAATTCACCCATTGACTTCATTGCAAACTTATTTTTGGAATTAAATGTATACCTGGTTTACCTTTGGAAATCAGAAGCTTTCATATATCATTCATTAAAGTATAAATGAAGCCCAATATTCTATAAACAATCAAAACATAGGGTCATGTGGCATTTTAAGGCCATTCACATGGTCATGTTTACAAACGCGGCAGCCTATGACATTTTTATCACGCACAATCACCGGAGATGTGCGGAGACCTGCGTCGCCTATGAAATTTTCTACAAACACTACATTCGCACTAGATTCCTCCTCTGACCTCCATTACTTTTCAATCCTTTGTAAAAAATTTACTGAATTTACACAAATAAGAGACATTTTTTTATTTCTTTCTTTTTTGTATTGATCATATAGGTGAATATTTTTTCAAATTTCAATTTCAATTCAAGATTCATAAATGCTGAATTTGTAGAGATGAAGGGAAATTCGAACCATAGCCCATGTTGTGTCCAATGTGTATTTTGTATAGATATGAAGTTGTACATTGACTGTTTTTAAAAGAATGATGTAAAATGATATGGTCCATAAAATGAATGGTTTTATGTGTTTGCTCTGACCAGTATTGCAAGTGCATCTAGGAACTAACGTCTTGATGTATTTTTAGCTATATTTTTCCTAATACGGAAGTTTTTGGCTATATACACTGTAAATACCCCAAAAAGGCATTTGAAATGCTTTTTAATTGCAGTTTCATACAAAAAAACAAACAATAATGTTTCATTTTACTAAATATGTGTTTTAATTACTGGTAAAGTTCAAAAACTGTCAATAACAAACACTCTGCAGTAATTCTTGTTAGGCCAACATCAGGGCGGTTTCTTCGTCCAAAAGAGGGTTCTATCTAAAACTGAAGTAGAAAAATGTGCAGAAAATGAAAATAAGACTGATTACGACCAAACTTTGCATTTGAAATATTAAAGTAACAATTTAAAATATTTTAAAGCAAATATTTGTCATAGAAATCCAAAATACAAACATTTTAAACAACAATTTCACAGATGGAGGTATCTAATCCTGAAAATTTGTACAGAATTTTTTTAATTTAAGAAACGCAATGAATGATGTAAAAATAATGCATATCTTCATATGGTCAGATTATTCGAGTGTTGCTTATTTGCAACTTTATCGGCAACTTAACACTGTCTCAAAGGAAGTTAATCCTTATTTAACATATGATTTTGCACATTATTAGAGGAATATATGTGCAATATTTGATGTAAAATGGGAGAATATTTATTCCTCTTATTTATTTTATAACTCTAAAAATTATTTTCTATTGTTTCTTTCAATCTGGACACAAAACTGATTTTTTTTCAATGGACTACGTGCTCCCCCTGTCTACACAGTGCATCTTTGCCAGTTGCAATCAAACATAGAATTTTGCATGATAAAGAACTTTAACTGTTTCCAAAGAGTTTTCGTTGCTTTTATATTTATAGGAAAAGAAGTATAACAAACGTACCGAACTTCAAGGCAAATTGAAAAAAGGAAATCCATAAAAACTGACAAAATCGAGCGCAAATCAAGGAAATGAGCTTTTGAAGCAGTGTATAATTGAAATTATCATAGTTTTGTTAAAATACTTTAGCTGGTAGTAAAGTTTAAATAATAATGATATTCAAAAGAGTTATGAGGAAAACGACAGTTGTTTTCCATTCGTTTGATGTGTTTGAGCTTTTGAATTTGCTATTTTATAAAGGACTTTCCGTTTTAATTTCCCTTGGAATTCGGTATTTTTTGTTACTTTACTCTTCACACTACATATGTTCAATGGATTTATCAGATTTGTAAACTACAGCTGCCACTAATTTATTCCATTTACTATTCCTGAACCGTATTGGTTACCCGAATGTAGCCCTTTTCGTGGTTTTTTTTTATTTATTGGTTTTTTGTCTTTCTTTGCTTGTGTTGTTGTCTTCCTTCTTTCACTGGGTGTTGTCTTAATTTTACTCTGTTTAATCATGCGAATAGCCTGCTTTCACTGTTTTAAGACAAATATGCATATATCTGTTGAAATGTAGTTGTCAATCATTTTCAGAGAAAGAATGTGTTTGATATTTGTAATAAAAAATAGCGAATAGAATTAAGTGAAAATTTCTCCGTCAAATATCTAAAAGCACATTCAAATTATCAGCATACATTGCTAAGGATATTAAAAATGATTTCAAGAAAAAAACAAATCTTTGTAATCTGGATTAAGTAGTCCAGTTTCAAAACATTAACAAAATTAATAGTAAACTATGACGTAAATGTGAAAAAACGTTGTCAAATTACATCAGATAAATAAAACGATTTTAATTACATGTTTCTATTTTAACTATGAAGATTAATCAAGCTTTTGAGATCTGTAATTATCTAATTAGGGTATTCGCTTTGGAAACTTAAAACCTACAATCGTAAAGGAATTCAAAATATAGAAAAGCTAAAAACGAATGTAAAACAAAATCAAAACGCAAAGCAAAATATTTACAATTAAACCTAAGCCTTTAGAAATTTGCAAGTGCAACAATAACATACAGGACAAAATAATAAAACAAACCTCAATATACATGTAATAAAACCTCAAAAGACAACTTTATGTAAACTTATAGTCTGAAATAAGTAACACATATCCATGTTATACGTCCAGTAGTTGAAC
The DNA here is from genome assembly GCA_017311375.1 of Mytilus coruscus. Taxonomy (NCBI): domain Eukaryota; kingdom Metazoa; phylum Mollusca; class Bivalvia; order Mytilida; family Mytilidae; genus Mytilus; species Mytilus coruscus. The sequence continues at coordinate 104,838,017 of CM029596.1, read as the reverse complement.
ACATCTTTACTCCACAAGTTGTGAAGAAGCTCGACAAGAAAAGAACAACGTCCAACCCCACCCCTAAAAAGAGAAAACCCAAACAAACTGAGGAAAGCATAAATAGAAAATAAATAAATAGAAAAACTGTCCTCGAAATAATAAGCAGAAAACTAACCACATGAACCTCACAAAACACTATGCAATGGTACAAATTATATATTTTTTCTTCAGGAATTTTGCTTAGAACGTTACGTGTTTGACCATGACATTTGTTTAACATCATATTTCTCGAAATTAATATGGATTGAATGAATAATTGAAAAAACAAGCGATAACATTTAACAAAAACTCTTAAGACTTTGCCGAAAAATTAAAATAACTGTTTTATTTCTTTTACATTTGGATGCAAATCAGAAAAATGTCTGTCGAATCAACAGATGAAATAAGTTTGGAGTTACAAATGCGTAATTGAATATATGCATGACGTCATATTCATACTTAACCCCACGATTTCACCAATACATGCTCATTAACTACAACATCAAGCAAATGCATGACAAACCCGCAGGTGATACTTTTAAATCTACATTTATTTGCCATTTAGGAAGAATAGCATATTGATTAAAAATGCATATTTAAATGCTATTGCAAATAATTGTTTTATGTGATGAATGTAGGTCTTTGTCTTTCAAATACTGCATATAAATATAAACATATTTTTTTATCATTGAAAATTCATAGTGCTCACATTGATCATTTTCTTCAATGAAAAATATGTAATATATACAAGAACTTTGAAATTTATTCCCTTTTTGTATGAAGGAGCATCCATTAGAATAATTAAAAAATAAAAAAAGGCAAGAAAAAAAAAAAGGTCAATCCTATACTATAGTTCAACATATGAAGGAGATTACATATTGAAATCATGAAAATGGCCAATCCCATACTTTTAAATTCCATCCTTTGTAGAAGACTCCATATATAAATCTCAAACTCATAAGTCAAGAATAAACTGACAACGCCATGACTAAAAAAAAAAAAGACCAACAGACAAACAATAGTACACAAAACACAACATAGAAAACTAAAGACTGAGCAACACGAACCCCACCAAAAACTTGGGGTGATCTCAGATGCTCCGGAAGGGTAAGCAGATCCTGCTCCACATGTGGCATCCGTCGTGTTGCTAATGTTAGTACAAACCCGGTAATAAGTCTCATTCTGTAGGTCACATTCGGGAAAAGGGACGGGATTGTAGTTACAACATTAGGGACATATCCGCTAACATCCGTGAAACGGATATTCCGTAGCGGTCAACCAACTCGTGATGGCGTCTGTAAAATTTACGAAGGGATGATTTCAACTTCACCACTTGGAACTCTTGGTTTAATAGCTTCCTTGTGAGCAGCAACCCTCTATCAAGGAAATCATGATAGGAAATACAAGCCCTGGAGTATCGTATCAACTGGGAGATATATACTCCGTATGCAGACGCTACTGGAATGTTGCTACATAGAAATGGAAAGTTCACAATTTGGAAGCTGAAATCATCTCTTTTGTCATAAAGTTTTGTTTTCAACCGACCGTCATTATCAATTTCTAGATGTAAATAGATATAAGAAGATGTGGTATGAGTGCCAATGAGACAACTCTCCATCCAAGTCAAAATTTATAAATGTAAACCATTATAGGTCAAAGTACGGTCTTCAACACGGAGCCTAGGCTCACACCGAACAGTAAGCTATAAAGGGCCCCAAAAATTACTAGTGTAAAACCATTCAAACGGGAAAACCAAGATAAGAGGTAAGTCAAGATATGAGGCAGACTTAACTGTATCTGTTGTATCCTTTATTTCAAGTTCGATGGGATAGACGCGTTCAACATAGTCAACAAATTTTGAATTATTTAGTGAGAGAACATCATCTATGTAGCGGAAAGTAAAGTTAAAGAATACTGCTAACTTCTTTTCTTCTTTCCTAAGAAGTTCCTGTATGAAGTAAGCCTCATATGAATAAAGGAACAAGTCGGCAAGAAGAGGGGCACAGTTGGTTCCCATGGGAATATCGATTGTTTGTTGAAAAACACGTCCCCCAAACGTAACAAATATGTTGTCAATCAAGAAATCAAGCATCTTGATAATGTCAGTTTCAGAGAATTTTTTGTTTGATTCAGAGTGATTTTTTACAAAGTAGATTTATCCCTCCCTAAGACAAGATACTTGTGTCTACGTTGGCCATACTTTTTTATGAAACAGAGCAGGACCAACTCTTTCAATTTGTCTTTAGTTTGAAATAGGAAATACTTGTGTAAAGTGTAGAAAAGTCAAATGTTTTAAAACTATTGCAACATGAAAGAGTCTTAGGTTGTATGCACTCTAAAAGATCTTTCGAATTTTTTAGTATCCACATCTGATTCACACCACCTCTAGAATATGTAGGTTTCACAATCACTTTGAAGCCCGGCTTTGATTGCTGATAAAATTGATGTTAATAATTTAGAAAGAGGTTTCGTGGAGCACTTGGAAGACCCAGAATATACATTGTAAGGACACTTATGCAGTTTAAGTATCCAATACAGTGAAGGAAGATCCAGTTCTTCATCTTTGGTTGAAATTCCAAAGGAACATAGAACAGACCTATGATTATCCAGGATTTCCTCTTTAATAAGTGTCGTTGGGGTATATGTTGAGTTTCCAAGTGAACTGTCAATACCTAATTCATTTATCAAGCAGTTTATGCAATGTGATTTACACACGATGTTGATTGAGGCTTTATCTGCGGGGACAGCAACATATTTGTCATGGAAGTAGGACAAGTGTTTAGCATCATTTGGGTCTTTAAAGATTGATGTAGCATGGATATTAATAGACCCATTCAGTTTCTTAATTCTGATTTGTATTATCGACCTCACAGCCTTAATCCATTCGGAAAGAGTATCTACGTCTTCTTTCTCGCGTTTATCCCATTGCCTGGCATAATCCTCGACTGAATCCATCAGTATTTTGAAGTTGTGTTTCATATTGACGGATTTATGCTCACGATATTTCGGGCCTTTGGATAACACATTTCGCAGAAAAGAGTTATTGACAATGTTTAGGTCACCAGTAATAACGTGGCCAGCCGGATTATATATGAATAGAGAACTAGTACAGGTGCAATCAGGAGGTTTAGACTTGAAGTCGTCAATATTGAGATCCTGCAACACGTGTTTGTAATTGAAAATTTTAGTTGTAATTAGTTTGGTATAGGTATAAGAAATGATAGATACAGACTGATCTTAAAAATAGGGAGGTATTTTCGAGTGAACTAATTTATGATGAAGGATATTGCCCAAATTGATGGCATCGAGACCTTTGTTGGCAAAGGAAAGTTTAAGAGAGGATCTTTTCTCTTTTTCATCTTTTCCAATGCAAACTGGTTTGAAAAGTCTGTGACTTTCAATATTAAAAATGATAGCTATAAGTTTGTATTGGTTTGAATGAGGGTTTGTAACAGTGGTTTCCAAACATAAGTTGTACAGAGAATGAAGTTTTGAATAAAGCTTCGTGCGAATGTAATGAATACCTAACGGCTTTTGTATAAATGGCAGCAGGTCATTAATAGAGCCATCATGGAGAGTAGGTGGTGTATAATGACGATGACCATGACTGCGTCTTCGTCGAGTAGTAGAGTTGAAAATGTTCATCACATTCATCGAGCTAGAGGAAGGACTAGATATAATACCTATACCATCAATTTTGTCATTGCTACCAAATGGTGTCGCAGTTCCCAATGGTCGAATCCAGTAGTCTTCTTTCTGTCTACGGAGAGGTTTCGCAAGATGAGGATTGTTAGTCCTGTGGTATATTTTTTCGATGATGCGAACTTGCATAGAAACGATTTAATGATCAGGCTGGTTAAATGCTGGTAAACTATGTCGCTAGCACTGTTGTTGATGTCTGATCTATGGCCGCACATACGTTAATTAGCCTTCCTTTCGTTTCACCGACGTATACCAATCCGCAAAAGTTACACTCAAATCCGTAGACGACATTAGTTGATTTACAATTCAGATCATCGTAGCTTCTGGTAAAATAAGACGTTTTGGTTAAATTGCTAGTGAATTGAGAATCTGTCATTAAAATTCCACAGGTTTTACAGCCTGTGGCTTCACATTTCGAAACGAGACAGTGTTGTTCAGAGTCATCAAAATCCAAAATGTCTTGTAGAAGAACTGAACACGGTTGCGTACGTAGATTATTGCCGTTGTCATTAGTATGATGATCTGATTATTAACACCTATTTTGTTCAAATAAAATTTAGCTAAAAATTAAAGAATGAACCGGTATATTTAATTTCGCCTCATAACATTTAACTTACGTGTAAACCCTACCAGGCTACATACAGATAACTATATTACAATAGGGATTTTTTTCAGTTTTGAAATAGTGAATTTCACATTTTTGAGTACATTTATATTTCCCAAAATCACTTGCATATCACATGTTTGTTCCAACATATCAGTTACTCCAACGTTCAATATTTCTTTTTTTATTGACCACAAACTCCTCTACGATAAATATACTTTAATTTTGATATCACCAGTACAATATATTAACAATTAACTTCAGTTATTCTTAAATTGTCACCTGGTAACTATACCATCAAAGATTGCTTAGTTTGTTAACAGAATAAGCAGTTATGGGCATAAAGTTCGATAACATTTGCTTTATTTTACTACCACTGAATCAGCATCCTTGTTGATAGACTATGTGTTCCAGAGAGAAACATCAGACACATGCGAATAATTGTCATAATTCTTGAACCTCTTCAGTGTTTTGTTGTGCTTTGTTGTGTTATGCTTTGTATCGTTTTGTTTTGTTTTGAAAATATTACTGTTTTTCTTTGAAAGCATCTGATGGTTGATGGAATAATTTGGATGTCCTTTTCAATCTTTTTTTCAATTTGATTATATCGTCTTTTGTTTGAACCTACATGCTTTGTCTAGATGACTTCTGATTCATTCCTTGTGAAATGCTGTCTGACTACGAACACGTCCAACATCCTTTTTATTCATATTTGAACTACGCTGTAGATGAAGATGGGCAGAAGTGGAATGTGAAATTAAAATAATCGTAAAGCTACATTTCCAACTGTTTGTAAAAATCAATTCTCGATGTCTGATTACAAATAAAAAAGGGGGTACACAATGCAATGGAAAAGAGGTAAAAGATTGCAATGGGAAATTCAAAACTCATCAGTCGATATAATCTGATAACGCCGTAACAAAAAACAAAAAGGCAAACAAGTTCACAAAACCCTACATAGAAAATTAAAAAATGAACACAAAAAAAATGGATGTAATCTTAGGAGCTCCGGAAGTGTAAGCAGATCATGTTCCACTAGTGGCAGCCGTCGTGTTTTCCATGATAGGTGAAAAATAGGTGATAAATCTCAATTGGTGATGTCACAATCGACAAAATCAAAATTTAGATTGACAATTACAATGAATCACTTAAGTATCATTGAAATCCACAAACTTTATAGTAGTTGCCCATACAGAGTATGTATATACCCCTCTTTCAGGAAGCAATAATATAGTAAGAGTTTCTTTCTTGTATAAAAACAAAAATGACAGAATGAATTTTATTTTTGCAAAGAATTCCGCTCAAGCTGGTGCTAGGGGCCGTTTAAACTTGCAGTTAGATGATTGTTTTTTGCTCCGTGTTGAAGGCCTCACTGTGACTTTGAGATGAAGAAAAGCAATAAAAGCGCTGTTCCTTTGCTTTTTGTGTGTTTTTTTTCTTCTGTGCATGTACTGATTTTGTGTCATGGATGGATACTCCATACCCTTTGTTTTTCTATTACAATTAAATGCGAGGCGAAGGATACCAAAAGGGACATTCAAACTCATAAGTCTAAAATAAACTGATAACGTCATGGTTAAAAAAGAAAAAGACAAACAGTACACAAAACACAACATAGAAAACTAAAAACTGAGCAACACGAACCCCACCAAAAACTGGGGGTGATCTCAGATACTCCGGAAGGGTAAGCAGATCCTGCTCCACATGTGGCACCCGTCGTGTTGCTCATGTTAATACAAACCCTGTGATAATTCTAATTTGTTGGGTCACATTCGGAGAAAAGTGGACGGGATTGTAGTTACGACAATTGGAACATATCTGTTGTCATCTGTGACACGGATATTTCATAACGGTCAACCAACTCGTGATGGCGTCTGTAAAATTTACGAATGAGGGACGATTTCAACTTCACCAATTGGAACTCTTGATCTAATAGCTTTCTTGTGAGCAGCAACCCTCTATCAAGGAAATCATGATAGGAAATACAAGCCCTGGAATATCGTATCAACTGGGAGATATACTCCGTATGCAGGCGCTGCTGGAATGTTGCTACATAGAAATGGACAGTTCACAATTGGAAAGCTGAAATCATCTCTTTTGTCGTAAATTTTTGTTTTCAACCGACCGTCATTATCAATTTCTAGATGTAAGTCAAGATATGAGGCAGGTTTAACTGTATCTGTTGTATCCTTTATTTGAAGATCGATGGGATAGATGCTTTCAATATAGTCACCTAATTTTGAATTATTTAGTGAGAGAATCCACGTTTAGTCTAAATGTCACAATCGGGAATAGAACAAAATCAGTATATCTACAGACCCAACGACCATTTTAGTATCTAAGAATCTAAGAGATCGCAAAACCAAACATCTATACATTATATCAGTCAACCTATTCTTGATGGGGACAGTTATACGTAGGTAAGGTCGATTTCATCCGTTTTCCCTCATAACTCTGATGTGATTGATGAAGTCCGTATAGTGTGAAGATGCACAAGCTAATATATTAATCAACCCAAATCAACAAATATGTTGTAGATGAAAAAAAAACATTCTTTTATGATATCATGATCATCTTTGGTGGATTTGCTGTTGGAATTAGTATGGTTCTTCACAAGGTAAGATTTTCATCACCGAGAACAAGGAACTTGTATCAACGATTCCCATTTTTTTAGAAAAGTTCTGTTAAAGAGAAACTGTAATCGATCTTTTAATTGAGCAGGGGAAATAGTAGCGTAGAGCGTAGTAAACTAAAAAAGAAGGAAAAAAAAAAAAAAAAGAAAACCGATATTACTACAAAATTATAAAGATTGTGATTGAAGTAGAATTTCAGACTTTTTTTTAGAATCCACATCTGATTGACAGCCCTGGTTGAATATTATATCTCATCACAATATTTGTGAAGGCCATCTTGTTCATGACATTGTCAGTTCGTTTTCTACTTATGAGTTTGAATATTTTTCTCGTATCTTTCCGCCTCTCTTTTACTGTAGAAAAAAAAATGTTAGTGTGAATTTTAGAAAGCTGTTGAGTCGAATATCTAGACAATCCGGCTATACATCGTTCTACATGAGTTTTTTTTTTTTTTTGTGAAGTTTGAGTATCCAGTATAAAGACGGAAGATGCGCACCGTCTTTTTATGTTGATATCAAAAGAAAGATGGACAGATTTGAGATTTTCCTAAATCTCGTTTTTCATGAATGATGTAGGGTTATATGTGGGATTATAATATTTGTAAATCAAAATATGCTAACCTCCCCTAAAGCACTTGAACTACTAGTAGCTAATCGTTATAAAGGTTGACATTATATAAGGTTGTTGTTTGTTGCTGTATATCATATTTGTTTTTCGTTCATTATTTTGTAGATAAATGTTAGTTTTCTCGTTTGAGGTGTTTTACATTTGTCATTTCGGGGCCTTTTATAGCTGACTATGCGGGTTTTACTCATTGTTGAAGGCAGTACGGTGACCTATAATTGTTAATTTCTGTGTCATTTGGTCTCTTGTGGAGAGTTGTCTCATTGGCATTCATACCACATCTTCTTATTTTTATATTGAATTGTTTTGCTTCGTGTGTTAAACTTTTGTAAAACAAATTTGCATTTTTTAAGTTGATGATCTCTTGTGTCTACATATACATCTATGATCATTTGATAATGATTGATAAAAATGCCAATCAAAGAGAGAATTATTTAAAATGGTGAAATTATAATAAACATGAAACAAATTTCTGTACAAAAGCAAAAATAAACCTGACTAACTTGAAATTCTGAAGACGTCATGCTATTTTATGGCTGTATTGTGAATATTGAGTTTATACAAATAAATGTGTACTGGAAAAATGTTTCCCTTTTCTACAATATTTGCCGTTACCAAAATGTATACAATTTTATTTAGAAATTATAAATTTCAAATGACCATAAGGTTGAAAAAAATTTAAATTGTAAAATTATAGAGAAATGTTTATTTAAAACATTACTACATGTTTGTATTATTCAGACAATATTATTATTTGATAATCAGCAATTCATGTTTAATTAACGAATAATTTACACATAAACAGCGATCTATTCTTGAGAGATACATTTCTTTGAAATTAGGCCTGAAATTTTACACAATAGAAGTTTGATTACTAATAATGGCGAACAAACATTTCATTAAAAGGTCAAAAGAAATAAAAGTCAGCTATTCAAATCACATAACCGATACAATAATTTACTCCCCCAATTCCACGAATAACTACTCGATTCTTAATATTGAACGAATTTACTGAAAAAGAAGACACCTGACATTTCAATGCATTAAAGTACAATTGAAGTTTTTTTTTATTGTGGACAAAAGTAGCAAACCGAGTACCACTTATTTGCATCAATATTCGTAACAGAAACTTTAGCCATGTTTCCTATGCCTTTATTCCTGTTTTATCACCCACTTGTTATACAGTTACTTCTGCTCTATATTTATATTTCCATTTACAAAAATATAAAAAAAAAATCCCTGCTTTTTCTACGTTGAACGGAATGCAAATTTGTAGAATTAATATTTCAGCTCTTAGCGTACGAACCGATAATCGATTCTGATTTTAGAATAAACATATTTTTTTATGTATTGAAGAAGATATTTAAGTCCTCAACAAATAAAACAAAGTAAATAAACAACGATTATTTTTTATATATCAAATATAAATATTTAATTTTACAAAGGGTCGGGTTTCTTTGGTGTTTATTTAATTATTTTCAATAGGTTGTTAAACGTTGGTGCTACTGTTCTACTTAATACCTAAATAGGATAATTCACTCCGCTAAATCACTGGCGTTTGTGGAGTGGATCCCCTTTTTTTTGTGTGTTTATATTTTATTTAAAAATATTTTTTCATATTTCGACTTATATTAACTTAGTTTTACTTATTTAAGGTGTTCAAAGACTTTTCAATGCGATTTAACAATATTAGTAAAAGGATAGAGGGGATTTTTTTTTACTAATATTGTTAAATCGCATTGAAAAGACTGAACACCTTAAATAAGTAAAACTAAGTTAATGTAAATTTAAATACACGAATAAAAAAGGGGGATCCACTCCACAAACGCCTGTGCGATAATGTCTAAAATAGAGACTGAACCGGTAAATGTAAATGTTCGAACCTCCTGGCAGGTGCATTCTACCCCCAATTTATATTTTCTAGGATTGACAGTTTTCCAACCGACGGTCAGTGATTCTTTCAAGGGACTCCAGCTTTCTCCACCAATAAAGACTGGCCGCCACGAAATAGCCTTTATGTCAAAAGTGGCGTTAAACAACAAAATGCAATCAATCAATCAAACAGATGGCCAATTAAGCAAACATATTTAATGTTTAACTATGTCAGCTGTATTTTTTACACGCTATCAATCTTGATTATTTAACTTTAAATCTATTTGACAATGTCTTCGATGAAATGATTTAACATCGAAATACAGTATAATGAGAACTGTATTAACCACGTTCGACGCGTTTTTGTTTTCAAAGTTTTGTTCAGAAAGGCTCGAAACCAATAGTCTGGAAACGAATTGAAAATGTAAGAAAATGTCTGTAGCTGTTCCTCAGGTTATTGAGATTTCAGGTGTTCTACATATCAGTGAATGATTATAATCTCTACTGCAGTGTCTATTTTTCACTCCACTACTGTTTTTTTTCCTCAGTTATGTTATAAAAAGTGGAATGAATTTAAAATTGGTTTTCTTCAATAACACTATATATCGCAATTCTTACAAAAGAAAAGAAAATGCCGTAAAAAGGCAAGTTTTGAATATAAATAAAAAAAAAATTAAAATGTCATTAACACAGCAACCTAAAACATAAATATTTTAAAGATACGGTAAAATGTACCTTTATGAGGGCTTTTCGTCTATAACCTGCTACATCAAACTCAACTATTTTAAACACGCACGTACTAAAAACTTTAGTGAATGTCAACATTCAAAATATGAAAAAAGATAACAAACCAAAGGATCTAATGGTATAGCTAAAATCATCTTTTCGATCGTTTTACGGCTACCATCGACAGCTAATTTGTTTGTTACATTGTATCTGCGTCACAGATGATGTCTGATGATACACTTGTTATATTTGTAACATGTAATGATCACGATCGCAATCCTGTCCCGTTTCCTAATCATGACCTCATTAAATACGATACACTGCATCTTATTTTTTTTCAGCCGATATACTATCTTGTTTAGGGAGCTATCATTTGATTTTTATGAGGGGGCTAGGATAAAAATTTTGTCCTGCATTTTTTTTAGTTGTAATATCTGTCCTGCCTTTTTATTTTTCTATTCGGTCCTGCCTCTATTCGGTCCTGCCTTTTTTTAAAGTTTATCCTGACTTTTTTTTACCTAAATTGTCATCCTGACTTTTTTTTGCAAGTGTCTCATCCTGCCCCTTTTTTACTTAAAACTCCTGCCCTGCCTATTTTTTCAAATTTCTTCCTAGCCCCCATAAAAGTCAAATGGTAGCTCCTTAGGTACTCATACTTCATAAGCCTTCACATGTTTGGGTTTGAGCGTTCTTGACACACTTACAAAAAAGAGACGAAAACATATAATCTTCAACATAGACAGGTGTCTTAATATTATGTCGAGTTCTAAATCGTCACGATTATAAAATGTTATGAATAAATTAAAAAAAACATGAAAAATATGCCATCAACACATAATTCTCCAAATAACAAAATATATAAGATATGACACCATCCAACCACTGACGAGGTTCCGGACTTTGGACAGATCATATGAATATTTCATATATATTGACCTTAGATAGATTTTTAGGTCCTTTTGTAATATAGTTCTTCAACTGTTTTGGTTCTTATACATCATTGGCTTTCAAATATTTTTTGAGCGTCCTAATGAAGTTAAATCCAGAAAAGCGTTTCGTACGCATGAAATTTATAACGTGTTGTTTTCATTTTTCCATGTATATGGTGGGGTTTAACTAGTAAATAAAGAATTTAGCTCTCCCTCTTTCATCTTAATCAGTAGACTTACAAACGATACATAAAAGAACAGAAATATAAAAATCAGTACATAAAAACACTAACTCTGGACGTGCTAAAGTAATCGTATAATAAATAATAAAATCACATGAGAAAAAAAAAAAAAAAAAATAACAACACTATACTGCATCAAAGAATGCTTGCTCAAAGTACTTTACCTGCTGATATGTAATCGTGTCGTCCTACATACTAATAGAGATTTATGGAAGATTGCATACAGTAACGTCAAGAATAGGACAGGAAGATGCGATCTGGTCACATACTGTATGTGAGATACTGATTGTTATAACTGTCTGGAAATATCTCAAAATGTACACACTGGATACCGTAAATATTTACGTTCATGGGAGTGATTAATTTGAAACTGTTTCTCATATGTGTTTGATTTAATTGATTGTAATCCTCAAGAGACTACGTACATTAAAAGGTAAATGATACAAAGACAAAAACTTGTTGTAGAATGCAACTAATCAGACAGGGAACGGCACCCATTTATATATATATAATTACTCTAAATATCAGCACAACAATGTTAAATCTGCAAATTTGCGTTCTTCCCTCGCCGGGATTCGAACTCATGCTATTGGGATATCGTGACAACACTGCCTGCACTGTGTCCAGCGCTCTAGACCACTCGGCCACCTAGACTGAACTAAAAATTTAGCTTTCGGTGGCCTAGTGTTACCTTTCCTCGTCAGTAGAATCTAGAGTTGTAACACAGTACATGATATATTAGGCATGAAGATGGAATTGATTGCAGATTAGCTAAATTATCTGTCGTAAAGGATCATAAGATGCAGTCACAGAAATAATAATTTGTACGTCTAAACAAGTGACAACTCTACGACAGATCCATCCATTGGGTCACCAGTGAAGGTGATACACGGCTGAAAACACATATTATATTCATAATTACTCTAAATATCAGCACAACAGTGTTAAATCTGCAAATTACATACAAAATACATATATTGTATATCATTTGTTAGTTCATGCGGTGGTCAGATGACCAATTTTTTTTTGGTCATAACAATTAAACAAGTTATTTCGGGAGATCTTTACCACTTTTCAGTCAAAGTGTCTTTCATAAACTAAAGTAAATATTGATTAAATTTTAATTTGGTTTGATCGAAAGCTATCGTTTCTATTTTTCACTTTATGGCTGTGGGAAGTTTCATTTGAACGAGAATATAATGATTTTATAGTATACAATTAGAGTTCTACAAACTGAAGATAACAATAATTATCATCACTAAGATTAACATGTAAAAGTGGCGTTAAACAACAAAATGCAATCAATCAATCAAACAGATGGCCAATTAAGCAAACATATTTAATGTTTAACTATGTCAGCTGTATTTTTTACACGCTATCAATCTTGATTATTTAACTTTAAATCTATTTGACAATGTCTTCGATGAAATGATTTAACATCGAAATACAGTATAATGAGAACTGTATTAACCACGTTCGACGCGTTTTTGTTTTCAAAGTTTTGTTCAGAAAGGCTCGAAACCAATAGTCTGGAAACGAATTGAAAATGTAAGAAAATGTCTGTAGCTGTTCCTCAGGTTATTGAGATTTCAGGTGTTCTACATATCAGTGAATGATTATAATCTCTACTGCAGTGTCTATTTTCACTCCACTACTGTTTTTTTTCCACAGTTATGTTATAAAAAGTGGAATGAATTTAAAATTGGTTTTGTTCAATAACACTATATATCGCAATTCTTACAAAAGAAAAGAAAATGCCGTAAAAAGGCAAGTTTTGAATATAAATAAAAAAAAAAAAATGTCATTAACACAGCAACCTAAAACATAAATATTTTAAAGATACGGTAAAATGTACCTTTATGAGGGCTTTTCGTCTATAACCTGCTACATCAAACTCAACTATTTTAAACACGCACGTACTAAAAACTTTAGTGAATGTCAACATTCAAACTATGAAAAAAAGATAACAAACCAAAGGATCTAATGGTATAGCTAAAATCATCTTTTCGATCGTTTTACGGCTACCATCGACAGCTAATTTGTTTGTTACATTGTATCTGCGTCACAGATGATGTCTGATGATACCCTTGTTATATTTGTAACATGTAATGATCACGATCGCAATCCTGTCCCGATTTCCTAATCATGATCTCATTAAATACGATACACTGCATGTTACTTTTTTTTCAGCCGATATACTATCTTGTTTAGGGAGCTACCATTTGATTTTTATGAGGGGGCTAGGATGAAAAATTTTGTCCTGCATTTTTTTTTAGTTGTAATATCTGTCCTGCCTTTTTATTTTTCCCTCTATTCGGTCCTGCCTTTTTATTTTTCACTCTATTCGGTCCTGCCTTTTTTTTTAAAGTTTATCCTGACTGTTTTTTTTACCTAAATTGTCATCCTGACTTTTTTTTTGCAAGTGTCTCATCCTGCCCCTTTTTTTTACTTAAAACTCCTGCCCTGCCTATTTTTTTCAAATTTCTTCCTAGCCCCATAAAAGTCAAATGGTAGCTCCCTTAGGTACTCATACTTCATAAGCCTTCACATGTTTGGGTTTGAGCGTTCTTGACACACTTACAAAAAAAGAGACGAAAACATATAATCTTCAACATAGACAGGTGTCTTAATATTATGTCGAGTTCTAAATCGTCACGATTATAAAATGTTATGAATAAATTAAAAAAAAAACATGAAAAATATGCCATCAACACATAATTCTCCAAATAACAAAATATATAAGATATGACACCATCCAACCACTGACGAGGTTCCGGACTTTGGACAGATCATATGAATATTTCATATATATTGACCTTAGATGGATTTGGTTATTTTTTAGGTCCTTTTTGGTAATATAGTTCTTCAACTGTTTTGGTTCTTATACATCATTGGCTTTCAAATATTCGTTTTTGAGCGTTCCTAATGAAGTTAAATCCAGAAAAGCGTTTCGTACGCATGAAATTTATAACGTGTTGTTTTCATTTTTTCCATGTATATGGTGGGGTTTAACTAGTAAATAAAGAATTTAGCTCTCCCTCTTTCATCTTAATCAGTAGACTTACAAACGATACATAAAAGAACAGAAATATAAAAATCAGTACATAAAAACACTAACTCTGGACGTGCTAAAGTAATCGTATAATAAATAATAAAATCACATGAGAAAAAAAAAAAAATAAAAAAAATAACAACACTATACTGCATCAAAGAATGCTTGCTCAAAATACTTTACCTGCTGATATGTAATCGTGTCGTCCTACATACTAATAGAGATTTATGGAAGATTGCATACAGTAACGTCAAGAATAGGACAGGAAGATGCGATCTGGTCACATACTGTATGTGAGATACTGATTGTTATAACTGTCTGGAAATATCTCAAAATGTACACACTGGATAAATATTTACGTTCATGGGAGTGATTAATTTGAAACTGTTTCTCATATGTGTTTGATTTAATTGATTGTAATCCCTCAAGAGACTACGTACATTAAAAGGTAAATGATACAAAGACAAAAACTTGTTGTAGAATGCAACTAATCAGACAGGGAACGGCACCCATTTATATATATATAATTACTCTAAATATCAGCACAACAATGTTAAATCTGCAAATTTGCGTTCTTCCTTCGCCGGGATTCGAACTCATGCTATTGGGATATCGTGACAACACTGCCTGCACTGTGTCCAGCGCTCTAGACCACTCGGCCACCTAGACTGAACTAAACATTTAGCTTTCGGTGGCCTAGTGTTACCTTTCCTCGTCAGTAGAATCTAGAGTTGTAACACAGTACATGATATATTAGGCATGAAGATGGAATTGATTGCAGATTAGCTAAATTATCTGTCGTAAAGGATCATAAGATGCAGTCACAGAAATAATAATTTGTACGTCTAAACAAGTGACAACTCTACGACAGATCCATCCATTGGGTTACCAGTGAAGGTGATACACGACTGAAAACACATATTATATTCATAATTACTCTAAATATCAGCACAACAGTGTTAAATCTGCAAATTACATACAAAATACATATATTGTATATCATTTGTTAGTTCATGCGGTGGTCAGATGACCAATTTTTTTTTGGTCATAACAATTAAACAAGTTATTTCGGGAGATCTTTACCACTTTTCAGTCAAAGTGTCTTTCATAAACTAAAGTAAATATTGATTAAATTTTAATTTGGTTTGATCGAAAGCTATCGTTTCTATTTTTCACTTTATGGCTGTGGGAAGTTTCATTTGAACGAGAATATAATGATTTTATAGTATACAATTAGAGTTCTACAAACTGAAGATAACAATAATTATCATCACTAAGATTAACATGTAATAGAGCAGATTGATTAGTGCTGTCCCTTGCTTAAATCGTTAATTACATTTTTCTCTATTTATTTTCAGGATATCTGTTATATTTGAGACATACTGATTTGTTTAGTAACGGTGTTGTCTTTCACGATACAAAATAGCCATGAAAAAGTCCTTATTATATCGAAATGATCACGAGTTGCCATTAGAAATACACTGACGTGAATAACATGTTGAGGGAAAACTATCGTTTAAACTAGATACATAGTGTTAACTGTTTGGAATTAATCACACCCATCAATGTAAATATTTGTACATAGTCTATAATTTATTGCAATCAGTGTAAATTGATACGTTTACAGATCATCCCTTTCTTTTTCCTACTTAAAATGCATGATATGTGTTATCTATGTCATTTTCCATAGTATAGTAGATATTATTTATAAGATTATATTTCTTTTACTTAATCGGTTTTGTTTTCACACGATCGCATGTTTATTTATATTTCCATTAGCAGCATGCAAATGTTGCTATATAAAGCGTTTTGTAGATATAAAACAATAGATTGCACAGGCATTACAAAAAGTATGTTACTAGAAATAGATTGTAAGACTCCAAATGTAGTCCAGTAGTACATGACATGAAATATTCGTGAATTTTTTTAAACGTAACATTGTTAGTTTTTATTGAAATTTCTCTTATAATTCTTGGTAATATGAAATGTTGATATATCAAAACAAATAAAAGTCTAGTTTTATTATGAGGCCTATGTCGTAGTGGTATGTTTGTGTTGCTTTCGTCCTTAAAACAATTGTTTTGATGTCGATTAATAAACATTTGTTTTGCTGTCGATTAATAATATAACAGTTATCGATTTCATATGATGCCTATACTAGGTTATATCTACCAACAGACAAAGATCGATCCTCGGTCGATATATGTATGTTAGGTCAACATAACTTCGTATCGACCCCATAAAAAAGCCTTTTTGATTGACAGCATACAGGTTAAAAGGAAGTAAATAAGTTGGCGGGCGCCACCTAGTTTTAAAGTCCAAGATAATAGGTTGAAGTAAATTTATTTTCTGCTGCCCTGTTAATCAGAAAAGAAAATTGAAATAGTGAGAAATGAAGGTTGACTATTCGTGAAGAAATAACAAGAAATTTGGAGGAAACTCTTTGTGATCAGCAAAATTTCTGCGCAAAAATAAGCAAGGGATGTTCTTCATTCACACTATTTCGAAAATTTCGGAACCATTGAGTACCGTTAAAAATATTTTATTTTTCTATCATAAAAACTGCAGCACCATATGTGTTTTGCAGTTTTATTCATACCCAAAGGTGTTGAAAATTCAGAATTTGACAGTTTTGTCAATAAATTTGTTATAGTGGAAACGCAGTACCAAAAATGCTACCATTGTCGGCTATGTAAATAATTACCTCATTGTATCCTACAAGTACATGTGTGAAAAACCATTCAACAGAAGACCTTGAACTGGCATTATTTGATATGAAAAAAAACCAGTGGATTAAAAAGTTAAATAACTAAACAAACTAGATACCGAATGTACTCAAACAATTCCAATTACATTCGATTTTATCTTAATGAATGTCAAATACGTATTGATTATCGGATTTTCTGCACATTGATATCGTAGAATATCAGCCGCTAGCCAAAATGTGAACCTTTTTGGCGAGTGAGCGCAGCGAAAATCTTCGAAAATTATATACTTTAGACGTCGATAAGACATTAGACTGGCAGAAATGAGTATTATATTTTTAAATCTGTGTCCAACATATTTTACGTTATGGCTCCAAACTGCGAAATACTCATTAAACATACCAGACGCGCGTTTTGACTACAGAGGACTAAGCAGTGGGGCTCAAATTATAACAGTTGGAAGGTCAACTCAAATTCAACGGGGAAGAGCATTAATAGGCGGAAATTCCGCAAGTTGTGCTAAATACGACTAAGGCTATCTTTGCTTGGGTGTCGAAAAAACCCAAGTATTTCAAGTAATTCAACATTCTATAAACAGTAATTTTACAGAAACTGAACATATCAATAATATTTCATGTCAACACAAAAGTGCTGACCACCGGGCTGATGAAACCAGAGACTGTCAATCTTGACATCGATATTTAACTATGATGCAAAGGCTTTTTAGACAAAAGGATTGTTTGCTTTAAGATCTTTTTTACAAAAAGTGGGAAGTTTAGCTAGCTATTAAACCAGGTTTACCCCCCATTTTCGTCGGGAAATGCCTGTAACAAGTCAGAAATATGGCAGTTGATTTTAACTTGCTTGTTGATTGCGTTTGATTTTATCAGTTTTTATGGACTTCCATTTTTTAAATTTGCTTTGAAGTTCGGTATTTTTGTTATACTTTTTCATGTTAATGTGCGTAAAAAATCATATTTCGTAAAGGCCTTTGCGGATTCCTATTTTGTTTAAAAGCTATATTTCAAATGCACAGTTTAGGTTAAACACGTCAATTTCGACATTTAATGACATCAAAGTGACATACATCTATTTTATCAACCTGTTTATTTATCAATAGGAATGTTTGAAAAATAGGTAAGCTGTTTATTTATCAATAGGAATGTTTGAAAAATAGGGAAGTATGTTTTATTTTTGCAGTTTCAGGGGCCAAATACTAGTAGTGGCCTCTCTCACACCTCATCTTTTGGTTTTAATGACTGATGATTAATAGTCTTTTAAATATATTCACTCCTTTTTTTAGACTCATAGCTATTTCTAGCTTCACATACACAGGCACTTGTCTCTGAAAAAAATATCAATATACTTTAATATAACATAAGGTACCTAACTCGTATTTTTGAGAAAGGACATCCTGCCGCGAATTTCCGTTATATTTCGATTCAGCGGTTGTCAATCACACTGAACCTTGTAATTTCGTAAACTACATTAATTTATCTACAAAATGGTGCATAATATGCCTATTTCAGTTGTCGGAATCATTCGAAGCAGGCCTTCCAAGTAGGTCAACCGTAAATTATTTCGTCTTCTCATAGCCAAAAGGCAATGTTAGTCTTGAATAAAAATCAAACATCTGTATATTTTTGTATGTTAATTATCATATTTACTCCTCTTTTTCAGTTAACTGCATGCAGTATTGGACGAAAATTATCGAGATCTGTTTTTTCCCAGAATTGCTTAATCATTAACAACAATATACTCTATTTTACTGAAAAGTAAGAAAGTTGATTCATTTATTTATTGTTCCAAATTGACCCTTTTGTTATGATCATAGTTTTTTTGAATGAAAAGTGTTATATTCTTAAAATCGTCATAGACTTTTATCTTCAAAACATATGATCAAATTATTCCTACAGACCTAGCACTATCTCATTTATGTTAACATCTTTGATATTGATTAATATGAAAATAAGAAGATGTGGTATGATTGCCAATGAGACAACTCTCCACACAAGAAATGTCACAGAAATTAACAACTATAGGTCACCGTACGGCCTTCAACAATGAGCAAAGCCCATACCGCATAGTCAGCTATAAAAGGCCCCGAAATGACAAATGTAAAACAATTCAAATGAGAAAACTAACGGCCTAATTCATTTTGATCGTTTATCATTTTCAGTTCAACCTATAAGCATGATAAATAAAGAATGTCATTCTGATATGACAGTCGTTGTATAAGGAAAGAAGACAGTTGTACGTCTTTCGGATATTCCTATGCAGTGGAAAGAAAATATGAAAGATGATCTAAGTGACTTCAGTTGAAGGTCCAACAGGAAACGTAAATTGAGAGGACAACACATGATTCCAAGATAATGTGTCTCATAACCTTTTATCTGCATATAATTGTCTGCAAACAACCATTAATGAAACGTATTTATCCATATCTTAATTAAACAAAGTTCGAGTAGTGTTTTACCATAAGAACAAAACATGTTTGGAATAATATTTATTTTAGCAAGTAAGATTATCCCAATATGTAAACAAAAGGGGTAAAACAGTTATCTCATTATCGTCACTAAGAAGATCAAATAAAAATTATACACATGACTTTCTGAACCTAAAAAGTGATTTGTTTTTTTCTTACCCATGAGAATTCAACGATAAAAATATAGGGTCATCTCTGGAGTATTAAACACATTACACAAAGTATGTTGATGGACGAAAACAGAATTGATTCAAAGATAGAAATATCCTTCTCTTTTAATTAATATATAATCTCCTTCTTTTTTTTCGAATTGTTTGAGAAGTCAATTATTGACACAAAAATGTGATATAAATTAGAGTTACATTTTTGAATGTTAAGTTGTTGGTCTGTCTCAGATACGAAAACAAATTTTGTTTAAATTTTTGTGTGCAATGTTCATTTATAAGCATCAGTCAGTTCTGGTCGTCATCGGTCTCGCTTAGTTAGAAGTTCATCCGATTCCTTTAAGTTTTACAGTTTACAAATTTGGTGATGTCTTATGGTTAGATAAGAGTCAATTACCAATCCGCTACGGCGTGATACCTAATCACTTGATATAACTTGTATCAAAATATTGTATAGGGGTAACACGACGGGTGTCAGATGTTGAGCAGAATCTGTTAACCCTTCCCGACCACCTGATATCCTCCCCCCCGTTTTTTTGTGCGGTTTGTGTTGCTCAGCGTTTAGTTTTTTACGGTGAGTTTTGAATATTGTTATAAATCTTTTGGTCGTTTTTCGATTTTTGTCATGGCCTTGTCAGTTTGTCATCGACTTGTCAGTTTGTCATCGACCTGTGAGTTTGTCATCGACTTGTCAGTTTGTCATCGACTTGTGAGTTTGTCATTGACTTGTCAGTTTGTCATGGCCTTGTCAGTTTGTCATCGACTTGTCAGCTTGTTATGGCCTTGTGAGTTTGTCATCGACTTGTGAGTTTGTCTTCGACTTGTGAGTTTGTCATCGACTTGTCAGTTTGTCATCTACTTGTGAGTTTGTCATGGCCTTGTCAGTTTGTCATCGACTTGTCAGTTTGTCATGGCCTTGTCAGTTTGTCATCGACTTGTCAGTTTGTAATCGACTTGTGAGTTTGTCATCAACTTGTGAGTTTGTCGACGACTTGTCAGTTTGTTATCGACTTGTCAGTTTGTCATCGACTTGTCAGTTTGTCATCGACTTGTCAGTTTGTCATGGCCTTGTCAGTTTGTCATCGACTTGTCAGTTTGTCATGGCCTTGTCAGTTTGTAATCGACTTGTGAGTTTGTCATCAACTTGTGAGTTTGTCATGGCCTTGTCAGTTTGTCATCGACTTGTGAGTTTGTAATCGACTTGTGAGTCTGTCATCGACTTGTGAGTTTGTCATCGACTTGTGAGTTTTTTACGGTGAGTTTTGAATATTGTTATAAATCTTTTGGTCGTTTTTCGATTTTTGTCATGGCCTTGTCAGTTTGTCATCGACTTGTCAGTTTGTCATCGACCTGTGAGTTTGTCATCGACTTGTCAGTTTGTCATCGACTTGTGAGTTTGTCATTGACTTGTCAGTTTGTCATGGCCTTGTCAGTTTGTCATCGACTTGTCAGCTTGTTATGGCCTTGTGAGTTTGTCATCGACTTGTGAGTTTGTCTTCGACTTGTGAGTTTGTCATCGACTTGTCAGTTTGTCATCTACTTGTGAGTTTGTCATGGCCTTGTCAGTTTGTCATCGACTTGTCAGTTTGTCATGGCCTTGTCAGTTTGTCATCGACTTGTCAGTTTGTAATCGACTTGTGAGTTTGTCATCAACTTGTGAGTTTGTCGACGACTTGTCAGTTTGTTATCGATTTGTCAGTTTGTCATCGACTTGTCAGTTTGTCATCGACTTGTCAGTTTGTCATGGCCTTGTCAGTTTGTCATCGACTTGTCAGTTTGTCATGGCCTTGTCAGTTTGTAATCGACTTGTGAGTTTGTCATCAACTTGTGAGTTTGTCATGGCCTTGTCAGTTTGTCATCGACTTGTGAGTTTGTAATCGACTTGTGAGTCTGTCATCGACTTGTGAGTTTGTCATCGACTTGTCAGTTTGTCATCGACTTGTGAGTTTGAATATCCCTTTTTTATCTCCAGCCTCTCTTTTATTGCATTTAATGATAAATGTGGGTTTGTTACATATTTATTATATGTAATGACATTCTAGTTCATGTCAGTACCGAGCACTTGCTACTGGGTTAGGCAGAGGTATCGACCTAGTGAAAGTAATAAATTAAATATTAACGAAACTAATTTTTCTACACTGGATGATATGCATTTTGACCTTTAAAATGTCTTCAATGGTGCTCACGGACAAAATATTTGAAAATCATTAAGCTTATACAAATTTTTGTACTGTTGAAGAGCTTATATACTTAGTAACCAACAGTATATCCTAACCCAGTCAAATGCATAACCAAATTGAAATAAATTTATAACACCAAAATCATATATAACAATAAACTCGTCATGTCATGTCAGTACTGAGAGACTGAGCTGGTCATACCTCTGAAGTTGCATTAATATCTCAATCTAATCTGAAACACAGAAGAAGAAAGAATACCATAGAACGTTACATTCGGGTCTGGATTTGGGAGTGGGGGAGGGGGATGTGGGGATGGATCTTCATTTAGGTATTCTTTTAATTGTTTAGGCCATTTGTCTTGTACTATTCAATTTTTTGCCCTTAACTTTTTATTCTTAATATTTTATCACTCCGTTATTCCTTATTCTTTATTTTTGGCTCGTTTTTCTGTATTTTTTTCACATTATTATCTATTCTGTATCCCAATCCTGATCCTCTTTCGTTGATTTCAAATAAGTTTTATTGAAATTCGGCAAGTTAAATAGCAATACAACATAAGCTCTTACCAAGCTTTTCACCGACATACACAATAAATAGAAAAGATTTGCATGTTATATACAGTGCGTGCAAGTACAATAGGACAACACAAGACAAACAATAGTTTGCTTATCATATCTAAGAGAGTAGTCAAGCATAAAAGCATATCTAATTAAGTTAAGCAAGCCCACAATATAGCAGCTAAAACTATTAGCACTTAAAATAAGCATCATCTGATACCTTAATTACTAAAATATATGCTACATAGTTTAAGATTTACCCTTATGCGTAAGAACTATTTTGTTTTAAATATGTACTACTTTCTTTTTTGACCGGGCCCGATTAGGTACTGTTACATCTTACAAAGTCTGTCCAAATTACTTTTGTAAAGAATTCCGCTTAAGCCAGTGCTAGGGGACGTCTTAAACTTGCAGTGAGATGAGATTTTTTTTTGCTTCGTGTTGAAGGCCTCACTGTGACTTTGAGATTAAGAACAACAATAAAAGCGCTATTCCTTTGCTTTTTGTGTGCTTTTTTTGCTGTGCATGTACTGTTTTTGTGTCATGGATGGATACCCCATATCCTTTGTTTTCTATAACTCAAGAAACAGAAAAAACTAAAATAAGTTATAATATGTATTGTGTATTTTGTTGTTAGATTTTAAAGTGGTTGCTTTCCTGACTTTTGGTCTTGAGCGTATCTGATGAAACGCAGAGTGCGTTGATGGCGTACGCCCCCCTAAAATGTATCATGTTTTCACGATTTATATGATTCTTTTAGCATAAAATCGTTCAAAAACTAATTCGTTTTATGGAATTATGCCCCCTTTCAAAAATCCTGGATCCACCCCTGAAATGTATTCCAGAAATACGTGCTGTGCACATGCAAAATCGGTAATATTGCAACTCCTTATTCTAAATTTTCATCACAACTTATCAGTTCGTGTTGCAAGTCAGAACTTCAATGTGAGCTCTGAGTACACGAACTGTATAGAAGAGATGCGATAGATACCAAAGGGACATTCAAACTCAAGTCGAAAATAAACTGACAACGCCATGGCTAAAAAAGAAAAAGACCAACAGACAGTACACAAAACACATATACAAATATAAAGACTGAGCAACACGAACCCCACCAAAAACTTGGGGTGATCTCAGGTGCTCCGGAAGGGTAAGCAGATCCTGTGGCTCATGTAAGTAGAGAATAACATTAAAGTCACTTCAATCAATATCTCCATATAAAGACAAATAAATATAAATAAGTTACATAGTTATTTTAATTTAATAGCAAAAAAAAAAAAAAAAAAAAGAAAAAACTTCGATTTCTTCATTGGTTTTATAATTCAAAGTTTTGAATCTTGTATTATTATCTTATTGATAGCTGGCTGACTGTATCGCATAATTCTGCAAATAATTATATATATTATGAGAAAAAAAATGTTTGATTAGTTTTTTCTCCAAGAAAATACAAATATTGCACATTTGGTCTTATCAATTATTATTGGTTGTAGACGTTAACGAAATTAATTACAAAATTTCAATCTCCTTACATCATAAACAGGACGCCAGTTCCCAGAATGCCTATTGAATCCAACAAATGCTTCTGATGAAATATGTTTTTTAATCTTCATTGTGTGAATAAAAAAATAAGAAAACATTATCGGTACCATGATCAAACTAACGGAAGATTACAAATTTCTAAATGCTTTTCAACAAACATTTTCAACGATTTTCGTTTCTTGAACGAATGCTACAGCTTAAATTCATCATAAAAATACCAAATAATTTTACGTAAGGAAAACCGTTTTCACAATAAATTTTTATATCTGGACTATTAATGATTAAGATATAAAGATTAAGTTATATCGGATGTCACTATTTTTTGGGAAGCTACATAAAAAGTCAACTCAATCCCTTCTCATTCATGTCTTAAAGTTATATGATTTGCATCCAGTGTGTGGTGATGTTCGATACGATCATTTACCTTTTAAGCTGACATAAATGGTTTGAATAATCTATTGAAAAGAAAACTTAAAGATCAATTCCATTTTTAAATTTCATATTTCCATCTTGGAAGAAAGAGATAAGCTTTTTTGCTATGTTTAGCATATTCGTCTTGATGTCAACTCGATCCTTAGTGAATATCCTTTATTAATTATCTTTGATGAGTTAGTACAATCACTGGGTCTATGCCACTGCTGGTGGACGTTTAGTCCCCGTGTATTTTCCCAGCTAAGTAGTCAGCACTTTTGTATTGACATGAAATATCATTGATATGTTCATTTTCTGTAAATCAACGGTATATACAATTATGAATTTTTCCAAAAACTAGGGGTTTTCTTCCCCAAGGTATAGATTTCCTGAGCCGTATTTGACACAACTATTCGGAATTTTCGGCTTTGAAAGATCAATAACTTAGTATTTGATTTAGCCATCCATCTGTTTCAATTCGAGCGCCACTGATGAGTCACGTAGATGAAACGCGCATCTGTCTTACAAAATTATCAGCCTGGTATCTTTCATGAGTCTTTATCTATTTTTAAGTGTAATTTTTTCTTTTTAAGCTTTTAGGGGCGTTGTTTAATATACTGTATCATTCAATGTTCTCGATAACTAAACTGCAAATTGACATTGGATGACTTTTTTGTTAATTCAACTTTCTTTCTTAACCTTTGAAAAAACGTGTCTCTTTTCGGGTCTTTCGGAAAAAATTCTATCCCATGTTGGATATTTCAGCATCATAGTTTTAATTTGCTATTCTGAATTGTGTTTCGTCTTTTACTTTTTCTCAGGCAAAACGGACTTGGAATAACTCTCTTGTAAGATTTTTTTGTAAAATTTTGTAAAATATTATACGTAGCCGAAGCACATATAGAGCTATATATTTTATAGTGTGTCTTTCTATGTTGTGATGTTACACTATTGTTTCAGAAAAAGGGTGAAGGTTTGGTACCATTAAAACGTTTAAATCCGCTGCATTTGCTTGCACCTGTCCTAAGTCAGGAATCTGATGTTCAGTAGTTGTCGTTTGTTGATGTGGTTCATAAGTGTTTCTCGTTTCTCGTTTTTTATATAGATTAGACCGTTGGTTTTCCCGTTTGAATGGTTTTACACTAGTAATTTTTGGGGCCCTTTATAGCTTACTGTTCGGTGTGAGCCAAGGCTCCGTGTTGAAGACCGTACTTTGACCTATAATGGTTTACTTTTATAAATTTTGACTTGGATGGAGAGTTGTCTCATTGGCACTCATACCACATCTTCTTATCTCTATATAGGACATTAGTTGGTCAGTAAACAAAGCGGGACGCTCAACAGGAAAACAAAGTTGACCAAGAAGAACGGTCAAAAGAGTTACTATGGAAATCCACAGTCTCGGAAATGGTAAGTTTATGCTGCATCGCTCATAGGTTAAATCTAAGTAGTTATAAATCTAGAAATATTCCGACCAAGTTGTGTTACAGACTGGCTGGTTCTCTCTCCATTTCAACATAAGGGTACATAAATCAAACTAATAAAAGGACAAAAAACCAGTCTAAGTTGGGTACTCATTCAGGATGTACTAAAACAAAACATGGGGAAAACCGAAAGAAAAAAAAAAAAAAGAAAAAAAAGAGAAATATCTTCTTGTAGGTCAATTTTTCCTGAGGGAATTTCAACTTCAATTTTTGGAAAAGAGGTGGGGATTTATGTCTATTTTTCCCGGAAGTTACTTGAACCATTTAAAAAAAGTCATAAAACAGGAAATAAACTAAAAATTACAATATCATAACTCCATATGTTATAATTTATGTTTATAATGACATAATTTCATATTTCAGAACATTTAGCCTTATTAACATTAATACATAAAGAAGGTCAAAAACACAATTTGGAAAATTGTCAGAAAATTTGGAGTAAACATCCAAGAATGAACTAGAAGGTTGTTATTAATCATAACTAAAATTCTGTTTGTCTTGTATTGTGACAGTCTATCGACGGTAGCCAATGTGGACCAGGATCTGCTTACCCTTCCGGAGCACCTTAGATCACCCCCCCACCCCAGTTTTTGGTGGAGTTCGTTTTTAGCCATTGCGTTGTCAGTTTATTTCTGACTTATGAGCTTGAATGTCCCTTTGGTATCTTTTGCCTATCTTCTATCAGCTGCAATTAAACTTATCTTTATTTGGATGTTCTTCAGTGCAAAATTCCACTAGGCAGGGAATTTTGACTTTTTGTGTGAAACTAAACGCATGTGTAATTTGTTATTCCTCCTCACAATATGTATCACTGGTATCACTGGTAGCTGAGGTTTTATCATCATATTTGTAATAAATCTTGACACTACAAAAAAACAGAAAAAAAGAAAAGTTTACAATCAACAGAGCACAATTAATAATAAAAAAATATTGACACTTAAAATCAGGTTTTGCATCTGTTTTTGCAGAAAATGACATAATTAAAGAAAGACAAATGACTTGCGACTATCACACATGGAACACATACGTGACAGACAGAAGGAAACACAACGGCCAATACACTACTAACGCATTCATTGATACCGCTTCAACAATTTTCAGAGATGAACAGTTTCGGGAAAGTACTATAATTAAAGAAAGACAAATGGTTTGCGACTTCGAAACATGTAACAGATACGTGACGGACAGAAGTAAGATACGCAATAGTCAACACTTTAGTAACGCATTCCACTGTATCGCTTCAACAATTTGCAGATATGAACAATTGCGGGAAGTAACATAATTAAAGAAAGACGAATGGTTTGCGATACCGACACATGGAAAAGACACGTGACAGACAGGAGTAAGATACGCAACGGTCAACACACCACTAACGCATTCACTAATACAACGGCAACGATTTGCAGGGATGAACAAAGCTTTGTTTATTACATGTAAGTGGTAAGATTTACCAACTATCAGTGAAATTCATTTTCCTTGAACATAATTCCCATACCAATTAATCTCTTGTCGATATACATCCTGATGGAAATCAGAGCGCCAACGTATTTTTCAAGCCAAGTTTTAAAAGACTAAATTATTTGAAATTTTACTACCGGATAAATCTATACTAACAATAGCTTGTATATTTTATATTTATCAGATTTTAGCTTTAATGTTTCCTGTAAAAAAAGAAACCGATTAAGGTGTGTTTGAGAACAAGGAACACAGACGAAATGAAATGATTGACTATAATTTTCTTGAATTTGTTACAATTTGAAACGAAAATTGAAGAAACAAGAGTAGTGTTTTCGTAAAGATCATCGTTACATGAGGATATAGATGGATGGTCCTTCATTTCTGTATTCTTTTACTTTTTAGACTATTTTGCTCTATTCTTTAATTATGGTTGCCGATTATTTTCAAAACTATATATTTCATCACTATTATTCTCTTTTCTTTTTTTTTTTTTTTTTGGCATATTTATCTCTATTCTTTATAGTTTTTGCCCTTTATTCTGAACTTTTTGACCTTCATTCTCTATTCTGTAAACCCCGTCTAGACCATCTTACATAAATTGGTCTAAAAAACATAAATCACATTTTACATTTTCATTAAGAAAAGAATGCGAGCATAGATTTTTTTAAAAATATTACAAATAAAGGTGACGTATAGCAGCTTCCATCTACGTCATTTGGTCTCTAGTGGGAAGTTGTCTTATTTGCAATCATACCACACCTTCTTATTTTTATATTAGACCAAGTGCTGAAAAATGGCATTTGCAAATTGTTATCATAAAAATATAAAAAAAAAGAACTGGTAAAATGTAAAGTCGCCAAGATTAAAAGTTAAATATACCAAAACCTTGAACCCACAAAAGCCCGCTTCCCTAAAAAAAAAAAACCGAAAAAAGAACATTTGGCAACAGCTAAAAACAAGAAGAAGAAAAAAAAAAAAAAAAAAGACCCAAAGCCTAAACGGGCTGCAATTTTTCGTCTTATAACGATTTGTGTATTTTAACTTCTGTTTTGACTTTTTAAATTCGGTGGCTTACCTTTGACCAGTCTTTTGTATTATATTCTTACAAGCACACAACATTTATTCTCTGTTGATAAACATAGCCGTTAGTTAAAAATACAGACAAAAAACATAACAGTTCCAACATTTACATTTGTGTATATTTCAGTTTTTAAAATGAAACCAAATAAAGTGCATAACTTATTTTCAGTGATAATGCAGTATCTCCTACTAAAAAATATTTCTAAATTTTTTTTATCTTTATTCTACATGGAATTCATTTCAATTAACGCTGTTCGCCAAGAGCTATGATAATTGTCACTATTCTTCTAAACTTCCTTCATTGGATTTGCTAAAAGTTAATGTCAATATTTCCATGCATCATTAAAGATTTACATAAAATGTACAAATATTAACGTACAATAAATGAGGGAAACGTAAAGATGTTTACTGCCGCCCTTTGAAGATGTCCATCAATAGGATTCGTTAGATTCGCCCACCACAGAATCATCAATAAATATATTTCATTTGTTCAATTGACTGAAAACAACTTATGACACGACTGACGAGAAAACACTTCAATTTGGATTCTTAATTATTTTCTCTTCTCACAGAAAGGTAAACGTCTTTTTTTTTCATTTCGCACATTTTTCATTACTACTGCACAATATTTAAAACAAAAGTAGCACACACGTGTACATGTATCTCGGATAAACATAGTCTTTTTTTACTGTAGCTAATTAAAATCATTAATTGACCGTAAAAAGAGGTAGTTTGTCATACTACGTAAATTTTCTTTACTGCTGCACAATGTTTATTTTGAAAAAACCAGCACACACGTGTATCTCGGATAAAACATATTCTTGTTTTAACTGTAGCTAATTAAAAACATTAATTGACCGTAAAGATAGGTAGTTTGTCATACTACGTAAATTTCTGAAACTCGTAACATTTCAAAAAAGCAAGTCTGCTGTGCCTTAGTTTATATTCAAAACGGAAATAAATCTGAGATTTTTCTTTTATAACAAAATAGAAAAAGTGCCTTTGGATGTACATCAGTCGCATTATCTGTACTGGTTAACAATTTATAGTTGCTTAATGTATTCTTGGAGATACTTCAGTCTCATTATCTGTACTGGTTAATCATTTTACAGTTGCTTTTTATATATATATTTCCTAGTAGTGGAATCAAAATGTAATAGTTCATCAAGGCGCGTCTGGTGTATACAATTTTAATCCTGGTAACTAAGATGAGTATTTTTATCAAAGGCAACTGCATTCAGTTAACACACGCTATAGAATTTCCCCTTTTAAATAAAAAGATCAAATAATATCATAAACTGTATCAAAGAAAATAATGGTACTATAACTACTACTACTACTACTACTACAATGATAATAATAATAAATATAATAATAATAATAATAATAATAATAATGATAACAGTTAAACTGATACGGTCGATGCCACTGCTGGTGGAGGTTATCTGCTCGAGGGTATCACAAGCCTCAGTAGTCAGCATTTCTGTGTTGACAAGAATTATCTTTGATATGGTCATAATTATAAATTCACTGTTAAAAAAAACTATGAATTGTTCTAAATACTTATAAAGTGCTACACCAGGAATAGATTACCTTAGCTGTATTTGGCAAAACCTTTCGGAATTTTGGGTCCTCAATGCTCCTCAACTTCGTACTGTATTTTACCTTTTCAACTTTTTTTGATTCGAGCGTCACTGATGAGTCTTTTGTAGACGAAACGGGTGTCTGGAGTACAAAATTTTGATCCTGGTATCTATGATGAGTTAATATACGAGTAAAAACAGAAATAGATGATTAAAATATATTTAATTTTAGCGGAAGGCATTATCCTTAAAATGGCCATATACTTCTAAATGTATCTGTAGAATTTGTTTTAGCTTAGAAAATCGATGGAAAGGTGAAACATGTATAAACCAAATAAAATATGAGCTTGGGTTTGTGTGTGCCGGCATTAGTTCTTAACCCCCCAAAAAAAAAAAAAAAAAAAAAAATCATCATTTGGGAGTAAGTTCAGACGTAGATTCATTCCATTCTTTATAGTTTTGCCCTTTATTCTGAACTTTTGACCTTCATTCTCTATTCTGTAAACCCCGTCTAGACCATCTTACATAAATTGGTCTAAAAAACATAAATCACATTTTACATTTTCATTAAGAAAAGAATGCGAGCATAGATTTTTTTAAAAATATTACAAATAAAGGTGACGTATAGCAGCTTCCATCTACGTCATTTGGTCTCTAGTGGGAAGTTGTCTTATTTGCAATCATACCACACCTTCTTATTTTTATATTAGACCAAGTGCTGAAAAATGGCATTTGCAAATTGTTATCATAAAAATATAAAAAAAGAACTGGTAAAATGTAAAGTCGCCAAGATTAAAAGTTAAATATACCAAAACCTTGAACCCACAAAAGCCCGCTTCCCTAAAAAAAAAAAACCGAAAAAAGAACATTTGGCAACAGCTAAAAACAAGAAGAAAAAGAAAAAAAAAAAAAAAAAAGACCCAAAGCCTAAACGGGCTGCAATTTTTCGTCTTATAACGATTTGTGTATTTTAACTTCTGTTTTGACTTTTTAAATTCGGTGGCTTACCTTTGACCAGTCTTTTGTATTATATTCTTACAAGCACACAACATTTATTCTCTGTTGATAAACATAGCCGTTAGTTAAAAATACAGACAAAAAACATAACAGTTCCAACATTTACATTTGTGTATATTTCAGTTTTTAAAATGAAACCAAATAAAGTGCATAACTTATTTTCAGTGATAATGCAGTATCTCCTACTAAAAAATATTTCTAAATTTTTTTTATCTTTATTCTACATGGAATTCATTTCAATTAACGCTGTTCGCCAAGAGCTATGATAATTGTCACTATTCTTCTAAACTTCCTTCATTGGATTTGCTAAAAGTTAATGTCAATATTTCCATGCATCATTAAAGATTTACATAAAATGTACAAATATTAACGTACAATAAATGAGGGAAACGTAAAGATGTTTACTGCCGCCCCTTTGAAGATGTCCATCAATAGGATTCGTTAGATTCGCCCACCACAGAATCATCAATAAATATATTTCATTTGTTCAATTGACTGAAAACAACTTATGACACGACTGACGAGAAAACACTTCAATTTGGATTCTTAATTATTTTCTCTTCTCACAGAAAGGTAAACGTCTTTTTTTTTCATTTCGCACATTTTTCATTACTACTGCACAATATTTAAAACAAAAGTAGCACACACGTGTACATGTATCTCGGATAAACATAGTCTTTTTTTACTGTAGCTAATTAAAATCATTAATTGACCGTAAAAAGAGGTAGTTTGTCATACTACGTAAATTTTCTTTACTGCTGCACAATGTTTATTTTGAAAAAACCAGCACACACGTGTATCTCGGATAAAACATATTCTTGTTTTAACTGTAGCTAATTAAAAACATTAATTGACCGTAAAGATAGGTAGTTTGTCATACTACGTAAATTTCTGAAACTCGTAACATTTCAAAAAAGCAAGTCTGCTGTGCCTTAGTTTATATTCAAAACGGAAATAAATCTGAGATTTTTCTTTTATAACAAAATAGAAAAAGTGCCTTTGGATGTACATCAGTCGCATTATCTGTACTGGTTAACAATTTATAGTTGCTTAATGTATTCTTGGAGATACTTCAGTCTCATTATCTGTACTGGTTAATCATTTTTACAGTTGCTTTTTTATATAATATATTTCCTAGTAGTGGAATCAAAATGTAATAGTTCATCAAGGCGCGTCTGGTGTATACAATTTTAATCCTGGTAACTAAGATGAGTATTTTTATCAAAGGCAACTGCATTCAGTTAACACACGCTATAGAATTTCCCCCTTTTAAATAAAAAGATCAAATAATATCATAAACTGTATCAAAGAAAATAATGGTACTATAACTACTACTACTACTACAACTACAATGATAATAATAATAAATATAATAATAATAATAATAATAATAATAATAATGATAACAGTTAAACTGATACGGTCGATGCCACTGCTGGTGGAGGTTATCTGCTCGAGGGTATCACAAGCCTCAGTAGTCAGCATTTCTGTGTTGACAAGAATTATCTTTGATATGGTCATAATTATAAATTCACTGTTAAAAAAAACTATGAATTGTTCTAAATACTTATAAAGTGCTACACCAGGAATAGATTACCTTAGCTGTATTTGGCAAAACCTTTCGGAATTTTGGGTCCTCAATGCTCCTCAACTTCGTACTGTATTTTACCTTTTCAACTTTTTTTGATTCGAGCGTCACTGATGAGTCTTTTGTAGACGAAACGGGTGTCTGGAGTACAAAATTTTGATCCTGGTATCTATGATGAGTTAATATACGAGTAAAAACAGAAATAGATGATTAAAAATATATTTAATTTTTAGCGGAAGGCATTATCCTTAAAATGGCCATATACTTCTAAATGTATCTGTAGAATTTGTTTTAGCTTAGAAAAATCGATGGAAAGGTGAAACATGTATGTAAACCAAATAAAATATGAGCTTGGGTTTGTGTGTGCCGGCATTAGTTCTTAACCCCCCAAAAAAAAAAAAATAATAAAAAAAAAATCATCATTTGGGAGTAAGTTCAGACGTAGATTCATTCCAATTTTTCAATATTGTATTTGATAACTCAGAAACAGATACATGTGATTCATGAGGTTCACAATTATTTCGCAGAGAGAGAGAGAAAAAAAAAAAAAAAAAAAGACTAGGCTACAAGCTCATCTGCGCAGAAAGGGTAAGAAATTCTTGATCGACCACTTTTACTCGTTTCCGGAAATAAATAATTTCAAATTTATTTGTTGTTTTACAACACATTTCATAAATAGCATTACATAAACATTACGCGGTAAATATGTGCTATTAATAATAAACCTATAACCTGTAAAAATAACAGTAATATTATTTATGAATATATATTTCAACATTCCAAAACATATTGGGATTTTTTTTCATAGATACAGAAACTCTTTTATATACAGTTGCACATTGCATATTGAAAGAAGACCTTCTATATTGTTTATACTTATGATTCACCGTGCAGCAGCTATGTTACCCCATAATTCAACAAATATTTTATTAGTATATTTGATATTGAACGCTTGATGAGTGTATATAATTTCGCGGCAAAACATACCTTCTCTTTTAAATAGGTAACGGTGGAGAAACTATTAGAAAATACGAAAGGAGGATTATAAAATCATAACTAAGTCGAAGGATTGATTGATTGTTTAATTGTTGTCTGCTTAACGTCCAGTGTTAATTGCTTACATCCTCGTTATTTGAACTTTGGTGGATAGTTGTCTCATTGGCAATCGTACCACATCTCCTTATCTTTATATTAAGACGAAGGACAATCAACAACATGACTAAAGGGAAAATGCGCCAGTCCACAAGAAATTATACAGAAACTTATAGATTGAAGAATATAAACTCCCCTAAAAAAAAAAAAAAAAAAAAAAACGGGGTGGAACCAATGTTCATCGAAATAGTAGACAACCCTAAGATGCAATGGGTGAAACGTTATTAGTGAGAATAAGGGAACGATTGTAAATTGCATCATGTTTTTTGTTGTAGTATTAAGAATATGTTCTTTAATTCAATACAAATCTAAACATTTAGTATAAAACTATACTAATTTAAATCAATAGCTCACCTGATGCATAATTTTATTACAATATATCGATATAAAGTAAGTGCTGAAGTGTTT
This sequence comes from Mytilus coruscus, assembly GCA_017311375.1. Taxonomy (NCBI): domain Eukaryota; kingdom Metazoa; phylum Mollusca; class Bivalvia; order Mytilida; family Mytilidae; genus Mytilus; species Mytilus coruscus. The sequence continues at coordinate 104,803,801 of CM029596.1, read as the reverse complement.
CGCGAAGAAAGATGATATTGTTCCCGCTTAACAAGAAATTGCTATGACCATCTAAAAGCCTGTCGTTGTTAATGTAAAAGCATTTATATCATTTCGTGACTGCTTTTGTTGTGGTGCTAAAAAGTACCTTTACAGTAATCCGGTTGTAAAATCTTCAGATGTGTTCTATCAAATACCAACTGGATTCTTGAATGCACACCATTAAAAGAAAAGGAGGACGCTGTTACATACCGGTATATGGTATTAATGTTCTGTACTCCGTCAATGACTCTTTACATTTCACGAGTTAATATGCTTAAACTATAAGCGGATAGGAGTATGTTAACGAATTGTAAAAATTGGCTCAAAGATTTTGATGTTTTTTTTTTCAAGCCAAAATTCTACAAATTTTATATAGAAATAGTTGTGATATTACTATATATACAAAATAACTTCGTTTTGGCACAGGACATTATAAATGACAAGGTAATGACCCCTTAATTATGTGCATTATGTATTAGTTGTAACGTTAATTTTTTGGTGAAACTTTTCCATAAATATTATTAGTTTTTAGAATAATTTACTTTGGCCACCACCCCTGGTCAAGAATGGTTTGTGTTTTGGTTACAGAACATTTTAGATCGAAGATTGCGATTAAGGGTTTCCTCAACCTTTTAGGTCCGGAAAATGCACATAAACATCATGTTTTGACAATATATTAAAAGTGTGCTAACTGTGAAGCCTAGAAAGTACTTTTATGAAGAGATTTGTTTAACCTATAAGTAAGGCTTTTGAAAAGACCCATTTAAGAACCAAATTATGGCTTTTTTGATACTTTATGATTATGTTGTAATTGAAAGCAATATACGGCCTAAAGTGAATCTTGTCCTTTTAGAGGAACCAGTAATAATGTCATATAAATAATAGCGCACGCGCGTTATCTATTATAGATTTAAAATGTCTCTGGTATGCTAAGAAACAGAGACGATGTTTCTCTCAACCATTAAATGATGGCTGTCTCATATACAATAACATATACACAGGTACTGTACAAAGCTAGGAAGTGATTGGTTACGGTTTTATGGTGGCAAACTTTCAACTCGTATGACACATTGTTAAGACTCCCTCGGTTGAAAAGTACAAAATGAAAATATAACATAAGATATACCAAAAGAATCAAATTAACACGAAGATTTCCCAAGCACTAGTTTTCATTATCGGCTTCGCATAATTGCATGCGTGCATTGTTTTCCGATGTTGGCTATTGTATTCATTTATTTGAACATGTCTCTTTCTGTGAATCTGTGTCTATTTCACTCAGAAAGCTATTTAACTGAGGGTTCTAAATGGTAAGGTTAAAGTTATCTGATCGAAAGTTTTACGAGTGCCATCGTAATTTGGTTGACATGTATGGCATATCTTTGTAACAGATGACCAGGAATATATTCCATTTGTCATTTTTAATCAGATAACTTTTAATTAGTCGACTTGATTGGAAAAAAAATCGCGACTAAGTCAAGTGTAGTCATTCTGATACTGTAAACCAACTAATTTTCGCGAGCGATTTATTTTCACGACGAGTAGAAAAATAACGCAAACATAAATCGTCGCGAATATGTAAAACGTGGATCTTTCCTTTTTAACTACATCAAGTAAATTTGAAAATATCGAAATTAAATCGCCGCGAAGTAGGCTAGAAAGGGCTAAACGAGAAATAAAGTATCCGCGAACATACGTTAGTTTACGGTATATGTTAGGCATAATAATATATAAGTCACTCGGAGATTAAATTTACTTCGTTTCCGACTCGTTCGTTTCGATAAGGATAGTGAATTGTTCATCATCACTTGACCATCTATATCCCTGATATAACACTAAAAATGATAACCAACTACGAACACCGACTCCTCCGAGATAGTCGTACAAACAAAGACAAACAACAACGAACAACTTTGATTCAGATAGTCTGACTTTGGGCTGGCACAATATGTGGTGAGATTAAACTAGTTTAACGTGTACAGAAACCTCCCTCTCCATATGTCGTAAAAGTTGAGTTCGCGATAAAACCTATATTAGATATTCATTAGCTTCAGTTATGATACAAAATGGATATTACGAAATGGTCCTAGTACTAAATGGTTAGAGTACGAAATGGTTATAGTACGAAATAGATATAGTTCGAAATGACTATAATTCCCTGGTCTCATTCGTTTGATTCATTCGATTTTATTTGATCCAATTCTATTGTTTAGACGTGGACTTCTTAATATATTCATAATAACATCGATATACCATGTTAGCGCAAGCGAAATCATCAAAAATAAATATCAAATGAATAATGATAATTCCTCGTTCATTGTTATGAATAGCTTTATTTGATTAAGAAAAAAACAATCATGGAATATTTCTATTCCTAATTAAAATTAAATCATGGAATTTATACAATTAAATTTTGTTCAAGAGTAATCACTAGCAATTGATTAATCATGATATACATTGTTCATACCTGGCATATGAACACTTAAATAATATTCTTTTATATTCTTGTTTAAATAATCTATAGGTACGCAGTTTACTGCGATCATTTGTGTTTAAATCATTACACCATTTTCTCTTGTACATTTCAAAACATTACTCTCAATATTCCTAATATCATTTTTACTAAAAGTACAGTTTATATTACAAAAATTTTCAATATTAAGTTCTCTAAATTTACTATGAACTCTAAAATTCCAGTTTTTAATTTTACTGTTACATATTCTATTTGCCCATAAAAACACCTTTTTATTAAGTCTGGCATCATTCATTTTCAAAAATCTTGACCAATTTCTAAAATACATGACCATTGTTTAATTATACATGGCATCCAGCCCATATCTCCATAAAAAGATAAATTTGGGGTATATTTTCCAACACCCATAAAATCGCATGGCTCTATTTTAATTGCATTTATACATGTAAATTCCTAGCCTCCCCATATTGAGGCACCATATTCGATAACTGACATAACCAGTGTATCAAAAAGTTTTGTAAAAATTGAAAACTCAAAACCACCATTAGCTTTACTTTTGGCAATTAACAAACCTAATGCCCTACTGGCAGACTTAGCAACAGCTTTTGCCATATCTATATAATTCAAATATTCATTCAACACTAGTCCCAGATATGTATATTTTTCTACAATATCTATGCTATTATCATTAAACATAAATTGAAACTTTGTTCTTTGTACTGACTGGGGTCTAAAATGGACAATTTTTGACTTGCTTAAATTTACAAGAAGATCATTAGTGTTACACCACTGACTTAAAATGTCTAATATTTTTTGTAAATCTTTTTCATTATCACACATAAATACAATGTCATCTGCATATACAAGTACAGAAACAATATCATCATCAAGTTTTATGCCAACATTTAACCTCTTGACCTCATCAATAAGATCATTAATAAAAATATTGAACAAAAGAGGTGATAAAATGCACCCTTGCTTTAATCCTGACCTAACATTGAACCATTCTGTCATATGGCCATTTTTTTAACACATGACTGTACATTATTATAAATAGCATGTAATGCTTTTAACATTTTCGAACTTATACCCAATGACTCAAGTTTGGTGAACAATAAGCCTCTATTAACCCAGTCATAGGCTTTTTTAAAGTCTATAAATGCACAAAAAGTTGAAAGCTTTTTTAATTTTCTGCTTTCAATTATAGTTGTTAATGTATACAAATGGTCAATAGTGCTACGGTCTTTTCTAAAACCATTCTGTTCATCATTTAAACAATCTAAATCATCAAGCTTACATGTAAGTCTAGCATTAAGTACTCCACAATAAAGTTTATATGATGACGGGCAAAGTTATTCCCTGTATGACATAGGATCATGTGGGTCAGAAGTGGACGACTTTGGAATTGGCGTTATCATACCCTTACTCCACAAAGATGGAATTTTACCAGAATCATAACAAATATTAAAAATACGTGTCAATGCATTCAAAGCAGTATTATTTTTAAACAATTCAACTTGAATATCATCTATCCCAGGTGATTTGCCATTTTAGAAAATTTAAAACATTATAAACCTCATCTATTGAAATTACATTATCTAAAATTCATCAAAATAAACCTGGTTTTAATTTAAGCTAATACTACTATGATATCACAAAACTATTCTTCCATGTATCTATTACTACATTTTGATTGTTACATAAGGAACCATCACTTAATTTTACTTCCATTGGTATATTGTTTTGACGTTCATTTCCCACACCGATTTTGCCGATCTTTCGCCAGAATTCTTTTGGGTTGCTCGCAGTGTTCATCAATTCTTCCTGCGACGAAAACCAATATTGACGTTTGGCTTTCTGGACACTTTGTCAAACATTTTTCTTTTTCCACATAAATATGGCGTAAATTTTACTGGTATTTCCTTTACATTTAGTCCAGACTTTTTCTGCTTTACATACATCATTCCATAAAGTGCCTAAGTTGTCGGTCCACCATGGCTTCTGACATCGCCTAGGCTTATTGTTATTACTATTATATTAAACAGTTTTACATGGTAATTTTTGCGACATCTCAGACTTCATCACTGTTACAAAGCTATCATACATGTCATCAATGGCAAATGGTGTAGTTTCACAGTGTTCTAAGTAAGAAATAATATTATCAATACAAGTTATAACGTTGGGGTCACAAAGCCAGTCGTGTGGAATATTATCAGTGCTATATTTAACTTTTCTCACAGGCTCATGACCATTCAAACTAATATTATCAACAAAGTTAAAATTCAAACTCATAGACCAAGTTAAAATAGAGTGAGATGGAACAATCCTACGCAGGTCAAATTTATCCACCATACCAATGTTCTTAATTAGCTCAGTAGTTCTATGTACTATAAAGTCACTGAATGATTTTAATTGTTCATATGGTAGCACGCAGTAGTCAACCACACTTGAGCCTCTGGTTGATATGAAAGTATAGTCATTATGAAGTGAGTTACGACAATTCAAATTAAAACCCGACTTGACGAAGAATATTTGATAGGATTTGACTTTGAACTGTCTTGCAATTATTTTATTTATGTATTTTCATGACAGAATGTCTGAACCCTTTAATCGCACTGTTACTGGTATTCTAACAGTTTGCACGTATCCGTGATATACAGTTACCATGGTTACATTGTTACATAAGAATAAAAGGAGATGTGGTCCATACACAATGAGATACCAACCAAACGAATTCATGGGTGACTGCTCGTTCTTCTAAGTTACGAAATGGTTTTGAATCATCTCTATAGAATTCATTAATTTTCTTTATAATTCCTTCATTTATTCAAAGTCAGGTTAAATCAGAACTTGCATATAATTTTGACGCTTTGCGGCAGTCTTTGAAGGTCGTGAAATGACCTCTACATGTACTTGTGTTACTGGATATATGTATCATTGAATATGTTTATCACAATTCCTTTTATTTATACTTTAAAGTATAAAAAGAGGCGGAATATACCAATATTCAAAAGTCATAAGTCGAAGAAAACTGTCAAAGCAAAAACGAAAGACGGCGAAAAGACAAACAAGTCCACAAAAAAAACCATTGAAATTAAAGACTTAGCAATACGAACACGACCAAAAACTCGGGATGATATCAGGTGCTCCAGATGGGTAAATATTGGTATACTGACACTCCGATCAAAATTTCATAGAAATTTCTGAAATACGCAAGTGGTGCATCAAGTTAGACTCGATATTTTGTAATTTCATATCATATCCCTTGGTCGATAGTGGACATAAAGATTTTCTCTAGCCCTGTAGCCTGGTAGTCCGTGCGGCGTAAGCAATAGAATATTACTTCGAAATCTACACTTGAAAATTAAAAGTAAATTTTGATAAATTCCAAAGTCTACCTCGATGTGGACAGTTGTTTCTGTTTATTTGGTGTTTTTTTTTAAATTGCTTATCAACGTTTGATACTTTTGGTGTTTCGAGCGAACCTGACGAGATTATAATAAAGATTAGTAAAAATGGTTGCCAAGATGATCTTAAGTTATCAAATAATTAAAATAACTCCGTCCATGATATAGGGGGTAAAAAAGTGGGGATGTGGCATATAGGGGGTAAAACAGTAGGAATGTGTGATAAAGTGGGTAGAAAAGTGAGGATGTGTGATAAAGTTGGTAGAAAAGTGGGGGTGTGTGATATAGGTGGTAAAACAGTGGGAAATCTGGGATATAGGGGTAAAATAAGTGGGGATATGGGGGTAAAATAAGTGGGGATGTGGGATATAAGGGTAAAAAGTGGTAACTTATTGAAAAGAATACGTCATCCAAAAAAGACAAAGCAGGGTCCCACAAAACATTTCGCAGAAAAAAAAAGACTAAGCTACAAGCTCATCTGTGCAGAAAGGGTAAGAAGTTCTTGATCAACCACTTTTACTCGTTTCCGGAAATAAATCATTTCAAATTTATTTGTTGTTTTACAACACATTCCACCCCCTAACCTTTTCATAGGATTTAAGCGTCAAGGTTGCATCTCTTTAAATACAATTTAAAAAAAAAACAAGCGTATTACGTCTGCTCTATTTTTGAAGTTATCAACCACTGCCCACCATATTTCAACAGACAAGTTCATAGTAATCATATTCCATATAAATATGTAAATATATTGTTTATATTCGAAGTGTCATTCTTTCAAGTTTTGCATCTGATTACAACAAGTTGCTAAAATGATGTCCGATGAAAATATGAAACACTGATTAGTATTGCAACTGTGTAAGAACTTCTCACCAAAGTCTTATTGATAAATGGTGTATCACATTCTTCCTTACGAAATCACGCCTCCCAGCAGAGGATTTTCCTATGTGTTGCCGTTTATGATATCGAATAAAACGAAGTCTAAAGAAATAATCTGTTATGAAGCAAAGCACGCTTTTACAAAAAATAGTTAATTTGGTCTTTGGAACACTTTCCGATAATAAAATTGAGAATGGAAATGGGAGTATTTTCAAAGAGACAACAACCCGACCAAAGAGCAGATAACAACCGAAGGCCACCAATGGGTCTTCAACGCAGCGAGAAAATCCCGCACCAGGAGGTGGGCCTTAGCTGGCCCCTAAATAAAAATGTGTACTAGTTCAGTGAAAATGGACGTCATACTAAACTCCAAAACATATAAATGAACTAAAATTAAAAAACATGCAAGACTAACAAAGGCCAGAGGCTCCTGACTTGGGACAGGCGCAAAAATGCGGCCGGGTTAAACATGTTTTGTGAGATCTCAACCCTCCCCCTATACCTCTAGCCAATGTAGAATAAAGAAACACACAGCAATACGCACAGTAAAACTCATTTAAAAAGAAGTCCGAGTCCGATGTCAGAATAGGTAACAAAAGAAACTAAGCAAAATGACAATGATACATAAATTAACAAAGGACTACTAGCAGTTACTGACATGCCAGCTCCAGACCTCAATTAAACTGATTGAATGAATATGTCTTAATCATATGAAAATCAAGCACAATCCCTCCCGTTAGGGGTTTAGTATTATACCATCATAAAAAATGTTTGTTTTAATATTATTGAAGGAAGTGCACTAATACATCACACATATAGCAAAATAAGACGCGATACATATATTTATTCTAAAAAGGAGAAAATAGAAAGAAACGAGGCAAAACGTCTATGATCTATTTACATATAGAAGATCTAATCAGGGATCTCTATGTATATTAAGCTGAAACCTTTTATATGTATTGCTATAAATCACTAGGTTTTTCCTATAAAACAACGCAAGAGATAAAAAGCAATTTACCTCATTTTGTTTAACTGTAAAATTCAGTTAAGATTTCAAAGACTTTTGAAAACGGACCTAACGTAAATAAATTCAGCGGAAATTGAGACAAATTCTTCAGATTTGTTAATGTTTAATTGATACTCAAAAGGTTCCATTAGTCTGCAGAACAAAGAAAAGAGGCATAGATATTCAATGCCACCCCCAATACACGAAACATATTGCCAATAACAAGAGTTTTAAAAATGGTTTGGTAAAAAACAATAATTGTAGTGTCCAATAGTGTAAATAATGAAAATTATTTCTTCTGTCACTTCTTGTTGAAATGAAATCGATTATGACGTTGGAATAATGTTACACGGAAATGTTGAGGTTACAATAAAAGCTGACCGGAAGTGTGTAATTAAGTCTTATAAACGGCTGTCAGATTTCACATAAACTGCGTTGTTTTTAAGGTCAACATTGCTTGAAGACATAAAGTAAATGCGAGATATATTCAAGATGACATTGACATTTCTTGTTAATGATGCCAAGTCACTCAAAAACTTTTCAGAAATTTGCATGATTTAAATTTGAAAGTGCTCCTGTTTTAAAATCGTATTTGGTATTTTGCTTTACGTTATTGCAATGAAGATAGCATAATGGAAATACTTGTTATATTGTTATATGCAGAAAATTGAGATTAGTGTCGAGAGAGAGAGAGAGAGAGAGAGAGAGAGAGAGAGAGAGAGAGAGAGAGAGAGAGAGAGAGAGAGTGTGTATGTTATCAGTAACCGCTGTGGATAGTAAACTAGAATTGAGAGTAAATGCATGTTATTTCTTGTATATTCATGTTAATACGTCACAGAAAAACGCGAAAATAATTGAAATTAAAAAAAAAACTACATAAACATAAGGACTGAAAAAATTGTCCTGTCCCCAAGTATCTATGCTAGCTAGTACTTTTCCGTTTCCGTGATGTTTGATCTGGAGGAGGTTTTTAATTCCATTACAGAACTTGCCATTTCATCATTATAAGTATTTCTTTGTAAAGTCTATCCCACTCTATAAATGAGAAATAACAAACAACGACATAATGGTCATAAAGTGATAGGTTTTTACGCACGCAAAACTGGTTTAACAACACCATATTGCGTGCATGTACCAAGTCAGGCTATTCATACCTTGTGTGTTTTCCTTCTTCTTGGTCTTTCTTTGTTGGACATTAGCATTAATTTATTAGCATTACTTTGGTATTTGGCGAAAGGTAGATCGGCTTCAAAAAGTAATTCATCAAAAACCAGTAATACATTTTTATCATTTTTTTAATCGTTTTTTTAGTTACTGACAAACTGCATCGATGATAAAATATCTATATTTATGTGTTCAAAAAAAGAGGCGAAAGATACCAAAGGGACATTCATAATCATAAGTAGAAAATAAACTGACAACGCCATGGCTAAAAAAGAAAAAGACCAACAGACAAACAACAGTACACAAAACACAACATAAAAAACTAAAGACTGAGCAACACGAACCCCACCAAAATCTATAGGTGATCTCTAGTGCTCCGGAAGGGTAAGCAGATCATGCTCCGCAAGCCTGGGATGACATTTAATTTTGTTAACAGAACCTTAAGTTTTTTATACTAATTTCAAAAAAAATAATTGAAAAAATTTCTGCATTAATTATTTACGTCATACATAATTCAGAATAGTAAAATGATATTTTTTTCTAAAATAAAAATATATGAATGGGAAACTTCTAAAATATCAGACGGCAAAACAAACAACATAAACCACTAACACCCGAATCCTCCAACAAAGAAAGACCAAGAACAACGAAGAACACATGGTCCGAATAGCCTGACTTGGTAAATGCACGCAAACCTCACACTTTCTGACCATATGCCGCAAAACTAAAACGCATACCAGTTTCTTTAAATACCAAATAAGGCGACAAAGAAAATATTGAGATTTTCATTAAATGAGACCAACAAGGGCCTTCGTCAATGTCCTTTTAAGGTTTGCATTTTAAAATCTAATAGAATTTGAAATAAAATGACCACTTAGCTTATACAAGAAGATAGATTCATATTTTAACGTCAAATAAATAATGTTCAATCATAAAACGAGAAAATGACAATTGATATTGTGACCAATACTCGTAACTAAACCGACATGGCGATACGGAATTTTATTACGCTGATTCATTTGAAGATATGTCATGAAATATGTATACCTAATTCCGACTCCGAGCCGCCCAGTCTGCTCGTCATCCTCAACCAATTGCGCATCGCGCAAGGCGGAGAAGCAGCTCATACTACTGTTGAAATCTCAGGTTTTACCTGTACTCGACCGAGATAAAACTGGCGACTTCCAGTTTTTTCTAATATGACGCAAGCTCTTCGTGATTTAAAACATTTTGTTACCGACATAAGCGTGAGCATTGGAACTGATAAAATAAACGACTTTACCTATGAATTGATTTGGTACAATTGGTAAACACTAGAGAGATAACAAATGTATAAGTATATAGGGTTAAGGTTTACATCAAAGTGGGATGTGGGATATAGGGGGTAAAAAGTGGGGATGTGTGATACAGGTGGTAAAACAGTGGGCGATGTTGAATATAGGGGTAAAACAGTGGGATCTGGGAACTATGGAAAAAAGTGAGAAGTAAGAAAAAGTTACAAAAAAGCGGAATTTGGGAAATGAACATATCCGTGTCATACCCTCTTAAGATAGTTGTTATAAAATTAAATAGATGGCAGTCAACATAACTTTTTTAAGAGGCAACGCCATGTCAACTAATAATACACAAAACATTCAATTTACACAGAACAGTAAGAATAAAACCAGAGATTAAGTCAGATCGATATATCATTACCAACTATAGGGTTACAATACCTTAACAAAAGAATGAAAGTATCAAAGCAGACAATTACAGAAAGTAATTGTAACTTATTGAAAAGAATACGTCATCCAAAAAAGACAAAGCAGGGTCCCACAAAACATTTCGCAGAAAAAAAAAGACTAAGCTACAAGCTCATCTGTGCAGAAAGGGTAAGAAGTTCTTGATCAACCACTTTTACTCGTTTCCGGAAATAAATCATTTCAAATTTATTTGTTGTTTTACAACACATTCCACCCCCTAACCTTTTCATAGGATTTAAGCGTCAAGGTTGCATCTCTTTAAATACTATTTAAAAAAAAAACAAGCGTATTACGTCTGCTCTATTTTTGAAGTTATCAACCACTGCCCACCATATTTCAACAGACAAGTTCCTAGTAATCATATTCCATATAAATATGTAAATATATTGTTTATATTCGAAGTGTCATTCTTTCAAGTTTTGCATCTGATTACAACAAGTTGCTAAAATGATGTCCGATGAAAATATGAAACACTGATTAGTATTGCAACTGTGTAAGAACTTCTCACCAAAGTCTTATTGATAAATGGTGTATCACATTCTTCCTTACGAAATCACGCCTCCCAGCAGAGGATTTTCCTATGTGTTGCCGTTTATGATATCGAATAAAACGAAGTCTAAAGAAATAATCTGTTATGAAGCAAGCAGCACGCTTTTACAAAAAATAGTTAATTTGGTCTTTGGAACACTTTCCGATAATAAAATTGAGAATGGAAATGGGGAGTATTTTCAAAGAGACAACAACCCGACCAAAGAGCAGATAACAGCCGAAGGCCACCAATGGGTCTTCAACGCAGCGAGAAAATCCCGCACCCGAAGGTGGGCCTTAGCTGGCCCCTAAATAAAAATGTGTACTAGTTCAGTGAAAATGGACGTCAAACTAAACTCCAAAAAATATAAATGAACTAAAATTAAAAAAACATACAAGACTAACAAAGGCCGGAGGCTCCTGACTTGGGACAGGCGCAAAAATGCGGCTGGGTTAAACATGTTTTGTGAGATCTCAACCCTCCCCCTATACCTCTAGCCAATGTAGAATAAAGAAACACACAGCAATACGCACAGTAAAACTCATTTAAAAAGAAGCCCGAGTCCGATGTCAGAATAGGTAACAAAAGAAACTAAGCAAAATGACAATGATACATAAATTAACAAAGGACTACTAGCAGTTACTGACATGCCAGCTCCAGACCTCAATTAAACTGATTGAATGAATATGTCTTAATCATATGAAAATCAAGCACAATCCCTCCCGTTAGGGGTTTAGTATTATACCATCATAAAAAATGTTTGTTTTAATATTATTGAAGGAAGTGCACTAATACATCACACATATAGCAAAATAAGACGCGATACATATATTTATTCTAAAAAGGAGAAGAAAAGAAAGAAACGAGGCAAAACGTCTATGAACTATTTACATATAGAAGATCTAATCGGGGATCTCTATGTATATTAAGCAGAAACCTTTTTATATGTATTGATATAAATCACTAGGTTTCTCCTATAAAACAACGCAAGAGATAAAAAAAGCAATTTCCCTCATTTTTGTTTAACTGTAAATTTCAGTTAAGATTTCAAAGACTTTTTGAAAACGGACCTAACGTAAATAAATTCAGGGGAAATTGAGACAAATTCTTCAGATTTGTTAACTTTAATTGATACTCAAAAAGGTTCCACTAGTCTGCAGAACAAAGAAAAAGAGGCATAAATATTCGTAATGCCACCCCCCATTTCACTGTAATACACGAAACATATTGCCAATAACAAGAGTTTTAAAAAAATGGTTTGGTAAAAAAAAAAACAATAATTGTAGTGTCCAATAGTGTAAATAATGAAAATTATTTCTTCTGTCACTTCTTGTTGAAATGAAATCGATTATGACGTTGGAATAATGTTACACGGAAATGTTGAGGTTACAATAAAAGCTGACCGGAAGTGTGTAATTAAGTCTTATAAACGGCTGTCAGATTTCACATAAACTGCGTTGTTTTTTAAGGTCAACATTGCTTGAAGACCTAAAGTAAATGCGAGATATATTCCAGATGACATTTACATTTCTTGTTAATGATGCCATGTCACTCAAAAACTTTTTTTCAGAAATTTGCATGATTTAAATTTGAAAGTGCTCCTGTTTTTAAAATCGTATTTGGTATTTTGCTTTACGTTATTGCAATGAAGATAGCATAATGGAAATACTTGTTATATTGTTATATGCAGAAAATTGAGATTAGTGTCAGAGAGAGAGAGAGAGAGAGAGAGAGAGAGAGAGAGAGAGAGAGAGAGAGAGAGAGAGAGAGAGAGAGAGTGTATGTTATCAGTAACCGCTGTGGATAGTAAACTAGGAATTGAGAGTAAATGCATGTTATTTCTTGTATATTTATGTTAATACGTCACAGAAAAACGCGAAAATAATTGAAATTAAAAAAAAAAAACTACATAAACAACGGATTTTAGAAAAAGGGGGAGGACTGAAAAAAATTGTCCTGTCCCCAAGTATCTATGCTAGCTAGTACTTTTCCGTTTCCGTGATGTTTGATCTGGAGGAGGTTTTTTAATTCCATTACAGAACTTGCCATTTCATCATTATACGTATTTCTTTGTAAAGTCTATCCCACTCTATAAATGAGAAATAACAAAACAACGACATAATGGTCATAAAGTGATAGGTTTTTACGCACGCAAAACTGGTTTAACAACACCATATTGCGTGCATGTACCAAGTCAGGCTATTCATACCTTGTGTGTTTTCCTTCTTCTTGGTCTTTCTTTGTTGGACATTAGCATTAATTTATTAGCATTACTTTGGTATTTGGCGAAAGGTAGATCGGCTTCAAAAGTAATTCATCAAAACCAGTAATACATTTTATCATTTTTAATCGTTTTTAGTTACTGACAAACTGCATCGATGATAAAATATCTATATTTATGTGTTCAAAAAAAGAGGCGAAAGATACCAAAGGGACATTCATAATCATAAGTAGAAAATAAACTGACAACGCCATGGCTAAAAAAGAAAAAGACCAACAGACAAACAACAGTACACAAAACACAACATAAAAAACTAAAGACTGAGCAACACGAACCCCACCAAAATCTATAGGTGATCTCTAGTGCTCCGGAAGGGTAAGCAGATCATGCTCCGCAAGCCTGGGATGACATTTAATTTTGTTAACAGAACCTTAAGTTTTTATACTAATTTCAAAAAAATAATTGAAAAGTTTCTGCATTAATTATTTACGTCATACATAATTCAGAATAGTAAAATGATATTTTTCTAAAATAAAATATATGAATGGGAAACTTCTAAAATATCAGACAGCAAAACAGACAACATAAACCACTAACACCCGAATCCTCCAACAAAGAAAGACCAAGAACAACGAAGAACACATGGTCCGAATAGCCTGACTTGGTAAATGCACGCAATATAGTGGGTTGAACCAGTTTTACGAGCGTACAAACCTCACACTTTCTGACCATATGCCGCAAAACTAAAACGCATACCAGTTTCTTTAAATACTAAATAAGGCGACAAAGAAAAATATTGAGATTTTCATTAAATGAGACCAACAAGGGCCTTCGTCAATGTCCTTTTAAGGTTTGCATTTTAAAATCTAATAGGAATTTGAAATAAAATGATCACTTAGCTTATACAAGAAGATAGATTCATATTTTAACGTCAAATAAATAATGTTCAATCATAAAACGAGAAAATGACAATTGGATATTGTGACCAATACTCGTAACTAAACCGACATGGCGATACGGAATTTTATTACGCTGATTCATTTGAAGATATGTCATGAAATATGTATACCTAATTCCGACTCCGAGCCGCCCAGTCTGCTCGTCATCCTCAACCAATTGCGCATCGCGCAAGGCGGAGAAGCAGCTCATACTACTGTTGAAATCTCAGGTTTTACCTGTACTCGACCGAGATAAAACTGGCGACTTCCAGTTTTTTCTTCTAATATGACGCAAGTTCTTCGTGATTTAAAATATTTTTTTACCGACATAAGCGTGAGCATTAGGAACTGATAAAATAAACGACTTTACCTATGAATTGATTTGGTACAACTGGTAAACACTAGAGAGATAACAAATGTATAAGTATATAGGGTTAAGGTTTACATCAAAGTAATTTATCTTAAAATCTTATGAATAAAACGGACTAACTAAAGAAAAGAAATCTTGATACTTGAGCTCAAATAATCAGCAAATTATAAGAATTATGACGTTTTGTAGACGTGAGGCACTATACTTGGGACCCGGATCCTCCGAAAATGAGGGAACATGACATTTTTTATTGACGGGTAGCCGCGGAGGAAGAAAATGATTGTGTTCTTTTTTATGTTTGATAATAAGTTTTTCCTGGTTTTTGTTGCGTTCTTTGGTAGCGGTCTACTTCAGCTTTGGGAATTTTGGGTCCTCAAATCTCTTCAACTTCGAACTGTATTTGGCCTGTTGAACTTTTTTTATTCGATCGTCACTGATGAATCTTTTGTAAACGACACACGTTTGGCGTACATACTTTTAATCGTGGTGTCTATGATGAGTTTTTTCAATATACAACAATCGTCTTTTTTCAAATGGAAATTATTTTTTCAACCAACTCAAATTTAAATAAACAATGGTATTTTAAGAAAACAATATGGTAACCATGTAAACAATTCCTACTAGGAAAAAGTTTATTTCACTTCAAATTGTTATGTAACTTTATTGGCTTTTAAATATTTTTTGCAATCCTTTAGTTAGTAAAAAAAACTTTGCCATTTGTATCAATAACAATTACTTTTCAATTATCATTTCACAACAATGAAATATAATACACTATTAGATATCAACTACCCCTGACATTTTCGACTTGCATGAACTGCAAATGGAATCAGCTTATCAAAAATGTCAACGATATACTAAATTATCGACACTAATCATTCACGAGGAATGTCTTAATGATATCAACCTTAAAAGCAATGTACATAACATTGTTTTTCCATGCAGATGAAAAACAGTAGACCTATTAAAGGCGTTAAAATATTAAGTGCGAGTGTAATGTACAGACAATACAATCAATTAAAAGGCAGAAAAAACAGTAACTACGAGACTACAATCGAATCATCATAGAAGCTCAATTACGATTGCCTTCATTTCGTTATTACAATTTTATTTACTTTTCATATCTGCAAGGAACGGATATGGGTAATTATTATCTTGATAAATCATATTTGATATCATAAAATGACCATCACGTATAGATTGATTCCATACATTCATACATTTAATGGAATTAAGTAAATCAAACAGATGAATAAAAAATGAAACCGAAAACCGTCGATTTGGTGAAAATTTAAAATAGTGAACAGTCACTTTCTCAATTATACTTCGTAGTAGTATGACAGGTTTTGAAGAAAATCGTTTTTATGATCAAGATCTTAAATTAATAAGATAAATACCTTCTAGAATAATCTCCTTTAATTCGTTAAAAATATACGTTATGAAAAACTGAAAAAAACAGGGAATATCTCTATAACCAGTTGAGCAATGGATGCTTTCATCTGCTACCTTCTCCAACATATCTTTTCTGATATTCGAAAAAGTACAACATTGTCGTGGAAACCAGTGCACATTTTCTTGGAAAGTGCACAAAACGGACTCCATTATCAGTGGCGGATCCAGAACTTTTTGTAAGGGGTGGGGGGCGCTGACTGATCTAAGGGGGGGGTCGCTCCAGTCACGCTTCAATGATTCCCTATATAATCAACCAAATTTTTCCCACAAAGAGGGGCCTGGGCCCCAGCCCCCTGGATCCGCCTATGATTATCACAGTCTTATAATGCATATTATCAAGAGAGTTGACTTTCATTTATTATCACTCATAAAGTAAAGTTTTCTGTTTCTCCGTTATTATGCATTTTACAATCTGTTTACAATCTGTTTCGAGTAATGCATTGTCATTTAACTATTATCAAACTTGCAATTTATGTATTTTTTGTTGGGATGTACATGTAGTTTCAGTAGTCAACTTATCGACTTCAGTGGACACTACACTTGAATTACTCATGTTGATTTATAGCGAATTTTGCATGTTTTATTTTTTTCGGAAAACTAACGAACTAATGGCCGAAAACAAAATTGAATCAAACAACAAGTACCAAGAAGATAGTATTTTCAAAATGCCGGAATTTTTAATCTTAGTATCTTTGTTGAATTTGGTGGACAAATTTTCAAACAGATGATGACCATTCCTATGGGTACCATTTTGTTACCACCCATTACAAATTTATATCAATACTCGTATTAAGTAGAAATTATTAAATGAATATTACAGATTTTAGCCATGTCTTTTGATTTTCAGCTTTATACTAAATAAATGATATACTTTTTTCTCAACTGTTGTAAAGAATATCTACGTCTCATCTATCCAGATTGAGCCCAAAATAACGGACACAGTTTATAGTCTGACCCTTCAGGAACACATTATTTCACTCCCAGTTATGTTGGAAGCTTGTATTACCCTAAGCTTTACTTTCAAGCGGTATAATGCTATTTAGTCTAGTCTGTATTTGTCTCTTCCGTGCAATGTCCTCTGAATTCGATTTTTCAATTCTGATTCTAACATGGTCCATTCAGCACCTTTGACGTGTTAATGAATAAATTCGCTCCAATATATTAAGCTTCAACTTATTGCATGACAGTTTTTTTTATCACTGTGTCCATTCAACCTGGTAATGCGTAGGCTTAAAGAACAAATTTTACAATATGTGTTAGAGTCATTAGTCGAGTAATCGCGATTTAAATATATCAACAAGCTGAAAATTAATTAACCTCCTTTGACATGTCTAACGTTTACTTTGATTCAGTGGATCCAACTTTTATCTTTTTGAATCAAGCACGTGGAAGAAGCTATTTGTATGTTAGTCATGTCTGCACTTTTAAGAAGATGAATCTTTTTATAAAGTACTATATAAGTACATGTAAATGTCATACATGTTTCTGATTTTTTTTGTTTTAGCTAAAAATCGGCATACCTTAACGTTTGACAGTTTTTTTTGCACTCTGTCGCTTGTACTTTTTGCAGAAAGTTTTCAGATAAATAACTGCATGTCGTTAATATTTTTCGTTTTTTTTTTAATAAAAATAGAGATATGTGGTATGATTTCACTAAAGTCCAAATGAAGTGGATGTAAGCAATTTGTTTACTATGTCATTTTTATTTGCATTGCACGTGTATCATTCTTGTATTCTATTTAATATTTTTTTAATATTTCGCTTTATATGACTTTACGATGAATACCAATGCTTTCTTAATCATGTTTTCTCTCAATAAACAGTGATTGGTTGATTGATTAATTGGTGCGGTTTTATGCCGCGTCAGCACACTGGACTATGACAAATCATACATGTAAAATGTATTTGAGTTGTTCTAAGGTTTTGTTTGGGATTGTTGTGTTCAATCTATAGTAAGAGCTAATACTGACCGAGGCCTCTGAGTCAGAATTATCGGTGTCCGTGAAGGGCGATCAACTAATCAAAGTTATCTTATAACTAAGTATGTAAGATACATTTGTCACAAGAGTAGTTCCAAAGTAATATTTTAGTTTTTTTTCTAAAATGAGAATGAGGAAATCATGACACAGAACCAATTCACTAAAAATCTTTTTTTTCGACCAAAACCACTTATAACATTAAGTTATTCAATGTGTTCTAGAATAAACAATATCCAACTCTCATGTATGAACTTTGAAGTACTAGTACTATAATGCCGTCCTAAAATTTCGTATATGACCAATTTGCATGTGCTTTAAAAAGACTAGAACTTGCTTTTTGATAGATAGTTGAAAGTTTGAGGTTCTATCAAAAATGATAAATTTCTAAAAACTAACTTCTAACATCAATAAAGGTTTTTATTCCCTCTCTACTTTTCATGAACAAACTAATGTATTATGGTCAAGGAATACACAGTGCTCAAAAGCCGGACGACTAAGAGCTTGAATCAGTGTGTATGCATACCCATCTATTTTTGAAGATTTATATGTTGACCTACAGTGTATACATACTGTTAAATAGTGTATGTCGACCTGTAGATGTTGTTTATTTGTTTGTGTCCGTTGGTTTCTGTCTCATTAATAGAATCGAGAATGTTTACTCCACATCTCCTCTACTTATGAGGGTGTGGATGGGGTTTACTGAATAGCGAATAATGGGCAAAACGTGTAGAATAAAGGTCCAAAAATTACAGAATAGAGAAAAATAGGGCAAAAAATAAAGAATAGAGAAAAATGGGTTGCTAAAATATAAATGATAGAGAATAATAGCCACCCCCCAAAGAATAGAGAAAAATTACATAGAAAAATAAAGAATACAGAAATGAAGGACCCCCATCCAGACCCTCACTCAACATTTCTAATTTATGGACATGTTTAAATAAAAAAAAAAAAAAAAAAAACAATGTTTAACATTAATAGTCCACCAGTATTTGGAAACTTATGGGTTTTGACGATCCCAGCAGAAAAAAATGCACTAGAAATTCGCTGTTATGCCTATTTAAGATATTTTTTTATAAAATTATTGTCTTTTTTATGGATAATCATTGAACGATAAAGTTGATACTTTAAAACATAAATTTGTAATATAATAATTACAAAAATTTAAATGATAGAAATGACCTTTAAAATTGTGAAATATTATACTTTTATCATCAAATAACAAATCTGCATTGTCATTTAAACAAGTAAAATATTTGTGACAAATTATCAATACAAGATGACAAATATTAAAAAATAGTAACAGTGTTCCTCTTCAATTCAGATTTCTATAGATGCTATAGTTTCCAGGTTTTGGTAATTACAAGTCTCGTCAATTGACATTTTTTTCTAGGTACTACATGTATAGTGAATCAATAGTTAGGATTGAATCCATTTAATTTCAGATAACCCTAACCCTAACCCTAACCCTAAACAAGATAATTATGTCGACTTATTATTAAAATTATCATGATACGTATCTTGTTAAGTCGACTAAATCTGAAATTAAATGTCAATTTTTCATGATAATTATCTTGTCAAGTCGACTTAATAATGAAAATATCATGATAACTTATCGTGACAAGTTGAAAAAAAGATGGCACCTCAGAGCATTATCTTGACTTTTAAGCAAGAAAACAAGATAATTATGTCGACTTATTATAAAAATTATCATGATATTTATCTTGTTAAGTCGACTTAACTAGAAATTAAATGTCAACTAAGCATGATAATTATCTTAAATATCATGATAAATTATCTTGCTATTTTGACAAGTCGATGTCACTTACATGCCACCATAAGAAAGTGAAATTGGAGCATAATAACATTCAATCTTTTAAAATAAAATGTAGTACTTACAAACAGGTTACTAATAAGGAATGATTATTATATTAATTCATCAATTAAGCAATGTATTATCTAATAAATGATATGGATTTCAACAGTTAAGAAAGTAATTTAACTTTAATTGACATATAAATTGACTGACCTTTTATAAATAAATAACTGACATATAAATTGATTGACTTTTCTTCAATGAATTACTGAATGTTTCTGCAAAAGACATGGTTAAATGTTTTGGTTAATTTAATCATGACATTGAAATATTTTTTTAATCAGCGCACGCAAATAAATGATTTAAAGATAAAACATATGTTTGGACTGGAATGATCATATCATTTTGGACAGATATATCATACTATGGGGATATTTACGAAAACTACCAATCGAGAAAAGTTAGAATTGCAAAAGAAATTCGTCAAGATTGGTATTTTTACAAGTATTGGTAGCGACGATAATAGTTCCATGACTATACCAACTAGTGGACTGTCAGACATTAACGGTATTACAAGTCAGTACCCTCGGTCTTGGCATGAAAATACGGATATTGTGTTATTTTTCTGTAACATCATTTTGGAAATTATTTGGAGAAATAAGGATTACATCTCCCGCATGCAAAACTCTTTTTTCCTTAGGCTTTGGCCCAAGTTTTTGTCCTTTTTGGTCTATCAGCTCTTCAATTTTTGAATAAGGTTTTGGGCTCACTGATCACTGAAGAGATATTTACTGTCGAAATGCGCATCTAGTGCAGTGCAATTGGTACCGTTAATGTTATTACAGGATATTCAAAAAGTTAAGACACTAAAATATACAGTGCACACACATAAAACATGAAAGAAATAAATTAATATCTACGAAATATTTTGTTTCAACTGAGAAGTAGTTTTTACCAGCAAATTACGCCAGAGAAAAATCTTGGGTGATCAAAGCTCTGTTTTAGTGATTTTCACGTATAGAATAAACTCAACATAGATACCAGGATTTCACTTCTGTACGCCAGTCGCGGTTTTCGTCTACAAAAGACTCATCAATGACGCTCGAATAAAAAAGGTAAAGAAAATTGCCACTTCTATGCCAGAAGTGTTCCATTATCTATAGCAGACACTTAATACATGTCACGTGAGTTTAAATTTTTGAGACATGAAAACTTTTACGTTTTTTATTATCATCCATTCTCTACATCACTGGAAACAATTAGAAATTTTCTCTCTTTTTTAATAGTTCTATAGCGTAAACGAAAATACTCGACTAAAAATAACAGAAAATCTAGTTTTTTTTAAGGAAATTCGTTAAATATGAAGCAATTTCTATCAAAAAATAAAATAAATTAATAAAAACAGTTTAAGTATTAATAACCTTCGTTGATACAATGAAACATATCAGTAATTATACCCCATTTTCCGTGATTAATTTAATTAATCAGGAGTTTTATATTTATCACATGGAGGAAGGATACAGGATACAAACATCTCTATTGTCAAGAAAATGTACGTAAAATAAGGAGGAATAAATTTCCGGTGCCGATAAAATCTGAAAACAGGTACTTACATCGCGTACTATCACATTAGCTGCCTCATATCAAAGTCTTAGCAGGAAGAAAGCACACAAAAGCATGTATAGAAAGAACCATGCATAGGAAAATTAAGTGGGGAAAGCTGTTTGAAGTTATTACAGTACATTTTTAATACTTTTAACAAAAGTTTTCCTTAAATTTAGAATACTTTTGATCACCTTTTCTAACAGATTTTTTAGTGTATTAATAGAAAAGTCGTATTTTATTTATTTTCGGAAAAAAACAAGAAAGACGTCATTTTTACAGACGAAAAATGAAATTGCTAGGAAGAACTATATAATTATAGAGATAAATAATATAAATATCTGTTTTGACAAAATACCAAGTACATTCGAGTAACCATAATTTATTTAAATATATGGTGCATTATATCTTTTTCCTAATTCTAATCAAATATAAGATTGTTTTAATGTGCTCATACGTATTCAAGCTTATAACTTTGTAAAATATGAATAAAAAGGAGATTTGGAATATACTTCAATGAGCTAGCAAAACAACGACATAAAACACAAAAGTTGATATTAAACAAGGACAACCAAACGAAGTTCCAACTATATTGCTATGGAATCTCGAAACATGCTTTCATAAAAGCCATTATCATAACTGAGTTAGGGTTTTGAATGGTGACTTTTAGACTGAAAAAAAACTAACGAAGTATACATAACTTTAATCTTAATACAAAGTTGTTTTAAGTGAAACAAAACGGGCTGAACCGTAATCAGATAACCAATTTTTAATAGTATTTTTAAATATGTCTGCTAGTTGTGATTTCAAAATTAGCATTTGTCACTGGATGTTAAGAAAAAACAATTTACAATCAAACAATCAATAATTTCAAAATTCTTCACTTTATTTTACCCTTGTCTTCTAAAGAGAACAAATTTAGTTTATCTAAATGGATATCTTTACATTATTACAAATCATCTGTGCAAATAAACTCATCATAGCTAGCAGGATTAAAATTTCGTCTACAGAAGACGCATCAGTGGTGCTCGAATGAAAAAAGTTAAAAAGGCCAAATACAGTACGAAGTTGAAGAGCTCAGACATATCAAACCTTTATAGATGCCACACATTGCGTAGATTCTGTTATATCTACGTATATACATAAATATATGACAAGATCAATACACTCAAGGCATATAAATTTAAAGGAAATAATTCTATGAGTAACTTGTGTACAAGTTGTCATAAAAACGTAATGGTTTCAGCCTTATAAGTATTAATCCACAGTTATCTTGAAAGGCACATATGTATGGTTGGTTCACAGTGTCACCAGCTCTTCATTTAATTGTAGTATTAATTACTTTTCATCTATGAATCGGGGATAAAACTCATAAGTAACGTTAGCTTTACTTTACAATATAGAGCATACACATTTAATGATATCGGTCAAAGAAAGGACAAGGTATAAAATAAAGATATTTCTAAACGGACAGACAAAACGTCAGTGTGAGACTGTTCAACTACAAAAGGAAAACAGGAAGTCATTATATCTATACTATTAAATGAGAAGACCTCATTTTGTGTGTCGCTTCTCTTCCTTCCACAATAAATTAATCATCATGCCTCTGTGTCCTATAAGTACCATGCATAGTCGCATTTGTCATCCTCGCTTATCATTATTCCGTTTGGGTTATTTTGGAATAAAAATGAAAATTAAGGTGTCAGACCACCAATTACTCCCTTCAATTTAGAACGTATGTAAAAGTAGCCCTACTCTGACACAAAATAGTGCTTTTGATGTCCTTGTTTACTTAAACTAACCAACAAATTTGCAGAAATGAAACTTTTGGTGAAAGAGAAATATATTTAAAATTGAGAATGGAAATGGGGAATGTGTCAAAGAGACAACAACCCGACCACAGAACAGACAACAACAGAAGGTCACCAATAGGTCTTCAATGCAGCGAGAAATTCCCGCACCCGGAGGCGTCCTTAAGCTGGCCCCTAAACAAATATATATACTAGTTCAGTGATCATGGACGTCACACCAAACTCCAAATTATACACAAGAAACTAAAAGTAAAAATAATACAAGACTAACAAAGGCCAGAGGCTCCTGACTTGGGACAGGCGCAAAAATGCGGCGGGGTTAAACATGTTTATGAGATCTCAACCTCCCCTATACCTCTAGCCAATGTAGAAAAGTAAACGCATAACAATACGCACATTAAAAGTCAGTTAAAGAGAAGTCCGAGTCCGATGTCAGAAGATGTAACAAAAGAAAATAAACAAAATGACAATAATACATAGATAACAACAGACTACTAGCAGTTAACTGACATGCCAGCTCCAGACCTCAATTAAACTGATTGAAAGATTATGTCTTCATCATATGAATATCAGGCACAATCCCTCTCGTTAGGGGTTTAGTATCATACCATCATCAAATATATGAGAAGAGCATAACCCGTGTCATGCCAACAACTGGTTTTTAAATAAATGTGTTTAGTTCCGATGCAAAGACTATTTTGAGCCAAAACTTACTTGTCTATGAGTTTGCATTAAAAATTGAGGATTAATGCGCTCCATAGTATACTAATTTAAGATTTCCAGAAAACCAGAGGTTATTTTTGGGGTACCTCTTTTTGAAGGTCAGTTTTTTTATTAGAAGGCTTTAAAGGTATGTTGAAAATTGGCATGCAGAAAGCTGATACATGTACATTTCAGGATATACCGGTTTCTATGAAGTTAAACTTAAGGTAAAATATTTAGAAAGCTGTGAAAATTGCAAAATTTGGTTGAACAGATAGGGATATTTAATTGATGGTCTGACACCTTAAGGCGTCCGGATATTGTTTCCGTCATCGGACGGACTTTTAAGTCATAGACAAGATTTCCGTTTAGGACTGTTAAAAATTACACATAATTTTCATAGGTACTCGGGGACAGGACAATTATTTTTGCGTTTTTTCTGTATACTATAAACATACATATACTATAAATACAGTGTATTTGCTATTTTCTGTCAATTCCAAGTTTACTATCCACGGAGGTCACTGATATATTATATAGAGAGTAAGGAGTGTCTATATAATATATCAGTGACCGCCGTGTATAATAATCTTGGAATTGATAGTGAATAGCAAATACACTTTATTTATAGTATATGTATGTTCAAAGTATACAGAAAAACGCGAAAATAATTGAAATTAATAGAAAACAAAAAATAAACTGATTTTGAAAAAAAGGGGAGGGCTAAAAAAAATGTCCTGTCCCCATGTACCTATGACTTTTGATACCTTTCCTGAAATTCTCCAGTCATATAATCTTTTACAAACATTCATCCTACAACAGTTTACATACTTTCAACCACACTCTTAATGCCCGCGATTTCGCGGGTGTGTTCTAGTAACATAACGGCAGAAATTTTACTGCAACAGATGCGCAATTCTACAATTAATGTCTATTAAGTGATGTTCAAAGCTGAAACGTTTGAAAGTAAAAAACCTCCTACAAACGTCGAAGAGCTGATAAAAAAAAAAAAAAAAAAAAAAAAGAAAAAAAGGATGCCAAACCTTGAAAAAGATTCAGAGCAATGCATGCGGGAGATACATTCTTGATTTAAAATAATTTCCAAATTTTATAACAACAAATTTCAATAAAACAATATTTTTATTTTCATGTCACGATGTATTAGCTATTGGGCTGGTGATAACCTCGGGGACCCACAGTCCACCTACAGTGTCATCGACCTAGTTGTAACAAAAAATCAGAAATGAAATGATCATTTTCTTTTGTGTTTTTTTTTCTTGTCAAGTAATTAAGAATTGTGATGGTGTCCTTCAAAATTCTGTAATTAATATAATGATAGATTCATCAGTGCTGGTCTTTGGAATACTAAAAACTATTTGTGTTATTCATGCTTTTTAAATCATCATATGTTGTATATCAATTGCATATTACAAAAGTATCCTACAAAACCATGATAATTTGCTCGTTTTATACCCATATGCAGGGCTTCCCAATGCTGAATATGAGAGCTATGTTTTTCCTTAAACATATTTTGTGGGACGTCTTTATATATAAATTTACTTACACTTTACATACGAGATCCCGTTGAAAATATTAATGCAACGCATTTATATGTAACATATTTTACATTATTCAAGTCTTTAAGCGTACCTGGTAAGCATAGTTACAGAAGTCATTGGAGTGATCTATATCTTTGTGTCAGATCGTCTGTCTGTCCGTCGAAAGGCAATTTGCATTTCATAATATCCTATAAAACTTCCCTGCCAAATCAAACAAAATTTTGCACGAATAATATGTGGAGGTCCTTTGTCAAAATTCGATCTTTGTTTAGTTGTCATAATTTGGCAATTTTGAATTATCTTGTCCTCTTCAACGACAAGGGGGAATATTCTGAACCTTAAGGAAATTATGATTAGCAAATATGACGTCACTCAGACATGGTTGCCATTGAAACCTTATGGGAAAGCTCTGAATCTAGCAAGCCAATATTTGATAAATGAAATATATCAGTAATATTTGCTGTATTAAAGGTAAAAAAACGTATTTCATTTGGTTCCGATTGGACGATTAACATGGCCACCAGAGGCAATAGTTGATTCTTATTGGCCAATTTCTGTTCTAAAATAACTATGCAAGATTTGAAAACTGAATGAGATAGATAGAAACAAAACCATCTTTAGCTAAATTGTCAAAAGTTATCATTTCTGGATCAATTAATGGGTAAATTTGCCAGGTGAGTGATTTTGATACTACGAGCCTCTAGTTTATAACTTATATTAGTACCTTATTGTCATGTTACAAATATTATGCCGATCAAAGACAACCTTAATGTGTGTTAAAATATCTTTAGTAAAGATTTTTACAAATACCTAGATTAAATCATATTCGCGTTTGCCAAAACTTTTATTTTGAACTCATATTTTTCTATTGAACTGTAGTCCGAGATATTTTCTTCTTTGCTTTTATGATCCTGAACCCCACCCCAAGAAGAAAAGAAAATATCCTTTATTTACCCTATAAAATCTGATATAAAAGTTTTCCCTTGTTGAATTCAAAGCTATTAGGTATAACATCATGAAAGAACAGGAAATCTGGTTTTGAAGGTTATATCGACAATCTTATGGAGTCACAATGGTAAGAAAATCCCTAACTTCTATTGGTTTTTTCGTAAAATGGGAAGACAATAACAGAGGGCGTGTAACACGTGATTTGAAGTGCATTGCAGCCTCCCTGTTCTAATGATTTGATGCATGACGGATGTAGCGAAAAGGTAAAACTGTACACAGCTGTACATGTATATTATGCATGCTAGCAAATTGTTGGTCTTCCAAAAACATACCTGTTACACATTCAGGATGATTAGTCTTTCGTGTTTGAAAACCCGTTTTAACAACGCCGTGAAATTCCAACTTTTTATGAACGAAGTCAGTTTAGAAGGACCACACATTACCATTGAAATAAACAACTATGAATATATTCATACTCGCATTAACTCCGCACAAACATAATTATACAAGTCACACAAGTTTATGTTATAACATTGAAATATTTTTTGTGGAATCTAATGTCTATTGGAGATTTTAAGAGGAAAATAATGGCCGCGTACAAATACAATTTAGATTTTTTAATGCCTTTGATTTTTTCTCTGTCTTGAAAGTCATGTTTGACCATAGGAATATAATTTAATTTACTTAATTGTCGGTACTTTTTTAAAATTCTGAGTTGAGGGTTATTCCATGTGAATATCAGTAAGACCAAAAATAAATCCTCAATTTAAAGCAAATTTTCGATAAACATTTATTTAGAACGATAAGATGTCTAAATACAACGTAATGCACACACAATTGATTATCACCTAACATGACTTTAATGCTATAAATATTCTTCCCTTATCAGTCGGTTAATGACATTAACGTGAAACAACAAAAAATATCTTCCATGCCTAATTAATCCTACAAAAATCTCCAGGAAAAACCTTATTACATATATTTAATAAGGTTAATCAATAATCCCAAGATTTTTTTAATTATGAAATATATTGTTCTTATTTAATCAAATGCGTTCAATCACATTAAGAAAATGTATTATGATTACCAATGAGATACCCATCCAACAAAGACTGCAGGGCAAACACGTCAACATCTTCAGATCACAAAAAAAATCTTTAACAACGAATTACACCACCAACAAACAAACCCAGTACAGCATATACGCTATTATATTCTAAAAGGCCCTTGGATGAAGTCCGAGACACATCATAGGAAAGTAACAAACGGCACGAACCTTTAAAAAATTTGATGGACAATTTTGTTCAAAATGTCACTGTGATAAACTTAAATTTTTAATAAAAAGTGTGAAATTCGTAGTTATTTTCTTTTGAATTATAAGCAAATTTACCTAAAGACAATTTAACTTTTCAATAAAAGAAATAAAAACATACGTTCTAGAATGGAGAAAAAATGAAAACAACACGTTATAAATTTCATGCGTCCGAAGCGCTTTTCTGGATTTACCTTCAGCAGGAACGCTCAAACCGAATATTTGAAAGCCAAGGATGTATTAGAACCGAAACAGTTGTAGAGCTATATTACCAAAAAGGACCTAAGAATAGCCAAATCCATCTAAGATCAACTTTGCCTGAGGGTGTTGAAACCTTAGTTTCTAATAATTTCAGAATTTATAAACGGACAATTTTAGAAAGGTTTGTTTTAAATCATGCCAGTACCGAAGTACTGACTACTGGGCTGATGATACCCTCGGGAACTGATAGTCCACCAGCAGAGGTATCGATCCAGTGCTGTAAAAAATGAAAACAACACGTTATAAATTTCATGCTTCCGAAGCGCATTTCTGGATTTACCTTCATCAGGAACGCTCGAAGACGAATGTTTGAAAGCCAAGGATGTGTAAAAACCGAAACAGTTGTAGAGCTATATTACCAAAACAGGACCAAAAAATAGCCAAATCCATCTAAGATAAACCTTGCCTGAGGGAGTT
Organism: Mytilus coruscus; assembly: GCA_017311375.1. NCBI lineage: Eukaryota > Metazoa > Mollusca > Bivalvia > Mytilida > Mytilidae > Mytilus > Mytilus coruscus. The sequence goes on along the minus strand of CM029596.1, from coordinate 104,775,201 downwards.
AAAACCTTAGATTCTAATAATTTCATATTTATTAACGGACAATTTTAGAAAGGTTCGTTATAAATCGTGTCAGTAACGAAGTACTGACTACTTGGCTGATGATACTCTCGGGGACTGATAGGCCACCAGCAGAGGTATCGACCAAATGCTGTAAAAAATGAAAACAACACGTTATAAATTTCATGCGTCCTAAGCGCTTTTCTGGATTGAAAGTGTCTATGAATTAAAAAATGCCATTTATATAGTGATTGATTGATTGCAATTTTACATCGAGTCAAAACACATGAGCTTCATATAAACACCTTGAGAAAAAGTATCGCACCCCCTGAATTTTCTCACAAACCAAAATGTTAAAACATATAATATTGCTTATGGCCCCGAGAGTATTTGAATTAGGCCAATTTGTTATTGACAATATCACAGGCATTAATCAAATAAAAAGTTTGAAGAAAAATAACGAATTTCATTAAGTACAATCTTGAAAAACAAAGGATGTATTTGGTACTAAAAATACTATGATTAATTTTGGATGCTTACAAGTAGAAAAGTTCACTAGCACAATTCTTTTTTGTTTTGGAAACGAGAAAATATGTCAGTGGCTACAATAAACACGACAATGTCAATTCCGAGTAAAACCACCGTTTACACGAATCACCGATGCTAATCCTCTCCTCATTCAATGGATCAAACGTTAAATTTGTTGTTGTTGTAGTCTTTGCTATTTCTTGTTCAAAGCTTGTTTTCGGGTTTGAAAATGTATTTACCAGTCTATTTAATACTTTGTTATTTTTTCTTTCACAGAATGCTTTGCTACACTATTCCCTGTCTACTACTTGCAGTATCACCTGTTATATTTTCATCACAAATTGTACCAGAAAAAGGAAGTGACGTCAGCGGTATTTTATATAAGATTTTGACATCAGACATTGACCCGGAAATAAAACGAAAACTTTTATTGGTGGATTATTTAGGTAAACTTTCCACACAACATGAAACAGAAGATGATACGGAACCGTTCAGTGATCTACCAAAACGATCTCATATGTGGTTTAGGCATAGTTCGGGAAATATTCCAATTCAAACAAGACTATCGTTTGGTCAGCCTCTCAGTCGGAATGGTATCGGTTCGATACACAAAATTAGATATGGCAAAAAATAGAAACTCACAACATTCAAATTTGTGATATACCGAGTTTATGCAATTTGTTTAGACACTGTTTTGCTAAAATAATTATTGTGAAGTCGTCTGTGTGTTGGTGGATAGCGACATGAAAACAAAACTACATGTATAGCAAAAAAACTGAAAAGACTATGGGATTTTTTCGCAGACGAATAAAAAAATTGGTTTCAGTATATTATTTTGACTGTTAATTATCTTAAAGTATTGTCACTTCTATGTAAAACATATAAACTTAAACAAACAAATGAATACATTTTGTCACATACGTAGGTCTTCGAAATAAATGATGAAAACTCATTGTCTTCGAATATCCGGTATATGAACACTTATTAAGAAAATAATTTACATTCCATTAGGTTTGCAACGACACGGCTCCCTTAAGATTATCACATGAATAAATAAATAAATGGGAAAATCCGTCTGGTATTGCATTAGTCTAAAAGGTTATAAATTCAAATAACGACAGGATAATATTATTAGTTACATAGTGTGCTAGTGACCTAATATGATATATATGGGGTCAGTAAATTCCATATGGGGTGAGAGCGAAGTTCGATCCCCATATGGAATTTACTGACCCCATATATATCGTATTAGGTCACTAGCACACTGTGTAACGAATTTATCTTACCGACTATCTTAACATGTGGTATTTAGACTAGTGGCCTATCAAAGTGATTAAGTCTTCAATACTTAGTATTGATCAGTATTAAGAACCTAGTACTTCCATTTGTCTATACAAAAACAAATGCCAACAATAACAACTTGTTAGCTATAAATGTGTTTTATGAATTTATTTCAATCGTTCATCATCAATTTCTTCGTCTGTTGAAACCTTTCAGATTTTTCCTCAACACCGTGTTGTTTTTGTAAAGGGACGTAACACCACTACTAACCGTGTATTGAAATAAGCCCCGCCTACTAACCTAATATGAAATATACACGGTCTCCACGCGGTTGCTTTTAACCAATCATTTTCCTAGAAATGTATAGGAGGTAAGATAAGTGAAAATATATCTTTATACAGAATGTATTTATGTTCCGGACTACATGAGTATTTGGACCATACGCGTATGGTTATGATCATATGCGTATACCCATATGGTACAACCATACGCGTATGTTCGGACCATATGAGTATTATAGATATAGGAAGATGTGGTGTGAGTGCCAATGAGACAACTCTCCATCCAAATAACAATTTATAAAAGTAAACCATTATACTCGTTTGGTTATTAACTGGCCGGACCATATTATTAGTATTAAGACCATATAGGTATTTTCAAATAAACTCTATTTTCCTACCCTATCCGGCACAAGTTACTAACTGAATTCCTTTATCTTTACATATTGTCTGAATATTGTTGCATCTGCTTCGCTAGAATCTTTTCAGAGGGTTTTATGTTGTCCACGTTTTCGTCCGCAAGAGGACATTTTTTTCCCTTTTTTTGTGCTTAAATTATTATTTCAGACACAAAACTTATTCTTTAATCTCAACTTATTTCATTTAATTAGTATGCTGATTGAGTTGCTCTTCATACTTTATCCTATGTTGTGATTATTGTTTCAGATCGGGTGAAGGTTTGGTACCATTAAAACGTTTAAACCCACTGCATTTGTTTGCATCTGTCCTAAGTCAGAATCTGATGTTCAGTAGTTGTCGTTTGTTGATGTGGTTCATAAGTGTTTCTCGTTTCTCGTTTTTATATAGATTAGACTGTTGGTTTTCCCGTTTGAATGGTTTTACACTAGTAATTTTGGGCCCTTTATAGCTTACTGTTCGGTGTGAGCCAAGGCTCCGTGTTGAAGACCGTACTTTGACCTATAATGGTTTACTTTTATAAATTTTGACTTGATGGAGAGTTGTCTCATTGGCACTCATACCACATCTTCTTATATCTACTATCTTCATACTTTTTCCTGTTATTGTAAGATCGTATAAGTAGGAGCAAGAACACATTAAATAACTAAATACAATTGAACTATTTAAGAATTTTAATTTAATAAAAACACAAAAACGAATTAAAAAAAAAAAAAAAAAAAAAGAGGGTTCAATGACCAAAGTTCATGTGAGTTAAGCAGTTGACTTCTTCTTTAACAGTTCATTTAGTTATTTTCTTGATGTTATTTTCATAAGTCGACATATTGCGTTTCGTACAAATGTAAAGAAAAATCAATAATGACCATGTAAAATGATTTAGCTATATTTCTTACTTGTAAGTAAAATTCATTTTATTTCATTAATCATGTAAGAATAATTAACAATATGATTAAATAAGTAAAAATTTCATGTTTAGAAGCTCTTAATTTATGGGACACTTTTTCAACGTTCATCGTTTACTTATTCATTTTTTTGCGTGTACATACAAAACCTAATCATTTTTCTTAAATTCACATACACATATTTAGGCCTATTTGGTTTCTTACAGAATATTTTGGCAAATAAATTCACATACACAAATTGGCATATCAAATTTCTCTGTTCTTTACTTGGCTGCAAGTGTACCATACGCGTATGGTCCGAATACTTATATGGTCCGAAACATATACATTATCGGAAAACAAAAAAGTCATTTGTACGATATTAAGGAACAAGAAGAAATAGGAGGCTCACCGTGCTAAACCCCTGTTTCGTAGAGAGTACACACAAATTATATATTTCCGACAATGTACATATATTGTTTTTATACTTCAATTATTGACATCCGGGCCTTTAACGTTTAGTGTTTCAATTCAAAATACAGGAAGTTGTCTCTGGTCTTTCATAAAAATCGACATGGTATAAACTCGGACTGCGAATAGGACCAAAAAATCAACTGTTACGCAAAAAGTTATAATTTCATTACTGTTCGCTGCTCTAGATGGAAGACGGAAAACAGGAGCATTTATTTGTACAGGTATAAATAAAGCAAAAAGGTCGACCAGGATTCGGGTTTAAATGATGTGACTTCTGAATTTTTTGCATTTTTGCATGCTTTTGCTATGAAATTAAGGTGTTTAGGACATAGATGCTTCCTTAAACAAAATATAGAACAGTTAAACGTGTGTCTGTTTCTCCCTTTTCAAAAATATCATTATATATGGCGGTAGTGTGAGCGGTTTTTTTGCTGTTGTTTCTATTAATCTTTTACGCATGGACTCAGTAGTTTCAAAGATAGATTTTCACTAAACCCTCAAAGTTGCCTAATTGCCTTTTTATCAATTCTATTTCATAATATAGATATAAACTCAAGAACGAAATATTTTAAATGAATTATATAGACATGAAAGGGGGCACACTCAAGACCTATAATCAATAGAAAAACAGACAACACTATGATCAAAAGAAAAGCGATGAAATGAAAAACAGTCATAAAACACTCCATATAATACTATAGGTTGAGCAATACGATACCAAACAACTTGAGTGCTTCAGAAGGGTTAAAGGTTCTTGATTTACTAAGTGAGAACCTTCAAATGAAGTTTGATATAAGAGACAAGTTTTCCGTTGTTATGTTCAAGCACTGTAGAATTATCCGCCTTAGTATTAATTCATATTTTGTGTTCTTCATGAAGATCTAGTCCTAAAAAGAGCATAATTTATATTTTGTGTTTTTCATGAAGATCCAGTCCTAAAAAGAACAAAATCCATAGTAAAAATATATCATTAAAGATACCAAGATGCCGTATCAATACAAATTCAAATTGTGAGAACTGCTCAAAGGTGTGTTTAAAAAAAAAAAAAAAAAATCTAAACATTATAAACTACTATTAAAATTTTATTTATCACTTTTATAAGATGAATAATCTCTTAGTATAACTATTCTATGGACTGTAAAAAGCGCAAATCAAAACATCGAAAAGACAAAAAAAATTGTGATCTTGTAAAAGGGAATCATCTCCAAATGACGTAAGATCGTGTTATTGTCTTCGTTTCGCGATTGCAAAGCAATGAAAGTTAGCTAAAACCATTGATACATTAGTTATCTTAATTGTTCCATAGTATTTGTCTTAAAAAATTAATGTCTTACGCTACTTGTAAAGCAGTATAGATGCTTAATAAAAATGAGGTAATGGGGTTTAATGGAATTCACATTTGTTAGTACATTAATTATTTATGTTAAATGGGCTAATAGATCAATTGATATGACTTATCCTTGATCACGATATTTTACAAGTAAAAGTCAAACCGACCAACAATATACTCATATATAAATCAGACTTCCCAATATATCATTAATTCCTTATATTTCATTTAGTTTATACATATTGATTTTATAACTGTTAAGGTGACAATGGTAATAATGAAAAACAAGTTGAAACCTTGATCCTCATGATTTTGTCAACCTTGTAGCAGGAAATTAACTACAGATGTTCCTTTTTTATTTTATTGTAAACACAATTTCTCTTTGGATTGCAATATTGTAGCACAACTGGATAGGGGTATTACCATGACAGAGAAAAATATCAGATATCTACAGTAGACTTCAAAGGATATTCTGTTGTTAAAATTTCTCATTTCAATCTTTACATTTTTAACATCCAATTTGACATTTCTCAATTCAAACTAAGCATCTCCGGGTTCAAATTTGATTTTCTCAGTCACAAGGTAACATTTCTCATTGCCAAGTTGGTATTGCTCACTTTTAGAGAGACATTTCACAGTTCTGCGTTTACATTTCTTATTCCCAACTACAAGACTTTAACAAAAAAGTTTATAACAAAAATACTGGACTCCAAGATAAATTCAAAAAGGGGAAAGTGCATAAAAACAAAACTAACGGAACGAATGAGACAACAGTCATATTCCTGGCTTGGTACAGGCATTTTCCGAAGAAAATGGTGGGTGAAAATAGGTTTTTATAGCTAGCCATATCTCCAATTTGTATGGCAACTGTTTATAGTTCCGTTCCTATAGGTCTTTCGTTTATATCAATGTGTTTCTCTTTCAAGATTACAGATCAACTGTTGTTTAGGTTTTCTTTGTTCATACAACATAATATGATTCAGTGAGATAGTAGAGACAAGGTTTATTTATGAGCTGAATTCATTCAAATGATATTTGGATAACATATCTAAAATCTATTTCAAAACCTTACGTTGTTTGTTCACAGCAGACATCAAGAACAAATCCTAACCTGAGACAAACTTGGGGAAATACAGGAGTGTACAATATTCAATATACAGTAAGACCTGGTTTTTTTTCGGATTTCAAAGATGTCTTTGCTTTGAAAAAAAAGAGACAAAAGATACCAAAGCGACAATCAAAACTCATAAATCGAAGAAAACCGTCAATGCCATGGTAAAAAACAAAACGACGAATAGACAAACAGTCTACAAAACAATACATAGACGATCTGACTGAGGAACATGAACCCCACCAAAAACCAGGATTGATCTCAGATACTCCAGAAGGTGAACAAGAATTCCACATGTGTCACCCGCCATATTGCTATTGATGCTTTGATCTTTATAAATGAAATGCAAAATGCAGAAAATATCCTTCTTTAAACCACATTTGAAACATTATGGGCAGGGTTTTCAATTAAGTAGTAATGCCAAACGAAAAACTATCGTGTAGCGTAAAAAAATGCTATTTGCAATCATACGAGACCTGCAAGTGAAGGTAGAATTTTAAGAAAATTTTATGACCCTATTTAGAAAAAATGGGACAAGATTTCATCATTAGGGTTGGTCGTTGAAGATTGTCTCATTATTACTCCTACAAATAACTACTGGTTTCTTACGATATAAGACCACAAAACATATATCTCGTGATTTGAGGCAACAGGGGATAGAGACAGCGACTCACCGCATCTGAGTCGATTTCAGTTGCAATACAATGTAGCTGATGATTTATAACACCTGAGAAATGAGATGCTGTCAATGGGAAAACTTAAACCATTACGCTTGTTATAGAACCTAGTTTGAAATCGTCCGTTTGTTTCACCTGCAAGAATAAAATACAGATATGATATAGACCGTTTAGTTCCAGTACTATCTTTCATTCCATAACTGAAGTCATTCATTTGTGTTACTTGCAAGAAAAAGACGGATTTTGTGTTATTAAAATTTGCTGTTACACAATTTAGGAAATTATTTTAAATTAAGGAATATATTTCCCTTATGCAAAGCTCTGACTCCTTGTCCGGCTTTGGCTATACTTTTTTGTCCTTTTTGGTTTATAGCTCTTCATCTTTTAAATAAGCTTTCGATTTTCCAATATTTTGGCCTCCAGCATCACTGAAGAGACATTGATTGTCGAAATGCGCATATGGTGCAGAAAAAATTGGTACCGTTTATGTTATTACTAGATCTAAAGTAGACATTCTAGATTCAATTATATCCTTAAAGTCAAGCTCACCGGGATATATGAGTAACAAGCACTCGTCAAAAGTGCATACGCCAAAAGGTCTCTCGCCTGCTTTACTGATCATGATTGGATTTTATGTTGAGTTTTTAATATCAAGGTTTTTCTGAAATATCGCATAAACCTAAAATATCAATGATCCATTAGAAGGGGTCAAAGTCAGAAGAATCCTGCCAGACGGACCTGTTCACCTAACATTCATTCAATACACCAAATACAGTTGACCTATACTATGAATTCAATTGAGGACTACGCCAGGGCATGGGCTGAACGAGAAGAAGTTGAACTGGACACTTTGTCAGAATGGGTTAAAGCTATCAGGTCTCTGATAAAACGTCGAATTCAAAAGTTGAAATATTGTGTAAATGATCGACAGAAGTCCGTATTCAGAGACAAAAAAAAAACTGTGAAATGCCTATCATCTCTTCACGATAAATGTGTTGTTGTTTCAGCGGACAATGCTTCAAATAATATTGTATTTGTATGTAAATCGTACTATTACGAGTGTCTTGTAAAAGAATTAGGAATAAACAAGCACTCAGGTAATCCCACATACAAAAACATATCATTTGACAAGGATGATATTTTGGCGAATCATAAGTCCTTCATGGCTTCAATGAAAATTACATTGAACAGCACATCTGAGGACTTACCTTGCTTGTGTTGGATACCTAAGCTTCACAAAATTCCATACAAACAAACTGCATGTTCTACAAAGGAATTGTCCTTTAGATTGACAAAAATTCTGTCCGCAGTGAAAGAGGGTCTTCAGAAATACTGTGGAACTGTTTACACGCGTAGTGGTAGTAACCGTATGTGGATTCTAAAAAACTGTAAAGAACTGCTGGATAATTTTAAATCTCGATCTTTCTCTGAAATTAATTCTATCAATACTTTTGATTTTTCAACCCTTTATACCACCATTCCCCATGTCAAATTGAAAAATCGTCTTTAAGAAATAATCCACAATGCTTGTCAATATAAAAATGGTAGCATACGCTATAAATTTTTTGCTTTGCAATACCATACATTATATTTTTTTAATAGTGAACAAAAAGGTAAAATATGCTACACCGAGGAACGAGTCATCAGTATGCCGGAGTTTATCATTGTCAACATATTTGTTGAATTTGAAGGTAGACTTGAAGGTAAACAAATTGTCGGCCATCCTATGAGAACGAATGGTGCGCCTCTCCTTGCCGACCTCTTCATATTTTCATAGGAGTCGGAGTTCCTTCAGACATTTGTCAAAAACAAGAAGATCAAAGAAGCCAGATCATTTAATTTCACATGCAGATATACTGATGATGCTCTTTCCATTAACAATCAAAACTTTTCTGATTGGGTTCCATTAATCCTCCAAAACTTGAAATTAAAAAAAAAAAAATAATAAAAAAACAGACTTGGCTTCCTCCGCCTCAATTTGAGACTTATACCTCGAATTTTACATAAGTGGTCATCTCAGTACCAGAATCTATGACAAACGAGACGATTTTAATTTTGAAATTATAAATTTCTCCCACCTTACCAGCAATATACCAACTTCACCTGCATATTGGATATAATTTCCCAAATCATTAGGTATTGAAGAGCTTGCATTTGCTACTCAGACTTTATTAAACGTCACCAGTGTCTACGGAGAAAGTTGATGAACTAGGGTAATGTCAAAAAACGTCTCGTCCTTTATCTAAATAAATGTGGATTGTGTCCACACGTGGACACAGATAATGCCCCCGCTTGCATATTATATAGTTAAAAAGGGACATAACTGAAGAACGGTAAAAGTGACGCTTCCCAAATTAGAACTTGATCTGAGTTTTATGGTTTTAAGCATTGTGTGTAAGTTTCATAATATTTGGTTGAGGCAAACTTAAGTTAGAGAACGGAAACTAAATATTTTGCAATTTTTCCATTTATAAAGGGGTATTACTCTAGAACGGTTTGAGTGACGCCACCAAAATTCAAACTTGATCTGTATTTTGTGGTAATAAGCATTGTGTATAAGTTTCACAACATTTGGTTGAGGCAAACTTAAGTTAGAGAACGAAAACTAAGAATTTAGCAATTTTTCCATTATAAAGGGGCATAACTCTAGAACCATTTAAGTGACGCCACCAAAATTCAAACTAGATCTGTGTTTTGTGGTAATAAGCATTGTGTATAAGTTTCATATCATTTGGTTGAGGCAAACTCTAGTTAGAGGAAGGAAACCAATTTTGGGACGTACGTACGGACGGAGGTACGTACGTACAGACGAACAAGGGTAAAATTTAATGCTCCGTCCGCTACGGCGGGGGCATAAAAAGAGTTTATCGCAAGATACCAAGACTTTGTTGATAAATATTCCGTATCAACTTCACGAATGATACATGATGGTCTTGAAGTATAGATTCTAGTTACTGACTTTGTTTATCATCTTAATTACGTATTATAGTGCACTTTTAATTTATCTTTGTATATTGCTAACCTTAACTGTTATGTCTATTTTTGGTAATATCCTTTTGGCGTGGCTCGGTATTTATACACCCCGCCATTGTGTTATTGTGCTATGGTTAATTTCGTATACTTGTCTTTCAATTTTGCTATGTGCTTTGTCTATAGATTGTATACATGTCATTTAGTTTTTCTTTGTTATGAGACATTTTAATGCTCGAAAAGACAAAATATTACCTTCTTACATTGTTGACATAGTTGTTTGTTTTATAGTGATTAAGATTAACACAATGTTGACTGCAGTACCCCAATTTTTGACATGTTTACCTATTATGTCTGTTTGTTTTGCTCACACATTGTTGTCAATATAATAGAATTTTATTCGACCGTCATACAAATGAAAGGTTTAGCTAGCTATACAACCATTTTCTACATAAGGAAATGCCTGTACCAAGTCAGGAATACGACAGTTGTTTTCCATTCGTTTGATCTTTTGATTTTGCCATTTGACTTTCCGTTTGAAACTTTCCTTGGAGTTCGATATTTTTGTTATTTTACTTTTTGCTTATAGTATTTGAACGACGGACCTTACCATTAAAACTTACATTTGACAAATGAACCATGAAAATTATGTCAAGGCCAGAAGAACCTTGCCAGACACACACTTACACCTTTCAAAAATTCAATGCACCAAAGATAGTTGACTTATTGTTTATTGTATCTGAGAAATAGACCCAACCACTTGACGTTAATATATGATCCATAAAATGAGGCCAAGGAAAGGTGAACCCTGTCTGATGAACATGTACTACATATCTTGCAATGATCCTATAATTTTACCAAATAAATTTTATACTCATAATAAGTGAAAAATTAATGTTAAACAAGAGCATGAAGAGTGCATACTTTTTTTTTTTTTTTTTTTGGGTGCAAACTCTGAAATGTCTCGCCTGTTTAATATTCGTGTTTTTTTATGTTGATAATAAAGATAAAGTTTTACTACAAGTATCACATAAACTTTACATTATCAACGATCCATTAAAATGAGGCCAAGGTCAGATAAACCAAGCCAGACTGACATGTACACCTGGTTATGGAATAACCGTTTCAAAGATGATATCGGATATGTTCCTTATGTCGTAACTACAATAACCGTCCCTTTTCACGAATGTGAACTACCGAATTAGACTATTTACCGGATTTGTAATAACATAAGCAACACGACGGGTGCCACATGTGAATTAGGATCTACTTACCCTTCCGGAGCACCTGGGATCACCCCCAGTTTTTGGTGGGGTTTGTGTTGCTTAGTCTTTAGTGTTCTATGTTGTGTCTTGTGTGCTATTATTTGTCTGTTTGTCTTTTTATTTTTTAGCCATGTGTAACGAAGTCAGTAAGTGGATAAATAAAATTTATTATATAATAACAAAGTCAAGAATATTTCTAAAGTTCAAATGTTCGAATGTTCACAAACTGTCTTTAAAATTAAATTGTTCGAATGTTCAATAAATCGTCACACGGACACGTAATCGTATTGTGGCATAATTGTTCGGTCCTGATTCATTGCAGCCTACCCACGAGGGGGAGACTTGGCGGAATCTCCTGTCGGAATTTGTCGTTCTAGTCAAAAGCTGGATCTTATATAGTTCAGAGGGGCATCAATCATCTTTAAACAATGGTCCATAACTGTTGGCAGTTTGCAGAGTAGTCTTGCTGTTGAATAATACTTGTCTGAGGTTAATTGTCGGACAATGCAATTAACCTCTGCAAGATACATTTTAGTTAAACAGTGGGCATTGTCATTAATTATCTGCAGGGTATATGTTCTATAATATTCGTGCACATTGTTATTAAAGTGTCTAAAGGATAAATGTATTTGTTTCAGTTACGTTATTTTTGAATACACCTTGATAATTATTATTATGTCACACATTGTGTTACAAATGCCTTTCATCGCAATAAGAACGAAAGTTCGGTAAAATACAAGAATCTTCCTTCATTTATGCTATTTTTAATTCAGTAGTTCCTTGTTAAGTTTTCGGTAACCATCACCAAATATATATTTCATAAAATTCGGCAAGTCCAACATCTGGATACATAGAGTTCATAAAATTCATAAAGTTCAATATCTGGATACATATACATATAGTTCATATGATTCATAAAGTTCAATATTTTGATATATACTGTTCATACTTTTTCCCGTCACCATCATAGCATATTGTTCCTCAACTACTGGAAAGTGCGCAATTCTTTGTACAAGTGTCAGTCATCATCTGTTAGTGAATTTGGCACCAACGTTGTAAGGTTTACAATCTAGTGAGATTACTAAGTTGTTGACGTATCCAGCTCTAGGTACATCTTTTTCAAAAGACTATTAACATCGGTCTTCGGTTGAGTTTCGTCTCGGATCAATGGCGCAGAGAAAGACATCTCTCTGAAAGCAGTAACATCTGTTCCAACCAATTGCGTTGAAACCATTTTGTACCCATCGTTCATGGCATTAGAACCAGAACTCACAGCTTTCTTTTTAGCTAACCAAGATATAGTCTTAATAATTTAACAGTACAAAATATGGCTATTCCAATGATGATCGCACTAAGCCCACGGATAAACATACACCCCAATTTTGAAATTCAATATCGTGTTCAATTCCCCTTAAATTTCTTTAAGTTACCAATTAAAGTTCACTGGGTTATTCAAGCCTAGCAAAATTTATGTAAAATGTTTATTTTTTCATTACTTAGAATATACATTTATATATAAATTTACAATCAAATATTAAAGTTAATTCAATCATTTTATGTACATGTAACCCCTACACCTACATAATACCTATAAAAAAATACTTAAAAATGTATGTTTTACTTTGTTGTATACAATTAAAATACTTTTGCTTCTTTAACTTTAGATTCTTATTACTTAATCTTAACACCAAATATAGACCACATATTTATTTTCATCACTTTTAAAAAAACATTTTAGATTCCATTGATAAAATTGTAACTACGTCTTGCGCAATTTGTTACTGACTCTATATTTCATATTTGACAACACCTTGTTGCGAAAAAAAAAAAGTCTTTCTCCGTAATCTATTACATTTTTCCAAACATTGTATATAGTTTCCTCATCATAATCTTTCCTTTCTTTTTTATATATATATTTTTTTTTATTTGCTTTAAAACTTCAGCAACCTACTGCCTATCTTTTTATACATTTCAATATGACTAAATGTATATGTTGAGATTTTTTAGCCTGGTAAAATAGCGTTCCGACTATATTGAAATCAAGAAGGAATATTTCGCTCCTTAAACTTTTATTTTAGCAGTCCGGCAAGACCTAACCATGATATAAATATTTAAATGAAAAGACTACATGAAATTCCGTCCTTTGTCCAAGATTATGACACTTAATCTGTGTAAAACACTTATGTCTAAATTTACGACAAAGTCTAGAATAATATATGCAAAATATTAAAATACATTAAAACAATTGACTTACTAAAATGTTGTTTAAAAACTATTTTCACACTGCACAGTCAAAATAGTCCGGTCATATTTTATTCATTCTAATTCGTTTAAAACTTAACTTTCATCTTAAAAACTAAAACAATTTAAAGTTGATTTTTATGCTTATTCATGAACAAAACACATTGTTAAGATTCTTTTTTTTTTCAACTCATAATTTAATTATTTTCTTATTCTTATTTAAAGTTCTGATGATAATCCTCATAAGTGTTTATGAAAAAAATTCAATTTTACATTAATGCTAGCTTTCCTTTTATATCAGTTATCCATTTCACTTACATCTTTTCATTATTCATGAAGTTCAAATATGTCTCTCATTTTTTTTTACAAATATCAATCTACCCCCAACAATACTGTTAAATCCCTTAGGGCAAAACATATCAATTTTTATCTGTTACGTGCTATTTTCTGAAGATACTTTTCTTTTCCTATTAACATTATGTAAATAAGGCGTAATCTAACACCATAAAACAACCTGCACCATTTAATTACTAACATCACTTATGTTAATCATCCGAAGAAGGGGTTGGAATCTAAAAATATAGACTATTTGTTTTCTCTAAACAAACGTGCGTAAACACTACCCAACTGCGTAAACCATAATCGTCAATGGCTATAACATCGCAAACATATGTACCCACAATGTACCCTTAACTTCATCTACCAAAGGTTCTAAATCAACCTCATATATACCGGTGCTCTACTAATTTTACATAAGATATATATTTTCTAGAATAATTGAATGTATCTTCAAAAACAACCTATTTTTAATAATAACTCTTTTAAAACAAAACTTGCTTCTTCGAACTTAAAATGATTTTATTTTTTTAAGAAACATTTGATATAACTTATCCTACCTATTAAAGAACACCAGATAAAAATAACAACAAAATAAATAATCTTTCATTCTAATGAAAAAATGTGTATTCATAATTCTTAAATTGACCTATAAAAATACCTAAACAAAACTAATAAAAAGTTTCGTAGGAACCACATCTCGTGAACAAACGGCTGATTTTAAGCATTTTAAATATACGGTCTCATATGGCAAGCCGTTGTGGATGTATGGTCTATACCTATAATAAGTATCTAATGAGATCATATTGGTATTGAAGGTTCTTGTTGAATGTCCTACAGTTATAGAGGGTACTTGTTGAATTTCCTATAGTTATAGCAGGTACTTGTTAAATGTCCTATTGTTATAACAGTTAATTGTTGAATCAGCTATTGGTATAGCAAGTTCTTGTTAAATCTCCTGTAGTCATATAAGGTACAAGTTTGTTAAATGTCCTATAGTATTACTAGGAAGTTGATGAATGTCATTTAGATACAGCAGGTACTTATTGGATGTCCTATAACTATAGCAGGTAATTGTTGAAATACATATAGTCATAGCAGGTACTTGTTGAATGTCCTATAGTTATAGCAGGTACTTGTTGAATGTCCTACAGTTATCGTAGTAGGTACTTGTTGAATGACATTTAGTTGTTGAATGTCATATAGTTATAGCATGTACTTGTTGGATGCTCTATTGCTATAGCAGGTACTTGTTGAATATCCTATTGGTATAGTAGGTTATTGTTGAATGTCCTACATTTATAGCAGGTACTTGTTGAATGTCATACAGTTATAGTAGTAGGTACTTGTTGAATGTCAACTAGTTATACCAGGTATTTGTTGAATGTCCTATAGTGATATCAGGTACTTGTTGAATGTCCTATAGTTATAGCAGGTACTTGTTGAATATCCTTTTGGGGTAGTAGGTTCTTGTTGAATGTCCTACAGATATAGCAGGAACTTGTTGAATGTTCTATAGGTATAATAGGTATCTGATGAATATCCTATTGGTATAGAAGGTTCTTGTTGAATGTCCTACAGTTACAGAGGGTACTTGTTGAATTTCCTATAGTTATAGCAGGTACTTGTTGTATGTTCTTTTGCTATAGCAGGTACTTGTTGAATATCCTATTGGTATAGTAGGTTATTGTTGAATGTCCTACATTTATAGCAGGTACTTGTTGAATGTCCTACAGTTATAGTAGTAGGTACTTGTTGAATGTCAACTAGTTATATCAGGTATTTGTTGAATGTCCTATAGTAATATCAGTTACTTGTTGAATGTCCTATAGTTATAGCAGGTACTTGTTGAATATCCTATTGGGGTAGTAGGTTCTTGTTGAATGTCCTACAGATATAGCAGGAACTTGTTGAATGTTCTATAGCTATAATAGGTATCTGATGAATATCCTATTGGTATAGAAGGTTCTTGTTGAATGTCCTATAATAGTTATAGCAGGTACTTGTTGAATATCCTATTGGAATAGTAGGTTCTTGCTGAATGTCATACAGATATAGCAGGTACTTGTTGAATGTCCTGTAGTCATATAAGGTACAAGTTTGTTAAATGTCCTATAGTATTACTAGGTAGTTGATGAATGTCCTTTAGATACAGCAGGTACTTATTGGATGTCCTATAGCTATAGCAGGTAATTGGTGAAATACATATAGTCATAGCAGGTACTTGTTGAATGTCCCATAGTTATAGCAGGTACTTGTTGAATGTTCTATAGCTATAAAAGGTAAATGATGAATATCCTATTGGTATAGAAGGTTCTTGTTGAATGTCCTATAGTTATAGCAGGTAGTTGTTGGATGTCATATAGTTATAGCAGGTACTTGTTGAATGTCCTACATTTATAGCAGGTACTTGTTGAATGTCCTATAGTTATAGCAGGTACTTGTTGAATATTCTATAGCTATAATAGGTATCTGATGAATATCCTATTGGTACAGATGGTTCTTGTTGAATGTCCTACAGTTATAGAGGGTACTTTGTTGGATGTCCTATAGTTACAGCAGGTACTTGTTGGATGTTCTATTGCTATAGCAGGTACTTGTTGAATATCCTATTGGGGTAGTAGGTTCTTGTTGAATGTCCTACAGATATAGCAGGAACTTGTTAAATGTTCTATAGCTATAATAGGTATCTGATGAATATCCTATTGGTATAGAAGGTTCTTGTTGAATGTCCTACAGTTATAGAGGGTACTTGTTGAATTTCCTATAGTTATAGCAGGTACTTGTTGAATGTCCTATTGTTATAACAGGTAATTGTTTAATCACCTATTGTATAGTAAGTTCTTGTTTAATCTCCTGTATATAAGGTACTTGTTAAATGTCCTATAGTATTACTAGGTAGTTGATGAATGTCCTTTACATACAACAGGTACTTATTGGATGTCCTATAGCTATAGCAGGTAATTGTTGAATATCATATAGTCATAGCAGGTACTTGTTGAATGTCCCATAGTTATAACAGGTACTTGTTGTATGTTCTATAGCTATAATAGGTAATTGATGAATATCCTATTGGTATTGAAGGTTCTTGTTGAATGTCCTATAGTTATAGAAGGTACTTGTTGGATGTCCTATAGTTATAGCAGGTACTTGTTGAGTGTCCTATCGTATAGCAGGCTCTTGTTGAATATCCTATTGGTATAGCAGGCTCTTGTTGAATGTCGTATAGTTATAATAGTAGGTACTTGTTGAATGTCATCTGGCCCATGGTTAGTTTAAACATATTTATTTATAATGGATTGGGAAACAAGTTATTGCAACTTATATTTATTCCTTTCCACTTTGCGGGTGCGAGTGCTGCCTTGTAGTGGCATTAGCCTGCTCTATTTCGAAATCTACAAGGGTGTCTTTTACGTGCAAGAGATATGGCTCTCTCTTAACACGGGTCAGCCATTTATCGTCCCCTTCCGACGGACTATCATCGTTTCTCAAGACCATACTCGCAAATGTCCCTGAAATTTTCACCCCGGAACGGGGATCGAACCAGGAACCTTTGTGTTAGTAGTCCGATGCGCTAACCGCTACACCACGGCTCTCCTCTGGCCCATGGTTACCAGAAATAGAGGTAGGCTTGGTATCTAAAATTACCCATAGCACTAGACCTGTAAAAGTTTTGAAGCATAGGGTAGGAGGTGTCTGGTTTGTCACAAAGACCACTTGAACTATTACATGCTGGCCAAAGTAAGTGATTCACTCCATGGGCCATGGTTATAGAGGTAGAGGTAGAGTTTATGCATGACCTCTAATATGGACCAAATCATTTATACATTTAAAAATTTAAACCAAATTTATTAAAAAAAAATCTCACACAATTATTTTTCCTGAGACTTATTTTTCTACATTCCTATTCACTATGACAGCATGTTTTTCAGTTGTCTCTTAAACACCACAAATGACCTGCTTTGAGCACAAAAAAGCACAATGTAGCACATAGGACCACAAAGGAATTTATAAGAGTACAAAGGACCTTATAATCATTTTTTTGTAAGGAAATAATATTTTTTTTTTAAATCTCTTTTTCAGAAATGTCAATATATGCTTTGCTTTATCAAATTTTATTTTGGACAAAAACAAAGCATCTACAGAATGTTCTTACTTTATATACGAATCTTAAATTGCTACAAGGAACAAAAAGTACACATGGTGCAATGAAAAAGGTGCAGTAAAAAAGGACTGTACAGCTGTCTTTTGGGTATATGTTTCGTTGGGCTGTTTGATGAAAATGAAAATATACTTGTTGCCGTCTAGATAACCTCGATAAGTAATTTTAGTAAAAGTGTATCATCATGCCGTAAAATGTATGGCCTTGAAGAATGTATTTATGATAAAACTCTCTTATTTTATACCTTTTGGATGAAATGGTTTCTATTTCTCCCTTTTTCACATCAATAAACGATGACCGATGTCTTTGGTCGCCGCTTGTATGGTCTAGTCTTAGAAAACTTGTATTTTTTGTATATATTTCTTTATTCTACATTGGCTAGGTTGAGATCTCACATTACATGTTTAACCCCGCCGCATTTTAGCGCCTGTCCCAAGTCAGGAGCCATTGGCCTTTGTTAGTCTTGTATGCTTTTTAACTTTAGTTCATTTATATGTTTTGGAGTTTAGTGTTAAGTCCATTTTCACTGAACTTTCTGTTCTTAATGTTATTCGTCTATTTTGAAGAGCTCTAAATTAATTATTGTAGAAGGCTTATTTCCTGTGACCATTTTTTATTACCATTTTTTTTTTATTAAATTGGCGGCTTTTATTAATGTCTTCATGTTTAGTAATATTTTTAACTTGTAATTTCATAAAATATAAAAAAAAAATGTTTTATAGATTTCAGTATAAAAAAAAAACGACTGATTGTCTAAAACAGATAAGTCCTTTCTTAATCAAATCTAATAAAAGAAACAGTGTTCTCATCACTGGATTGTGATTTTAAGCCTTGTGTTAAAATATGCAAGTTTTCCAGTAAAAAGTTATTATTAGAATAAAAGATTAGAGAAAAAGAGAAAAACAGCAACCGTAAGAATATAAATTTCAAAATTTCTTTTTCGTGAATGAATTAATTTATTGTTTTGAACAGTCATAAAAATAACTTTTATTACTTTTTTCCTGTAATGTCAACATTTATTGGGGCAGTTAACTTGTTATAGAAATTAAACGTTTGTCAAATATTAGCAATATAACAGGTAAAGCTTTGATAACCTGGTCACCTGTAATTACATTTACCCTTTAAAATCAAACTTATTTTGTTCAAGATTTTGAAACAGAACGAAAAGCAACTCTTGTCCATGTTTTCTCTTCTTTCTTAGCGAGTACACATACATTTAGTATTTCCGACGATGTACATTTATTGTTTATATCCTACAATTTATAACTGACGCTTTAAGGTTTAGTTTTTAAATCCAAGTCTGTTTTTTAACATTTTTCAAAGAAATCTACATAGTTTAACCGCTGACCGCGAAGTGGACCCGAAATTGAACTGTCAGAAACAGAAATATTCTCATTACCGTTTGCTCAGTATGTAGGTGGAGTACAAGAGGCTTTATTTGTACAAGTAAAAACAAACAAAACTTTATTTTTGAACTTGTTATTTATACAACAATTAGTTGATAGCAAGATAAAAGCAGGTGTTTCGTAGATATTTTTGTTAAATTCATATTTTCCACTGATCTAGTTCAGCTACATATGCTTGCAGTAAGATATGATCATAGTATATAAAAGCGCTCAAACAACTCTGATATATAGGTGGCGTATTTATTAATATTAGAAAATGATTTTTTAATATTAAAAAATCAAGCTGAATATTTAATATTAAATATTCATTTTTTAATATTAAAAAATAAGACCATTTATTAATATTAGAAAATGAATTTTTAATATTAAAAATGATTTATTAATATTAAAAATCATTTTTAATATTAATAAATAGGATCTATTTTTAATATTACAAATTATTTTTAATATTAATAAATCGAATATTTAATATTAAAATTGAATATTTAATGTTAAAAATAAAACCATTTATTAATATTAAAAATAAAACCCATTTATTAATGTTAAAATTACCTATTTATTAATATTAAAAAATATTAAAAATCGATTTATTAATATTAAAAATTATATTTAATATCAATAAATGATTTTTAATATTAATAAATAGGAATAAATTCCACAACGGCATGCCATAGTCTCACTCCCTATAAAATTAAGAACTTTACTTAATATGTGTGCCATCCCTTGAAAAGCCATTTCTACTTTTTGCGCTGACATGGAACTATCGTGATTGTCCATAAAGAAAGATGAAAGTAACTTAGTTCTAACGTTTTATATTCCTTTGCGTTGTTTTAGCTTGAATCCAAGTCAAAGCACTAATTTTACGACTTGTCCTGTCAAGAATATTTCACGGCAATTTATAAAAGTAAACATTATAGGTCAATTACGGCCTTCAACACGGAGCCTTGTAACCGAACAACAAGCTATAAAGGGCCCCAAAAGTACTGGTAAAACCATTCAAACGGTAAAACCAACGGTCTAGTCTATATAAAAACGAGAAACGAGAAACACGTATAAATTAATAACTGTACAAGATTCCTGACTTAGGACAGGTGCAAACATTTGCAGCGGGATTAAACGTTTTAATGGTAAAGTTCAAATGTTCGAATGTTCACAAACTGTCTTTAAAATTGAATTGTTCGAATGTTCAATAAATCGTCACACGGACACGTAATCGTATAGTGGCATAATTGTTCGGTCCTGATTCATTGCAGCCTACCCACGAGGGGGAGACCTGGAGGAATCTGTCGTTCTAGTCAAAAGCTGGATCTTATATAGTTCAGAGGGGCATCAATCATCTTTAAACAATGGTCCATAACTGTTGGCAGTTTGCAGAGTAGTCTTGCTGTTGAATAATAATTGTCTGAGGTTAATTGTCGGACCTCTGCAGGATACATGTTAGTTAAACAGTGGACATTGTCATTAATTATCTGCAGGGTATATGTTCTATAATATTCGTGCACATTGTTATTAAAGTGTCTAAAGGATAAATGTATTTGTTTCAGTTACGTTATTTTTGAATACACCTTGATAATTATTGTTATGTCACACATTGTGTTACACATGGCGTTGTCAGTTTATTTTCAATGTATGAGTTTGACTGTCCCTCTGGTATCTTTCGCCCCTCTTTTACAATCATTCCATACACCAAATATAATTGATCTTCTGCTTACAGTATCTGAGAAACGGACCATATCACGAAACTTTTAACTGGATCACTGACGCACATATAGACCTTGTAAGAAACCCATATATCCACATAACATAAAAAACTAAACTTTTTTTCAAGGGGTCGATGAACCATAGGTCAAGGACAATGGACAAATGACAGACGGAAACTTCGATACATACGGCATTAGTAAACAAGATATGAAGTATCCAGGTCTTGTACCTTCTGAAATATAAAACGTTTTGCAAAATAGTTTACGCCCCGCTAAATTATCATCCCGATGTATCGTGTTCTGACAATAAAACTGTTAGCTCCTCTATTCTGGAAATCTATTTCATAGAAAAAAAAAGAGAAGATACGAAGGATGCAATCAAAAACCACATGGTAAAGAAAATAGACGTCACTCTAACCCTAATACCCCCGACCAAAAAAAAACCAAAACAAAACATTAAAACGAATAGACATAAGACAGTCAACAAACCACTGCATAGACAACTCAAGATCGATCCCTTTCAAACATACTAGGGATGAACTTCTAGTGGCATCCATCATGATTGTCTTGGCAATTAACAGTAATGTGATCTGTATATTTTTGTCTATTAATATTTTGGGTTGAAATTGGTGTCAGATATTTTAGAGCTTTTGTTGAAATAACTATGAACAAATGATGTAGGTGCAATCCTTAGTGCCCTTTGTGAAATTTTTAATTCAACTTATTTTCAAGTATTTTTATACAGTTTCGTTACAACGTTTCAATTTTCATTATCCATTTCCTGTTCATTTCATAAATAACACGTTATCCTTGCATTGAACACAATTCCTCTTACAGGTTTTGAACTGATTGATTGATAACTAACGGGAAAACCAACCGAAACACAAATGTCCAAATAAGGTGCAAACAAATAGTTCTGTACTAAAACAGTCACATGAACAGAAAGAAGACGATTTGAAAATACAACATTGCAAATTTCAAAACTCTGAAAAAGTATAAATTAGGACATGTTTTTTTTAAAAATTTTCATTCAAATATTAAAGTCACATAAAATATATCACGTGAAATTTTATTATCCTTAAATAAATGGTGTTAAGACGTTTTCCATGATGAATGCATCTTTGCAAACAAAATATCAGTCTTTTTAAGGGAAAAATAAAATATTGAAAACCTCTTTCCATTCTCTTCTGATAAAATTTCAAGCCAAAAGGTCAACACATTTTACTTTTAAGACATTCATAAATAAAATAAACATCCATTCTAAGGTCAACTTTCTATCGGGAGTTCCAAATTGTAAAATTGCAAAATATATAATTTGATATAAAAAACCCTATTCAAAGATACCAGGTTTATATTTTATACACCAGGCGCACATAAAACAAAAAATAAAAGGCCAAATACAATACGAATTGAAGAGCATTCATGACCCATGTTCCGAAAGGTTTTGCCAAATACATCTATGGTAATGTATTCATGGGGTAGAAAATCCATAGTATTTCAAACAATTCAAAGATGTGTTAACAGTTTATTATATAAATGCTTAATAAATTGAGGCAAATTAGAATATATTCATTTAATTCATATTAAGTATTTAATAACAAAATAATGAAACAAATGTTCCATTTTTTATTTCCCATGACGTAATATTAAGATTCTTATCATGATGCTAAAGCATGAGGGATAAGTTTCAAACTAACCTGGATTATATACAACAGTTTGTAAAATTGGAAGAGAATATAAGCAGCTTAAAAGAAATATCAAGAATGTATGACAATATATACTAGTAAAATATGTCTTTATTGTGCATATGTATACTTTAACAGAATTGGAAATCATGTAAATCCTATAGTTTACTAATTGACTTTCTTAGTCAAATGTTTTTCAGTTTGGATGCAGCACCTTTGTCTAAATACCAAATTACTTCTCCATTTGTCGGCCGTACACGGGCAGCTGGTAAAAGAACATCTTCATTGCCTTCTAAAACTCTCTGAAGAAATCAAAATCATGTGTAACTTAAAATGCTAGACAGTAATGCTTAAACGCAACATTCAAGCAATAATGAATTTTCGAATTTAATTTCACCAATTTTCGAATTTCACAACATCTTCGAGCAATACACGAACATCAAATCATATCTGACATTTGTGTAAATCAGTTTATTTTTTTATGGTCGAAACGAAATCGTTTGTAAATGACTGTAAGGCAATGTCATATTCTGTATTAATTAATCATTGATTTTCATTATAAGAATCAAAGACTTATGGCTGTAAATCTTGCTTTCATTTCTGCCAATTGTTAGATAGTAATTGGTAGATCAACAAGTTAACAACCGTTCTCAGTAAATACAGACTTTCAATTGATTACTCGGCAATGTAATTAATATATAATTTTCATTTCCTTTCCAAATATGTGAATGACTTTCAAGACGTTTCTTATATATCCATTGGTTACTTCTTTTCCATATTAGTTTGTGTAAATAAATAATTATAATAAAAGTACAAACCAATGTCCAATCATAATTTTTACAATTACAAATTTTTGTAGAAATATCAGTCATATGTCCTATTCCAGATGATAAATTCCGGAGCACTTGAGATCACCCCGAGTTTTTGGTGGGGTTCAAAATGCTCAGTGTTTGGTTTTTTATGCTGTTTTGTGTACTGTTGTTGGTCTGTTTGTCTTTTTCTTTTTAACCATGGCGTTGTCAGTTTATTTTCGACTTATGAGTTTGAATGTCCCTTTGGTATCCTTTGCCTCTCTTTTTCAACAAAACGCATACAGTATCAACTACAAAATCAGGAACCGGCTAAATATAACATATAGTATAATGTACATATTTGAAACAAATTAGTTCCTACGCATAGCTGTTACTTTAAATATTAAAGAAATAAGTTTGGTATCAAATTTAAGTTTAAGGACTGGGGATTATTGTTGAATGCTGGCTCAAAGATTATTTTGAATATTATGATAATGTTTGAGCATAATTTGCATGTTTTTTGGTTCAGCATTACGTGTTTTTGAACTACCAAAAACAAGTCAATTCTTGAACACAATTAAAGGATTGTTAATTTGTTCAGCCCTGGAAAGAACAAACCTTTATCTAAAGTGAAGACAAAATACATGCAGCTATGAATGCAGTTGAAATTACATTATTTAACACAAAATAAAAGCAAATGAGACAACAAATAGTTAATTTTCCCGATAAGAGACACAAAATGCATGCAGTTATAGTGTTATACTACGCTCAATTAAAAATACTTAAACATACCTGGACTATATCAGCTTTACCCTCTCCACACGATGCAAACACAGCACATGAGCTGTTGTTAATAATAGGATAAGTCATGGTAACACGTGCAGGAGGAGGTTTCGGTGAATCACTAATTGGAGATATTATTCTAGTCTTTTCCTACAATAATAATTACAGAATTCATGTATAAATTTGGTAAACGAAAGAGTGAGAATTCACTATATCTTTGCAGGGAAAGAACTTTTCTTGTTTGTTTTGGACTACCAGTCATTTAACGGTATATTGAAATACAGAGATTCTTCGCCTAACCTATAACCATTTCACATTTATAGAAATAAATTGGTGTTTACTTTAGCTATTATCATTCAAGAGATGTGAAGCAATTTCCACCGAATTTATCTGACACGGTGAAAACTTTCTTGGCCTTTTGCTCCGCTTTTTATGCATTTATTAAATATATCTGCTATTAAATGCTAGTGCTTAATAATTTATTTATTTATTGTTTTTATGCTTTTTAGTTTGTTATTATTTTATGATATTCAAGTGATTTGCTGATTCCCCCGTTATGTGCACATAGAGGCGCTTGCCACATGAGCTTTGACTCTGGAGGCTCATAAATCGAAATCAATTTGCTTTCATTAAATTTGCATGCATTTTCATTTTTATTTATTAGTATTTGCATGATGCTGCATGATTTTTTTATGTGATAGTCGGTTAAAGAGCTCACCAGAGCTCATGTTTTATCTGTTATTATGTATATATATGCCAACTCTAAATAAAATTTACTTACTTACTTACTTGACGTTCTTCAATCTGTACATAATTCAACAGTAAAATCTCACCAAAAAGTGTGATGTGTGTTTTTAAGATTTAAACATAATTCTTTCGTTTTTGGACTTAATTAAAAAAAAAAAAAAAAAATCAACCAGACTCAGATATAACATTGTAATATTAAAAATCTGGTGGGTCACAACTTTTCGATTCCGAATTTGGTAGTGAAACATTGAACTATCATATAAAAATTAATTTATTTTACCAAGTTTAAACAAATACAAGCAATATTGGCCCTACTGTTTAGCATCCAAATTTCTATACCGAATGCATTGTGCTGAATTCTTTGTTGTAACGTTAATGAGTGATATAAAGTAAGATGCATTAAAAA
The DNA here is from genome assembly GCA_017311375.1 of Mytilus coruscus. NCBI lineage: Eukaryota > Metazoa > Mollusca > Bivalvia > Mytilida > Mytilidae > Mytilus > Mytilus coruscus. The sequence goes on along the minus strand of CM029596.1, from coordinate 104,749,735 downwards.
TTGCAAAAATCCTAACATTATTCTTTTCTTATAATTAAGATAATAAATTCTGATTTGGATAAATATAGATTCTTTACATTGATACCAGTGGATTATCGGATTTATCCAATCGAGATAGTTAAATTATCAATTTTAAAGTCTGAGCCTTGGAGAACATTAAAATTTTAATTTAATTATCGAGATTGGATAAATCCGATAATTCAGGAGTAACTTGTAAGAATCTGTTTTCTAATGATTAAAAATACATTTTCATTTTTGTTAAACCAATACCCCTTCGAGTGCCTTCCACATTTCACAAAGTTGTCAATTTCATTAACACCTGTGTGCATATTTTCAGCTGATAAAGGTTATGACCGTTAAATTCATCCAATCATCTTCTGAGATCACCGCAACCACACGTTGATTAAATTTTTTATACAATGAGTGCAGAAAGGTATAAATTGTCAAAGAATTAGAGAAACGCCAATATCTAATTTCTAACCTGATAACAACCGCGAACATGTAAAACAAAATACTCACAGGAGCCTGTATCGCTCACTTGGCATTTATATTTTAAAATTAATACGATGCAACGAGATTATTTGGTGGAAAATGGAGGTAGTATATCTCTACATTATAAGCATTTTGTCCCTGTCAGATTTGTTTCTATCTTTAAATTATGATTTTTAAGATAAAAGACAACTAATGCATTAGTCCTTAATTTTCTGTCTTTAGCTATCGTGGCAGCCAAGTTTGTTGACTGAACGAAAGAAGCACAGACTATACTAAATACCTTAGAATCTTTCACTCCAACTTCTATTGAAATTGGTTAAATGTTTCTTTTAGGACAATAACTCATATTTAGGAGCAAACTGTAATTTTGGTGAAAAAGGAAGCAGATAGATCTTGACATTCTGGGCATTTTTGCTTAGTAAGATTTTTCTTGTTCTGTTATTGCTTTCAAGAATTTAGACCATTTATGTACTTTTGTTTTCCTCTATGGTCTATGTGGTGGCCATGTTTGTTTGCTGATTAAAACACACAAACTTTATAATAGAGACCCAATGACCATTCATCCCAAGCTTGGTTGAAATTTGTTCAGTAGTTTCAGAGAGGATCTTTGAAAAGTTTCCACGCCACGAAAGCCAATAACATTACAGTACCAATTTTTCTGCACCAGATGAGAACTTTGACAATTTATGTCTCTTCAGTAATGCTCATGGCCATATTAGCTAAAATAATAAACTATCCCTTTGGTGTTTTTCGCCTCTCTTTTAGGGTGTGATGAACACTAAACAATAGTATGAATAAACATTTTCAACAACAGCATTCAAATGATCATAAATCAACAATTGGAACTATCCCAAACATTTCAAAATTTTACAATGCCCCTTTGTACTTCAAGAAATTATATTTGAACTACTTAATGCCCAGACAATCAAAACAATAAAAGTTCATTTTGATTTACAAATAACTAAGGGTTTTTAGATATTGTAAAATCCCATGAGATTCTTCTTAACTGTGTTAATATTGTAAGAGCCATTAAACATGATTAAAAGGAAAACAATATTCTGCAATAATACAGGTAGGAGACATCCGCGCATTGCAATACTCTTTGAGTCAACAAGTTATCTGTTCGATTCGAATTTGGTAGTGAAACATTGAACTATCATATAATAAAATGCTCCGCAGGGCGCAGCTTGATACGACCGCAGAGGTCGAACCCTGAATAGTTGGGGCTTGTATGGACACAACATTCAAGCTTGATACAGCTCTGAATTTAGATTGTGATTAAATATTTGACACAGCATAGGTTTCTGACACAGAATGAATGTGGTCTAAGAACTTAAAAATTTTAAATTGGACATTCACCTATTATGGATCCAATATCCAAAATCTAAATACATGGTTAGATTCAGCATATCAAAGAACCCCAAGAGTTCAATTTTTGATGAAATCAAACAAAGTTTAATTTTGGACCCTTTTGACCTCAATGTGGACAAAGTTGATAACAGGGCCCAAAAATCAAAAATCTAAATACATGGTTAGATTCAGAATATCAAAGAACCCCATATATTCAATTTTTGTTGAAATCAAACAAAGTTTAATTTTGGACCCCGATTTGGACCAACTTGAAATCTGGGCCAATAATCAAAAATCTAAATACATGTTTAGATTCAGCATATCAAAGAACCCTAAGAATTCAATTTTTGTTAAAATCAAACTAAGTTTAATTTTGGACCCTTTGGACCTTAACAGTCAGGGGTACTACTTAAATAAGTGATTTCATTATCACCTATTTCAGTGATTTTTTAAATTCAGTTATCACCTATTTAAGTGATTTTGGTGTTTCCTTTGATCTTCAAATGCTAATTACATTGATTTTCCATATTTTCACAAACTTTTCTATAATTTTCCTATATAGATCAATTATCCCTTTATCTTTGGATATCAATTTCACTAGTGCGCTTGGCCAGTAAGTTAGTGCGCTAAAGCTTTTAAAAGTACCCTTGGGAATTGTACTGTAATCAAATATTCATGAACTACTCTTACTATCAGACAAAGGTCAACAATATTAGGTAACCTGATTGGTTTTCTTTATAGTTAGAATGATTTATTTCAAGGTTATGTCCTGATCTACAAATTATTCCAGTTTTTGCATATTTAAATAAACTGTAAAAAGTGACAGGCTTATCAAGCAAAAGACAATTTCTGCATGTACATAGTTGTTTTTTCAATGGAATTCTTGTCTTTTTACCAATAAAAAAATCAAGCTTGTGGGAAAAATATCAAAAAAATGTTATAAACACTTATTGAACTGATTACATTTTAACTTCTCAAATTACTTGTTTCAGTGATTTTAAAAAGTCTGTGCGAAAAATTTTAATATTTCACAGCCAAAATCACTCAAAGAAGTGATTCTGAAATCACTTGTTTAAGTAGTACCCCTGACTGCTTAATGTAGACCAATTTGAAAACGGGACCAAAAATTAAGAATATAAATACACGGTTAGATTCGGCATATCAAAGAACCCCAATATTTCAATTTTTGATGAAATCAAACAAAGTTTAATTTTGGACCCTTTTGACCTCAATGTGGACAAAGTTGATAACAGGGACCAAAAATCAAAAATCTAAATACATGGTTAGATTCAGCATATCAAAGAACCCCATATATTCAATTTTTGTTGAAATCAAACAAAGTTTAATTTTGGACCCCGATTTGGACCAACTTGAAAACTGGGCCCATTATCAAAAATCTAAATACATGTTTAGATTCAGCATATCAAAGAACCCTAAGAATTCAATTTTTGTTAAAATCAAACTAAGTTTAATTTTGGACCCTTTGGACCTTAATGTAGACCAATTTGAAAACGGGACCAAAAATTAAGAATCTAAATACACAGTTAGATTCGGCATATCAAAGAACCCCAATAATTCAATTTTTGAGGAAATCAAACAAAGTTTAATTTTGGACCCTTTTGACCTCAATGTGGACAAAGTTGATAACGGGCCCAAAAATCAAAAATCTAAATACATGGTTAGATTCAGCATATCAAAGAACCCCATATATTCAGTTTTTGTTGAATTCAAACAAAGTTTAATTTTGGACCCTTTGGACCTTAATGTAGACCAATTTGAAAAATGGGACCAAAAATTAAGAATCTAAATACACAGTTAGATTCGGCATATCAAAGAACCCCAATAATTCAATTTTTGATGAAATCAAACAAAGTTTAATTTTGGACCCTTTGGACCTCAATGTGGACCAATTTAAAAACGGGGCCCAAAATCCAAAACCTTAATACACGGTTAGATTCAGCATATTAAAGAACCCCAAGAGTTCAAGAATAAAACCCCATTGAAATTGGTCAAGATATAAGCAATTTATACAAAGTATCTTCTTTTGCACAATACTGTGCAATTGAATATTTCTTGCAATTGTGCAATACTGTGCAATTGAATATTTCTTGCTATTGCGCAATACTGTACAATTGACAATTTCTTGCTATTGCGCAATACTGTGCTATTGGATATTTCTTGCTATTGCGCAATACTGTGCAATTGAAGATTTCTTGCTATTGCGCAATACTGTGCAATTGAAAATTTCTTGCTATTGCACAATACTTATTATATAATAATTTACACATCCTGTTTGGTGTGTATCTCCTGCCATATCATTATTATTTGCTTTAAAATATAAATCAGAAATAACCAACTTAAAATGGAAAATTTTAAAGAAAAAAAAAGGAAAAAAAGGAACCCCCCCCCCAAAATTTTTTTTAACCCCTTTATGATTCATCACCCCAAACTCAATCCCAGCCTTCCCTTTGAGGTATGGAACCTTGCAGTACAATTTCAGAGAGATTTATACACTTGAACACAAGTAATTGTCTGGAAACTAGAAAAATGCTTATTTTTGTCCCCTTTTTGGCCCCTAATTCCTAAACGTTTCAGGCAATTACCCCCAAACTCAATTCCAGCTTTCCTTTGTGATATGGAACCTTGTAGTACAATTTCAGAAAGATCCATACACTTACACACAAGTTATTGTCATGAAACTAGAAAATGCTTGTTTTTTGGCCCTAATTCCTAAAATTTTGAGGCAATTACCCCAAAAATCAATCCCAGCATTCCCTTTGTGATATGAAACCTTGTGGTACAAAGTCAGAGATCCATACACTAACACACAAGTTATGTCTGGAAGTTACAAAAATGCTTATTTTTGGCCCCTTTTTGGCCCCTAATTCCTTAACTGTTGGTACCATAACCCCCCAAATCAATCCCAACCTTCCTTTTGTGATATTGAACCTTATGGTAAAATTTCATAGAGATCCATTCACTTAAACTAAAGTTAGAGTGCGAAAACCAATGCGTCTTCGGACGACGACGACGACGACGACGACGCCAACGTCATACCAATATACGACCACAAAATTTTTTTGCGGTCGTATAAAAATTAATTTAGTTTACCAAGTTTAAACAAATACATGCAATATTGGCCCTACTGTTTAGCATCCAAATTTCTATACCCGAATGCATTGTGCTGAATTCTTTGTTGTAACGTTAATGAGTGATATAAAGTAAGATGCATTAAAAAATTGAAAAAAATCCTAACATTATTCTTTTCTTACAATTAAGAAAATAAATTCCTGATTTGGATAAATATAGATTCTTACATTGATACCAGTGGATTATCGGATTTATCCAATCGAGATAGTTAAATTATCAATTTTAAAGTCTGATCCTTGGCGAGGACATTAAAATTTATAATTTAATTATCGAGATTGGATAAATCCGATAATTCACGAGTAACTTTGTAAGAATTTGTTTCTCTAATGATTAAAAAATACATTTTCATTTTTTGTTAAACCAAAACCCCCTTCGAGTGCCTTCCACATTTCACAAAGTTGTCAATTTCATTAACACCTGTTAGCATATTTTCAGCTGATAAAGGTTATGACCCTTAAATTCATCCAATCATCTTCTGAGATCACCGGCAACCACACGTTGATTAAATTTTTTTATACAATGAGTGCAGAAAGGTATAAATTGTCAAAGAATTAGAGAAACGCCAATATCTAATTTCTAACCTGATAACAACCGCGAACATGTAAAACAAAATACTCACAGGAACCTGTATCGCTCACTTGGCATTTATATTTTAAAAATTATTACGATGCAACGAGATTATTTGGTGGAAAATGGAGGTAGTATATCTCTCTACATTATAAGCATTTCAGTGGCGGATCCAGAGGGGGGCGTAGAGGGCGTACGCCCCCCCCCTTTTGCTTGCACTTTTTTTTTTTTTTTTGTAAAATGATTATTCAGACTAGACTTCGTGAACTTTGCCATTTCCCTTGTATTTAATTTTTATGCGACAATTCTTTACTTATAAAGATATTTTTCGCTCGTATTTACTGTAATATATTATTGATTATGTCAAAGTCATGTGATTCTCTACGGTGGAGTTGACCAGTTCGTCGAAAAAAAAGGTCACTCAGTCATTTTGAAATTCCAATTACAGTAACACATTGCTTAGGCTGAGGATGACAAGCATGACGCCTTCAAAACGACAAAGTATTGAGCAAGAAAGTATTGACTTCTATTTCACAATTCCACCCAAGAGAAAGTAATACTCTATTACACTCTCATGAAAAAAAAAAGTTCCACAGCAATATCATTTACCTACGAAAACATGTTTTACCCCACACGCCCCAGCCAATTAATAACATTGCTGAATAGTGATCCCCAGTCAGTAAGCTCTAGATATAGATTTAAAGTCTAAGGTACGGACCATTTGATCTGAGGGGGCAGTCTGATATATTTTAGAGAAAAAATTCTGACCCTGATTTTTGCCTTAAACAAAAATTCTGGCCGTATCTGGATTGAAAACAATAATCTTGTCCACTTTTTTGCTATTAGAAAAAAATATTTTCAACAGAATTATTTAGCATTAAATAAACATGATGAATAAAAAACGGGCGTAATTTTTTTTTTGGGGTGGTTGCTTGTGAATCCCATATCTGACCGGAGTGTCTGTTTCGCCGAACTGATATACTGAATACTAATCTAAGGCCCGACTGCAACCTACCTGCTGGGTGTGGCCTATATGTCTCCATGTGTCGACCGTCATTCACAACTTCATTGTCATTTCCGACTCATTCGTACCTTTGGTTGATTTGGAACCCCTCACTTCCCTTGTTGGGTGAAACATTTCAACCAAACATTTGGATGAAAATTGCTTGTTTGTCTTTCTTCGTGTCGGTCGTATTGTAAATTTCATTGAATAGCCGATAAATGTATATCTTGTTTACAACAAGAAATCTGTGAGATTATGCTAACTAACCATACAACAAACGAGAATTTTCCATGTCCATTTTTTACTGACAAATCCCACATCAAATATATTAATTAGTACATAGCTTTGGGTCCATCCAATCATTCATAATAGACAATTGATGGAGAGAATACGGCACAAAAAATGTCCAACCCCTACACTTTTACTATAAAATGCGTTTTACACTTATTTTATGTTTTTTAGCCAAAAAAAGGTCCAAAAAAATTTTCGCCTCGCTCCACTCGGCGAACTTTAGTACTACGTCCCCCCTTTCCAAAATCCTGGATCCGCCCCTGCATTTTGTCCCTGTCAGATTTGTTTCTATCTTTAAATTATGATTTTTTAAGATAGAAGACAACTAATGCATTAGTCCCTTAATTTTCTGTCTTTAGCTATCGTGGCAGCCAAGTTTGTTGACTGAACGAAAGAAGCACAGACTATACTAAATACCTTAGAATCCTTCACTCCAACTTCTATTGAAATTGGTTAAATGTTTCTTTTAGGACAATAACTCATATTTAGGAGTAAACTGTAATTTTGGTGAAAAAAATAAGCAGATAGATCTTGACATTCTGGGCATTTTTGCTTTGAAAGATTTTCTCGTTCTTTAATTGTTTTCAAGAATTTAGACCATTTATGTACTTTTGTTTTCCTCTATGGTCTATGTGGTGGCCATGTTTGTTTGCTGATTGAAAAACACACAAACTTTATAATAGAGACCTAATGACCATTCATCCCAAGCTTGGTTGAAATTTGTTCAGTAGTTTCAGAGAGGAACTTTGAAAAAGTTTCCGACGCCACGAAAGCCAATAACATTACCGTACCAATTTTTCTGCACCAGATGAGAACTTTGACAATTTATGTCTCTTCAGTATAATGCTCGCGGCCATATTAGCTAAAAATAATAAACTATCCCTTTGGTGTTTTTCGCCTCTCTTTTTAGGGTGTGATGAACACTAAACAATAGTATGAATAAACATTTTCAACAACAGCATTCAAATGATCATAAATCAACAATTGGAACTATCCTAAACATTTCAAAATTTTACAATGCCCCTTTTGTACTTCGGAGAAATTATATTTGAACTACTTAATGCCCAGACAATCAAAACAATAAAAGTTCATTTTGATTTACAAATAACTAAGGGTTTTTTAGATATTGTAAAATCCCATGAGATTCTCCTTAACTGTGTTAATATTGTAAGAGCCATTAAACATGATTAAAAGGAAAACAATATTCTGCAATAATACAGGTAGGAGACATCCGCGCATTGTTATACTCTTTGAGTCAACAAGTTATCTGAATTCACGTGGGGAGTTGTTTTTCTTCTAGCATACAAAAGAAAAACATACTTCTGTGAAATGTTGTCAAACAAGAAATATCATTTCTTGTCTAGTTTCAATAATGAAAAATGTCATTTTAATGGTCTGTTCATGTATTTTTGCAGAAATCAATTACAGAAAAGACAATGCAAACAAGTGATAGGATGATACTACAAATGTCCTATTGAAATTCTTTTATAATTACTTATGGTGAATTATTCAATAAATATCCATAAAAAAAATCTTCCAAGATTATAAAAGTATTGATAAGAAAATGATTAAAAGGGAGCCTTTAATTAATTACGAATTATGAAAATACGATTTTTATTTACATTCTGTTAACCTGTTAATTGAACAAGAGTTGATGGACGCTTTCCTGACTTTCGTATCCTGACGATTTTTGGATCAATTGATAATTTTAACTTAATTACAATTAGATTCACTTATTCATGTTAATTGACAATAAATTAGTACATGAAGAATCATTCATTTTGGCAGGTTGGTGCCGTTTTGTGACTATTTGAAATGTCTACACAAAAAAATGCATATTATACAAGAGACAATTTCCAACTTCAAAACACATATCATTTGTTTTCTTGTCGTACATTCGGTAATGTCCAGACATAATGTTAGCACTCAATTCAGATCTGTGCAGCCAATTAATTGGAATTCATAATTAAATAATAGCATAAGTAAATAAAAGCCATCGAACACATACTGAATGAATCGATATTAAACGTGAAGTTCTTATAAGTACTAAGATTAAGGTAGTGGAAATATATGAAATATGAATTAAACACTGATCTTGGTTTAGTAATTAATTATCATGGTATACCTCGTTTAAATATTTATTTAAGTGATGTTTGCACCTAATTTGGTATAATGAAGAGTGAAAAATGATGACATTATTGACAAAAGATAAACATTTGAGGACTTAAATCTTAGATCAGTCTGATCTTCGTTGTTAGGCTTGTTTTCCTGAGAACCACAGAAAAACAACACTTAATCTCAGTTTCTGAGTCATAAGAAAAACGAATAAACTCTGTAATAGATATAATTTTGCTTTTTCTGCTTTAAGGTGGTACCTAACACTACAGGAGATAACTCTGTAAAAATCAGCTAAACGTTTTAATCATGTTGTTTTGTTAAGGAAATATTAAGCTTCTCAATGATCAAAATTAGTGTTTGTCAAACTGCTATATAAACGAAATTTTCTGATAAAGTGGTTGGTTCAAATTTTTGAAATTTTTATATTTTTGTCAAAGGGTCAAAGAAAACATTTTGTCAAAATTTTATGAAAATTAAACGAGCCAAATTAATATTAGTCAAGGTGTTGTACCACCTTAAGTACTAATATCAAATATGTATGTGACTTTCAGTGCTTATCACCTTAAATTTGTCGCTATAACAAACGGGTTTGAAAAACCGATGACAAGAGTTTTGAAAAGAGTTTCAAGGGACAATTCAAGAAGCAAATCTGAATTGAATAAAGATAAGAGAAATGTTTAGGTGATCAGGTTGCATTAATTATAGAATAACTAATGGAAGAATTCAAATATAGAAAAATATTCAACGAGTGAGCGAGCAACACATTAATTCATGAATGCGCGTTGCCGATGAGTTAATTATCAGTGTTGTTCGGTCATGAGTTGAACTATTCTTTTTATTACATTGACAACAGGCTTTTTACTGGAATTAAAGTAGAAAATGTAAGGAACTATATCTTTTTCTTCGCATTCACAATTTGCTTTGATGCGACGTCATCGACAACGTCTTGACAACACCTAACGTCACGGTACCCAAATTGCACCGAGTACCCAAATTGCACCTATTTAGAAAAAATAGCAGCGGAAATCTTACAAGATTTCCTAGAGACTAAACAATTTGTATTTTTATGATTTGATACTATGCACGTCCTTCAACATAGGTAAAAATATTTAGATATACACAAAACGTTCACAGTATTTATCAACAGATGAAGTGTTTACTGAAAAAGCAAACTGTACGGAAACGTCGCCATGCAACGTCATCAAAACGTCATCTTTTTAAAATTAGCAAATACAATATGTTACAAGTATCCATTTCTTAAAAAATGAAGAGTAAGTATGGACTAATATCCAATTGTTCAAAATATTTGAAAAAATTGAACAAAAGCTCTGTTATTCGACTTTTGACGATGCGAATTTAAGCATGGATGCAATTTGGGTACTCCTCATTACAGAATCATTGATGGTTTGGAGGTCAGTTCAGATCAATTTTTCTATGATTCCATATGGATTCAAAATTAAATTGGTGAAACCATATAGGAAATAATGATACATCTACAAAATAAACACACAATGAAAACTTTTGTCTGAAGCATAAATAAACGTAGGTTAAAAAACTGCCAAAATAGGTGCAATTTGGGTACCCTCACGTTATATATTGTTGAATGACGTCAGAGGACCAATGATAAGTTTGTAAACAACCTATTACAGTTTATAGCATTGGGTGTCTAGAAACAGAAAATATACAAGGTTGTATAACTAGCTGTATAAATACAAATCAACCAAAAATTACCTCTTTTCTCCTAAATGTTTCCGGGAATAGAGAATTTGCAAAAGCATCATTCCTTTGCAGTAAAAGATCAATAGACAACTTTCGAGTTTGATGCATTTCCGTCAAAAACTTTTGTTTTAGTGAACTTCATTCGTGCGTTTAGGGGCATCGTCACTTCCATTCCCATGTTGAGCGAGTGGTTGGAAAACTATAATGCTACATTGCACGAATTATTCAGAAAATTGAATTCTCACAATTGACAATCAGCACTGCTGTCATTAGGGTATTGTGATTAAGTACCTACAGAACAAACATTATTTCTAGTTTATCCTGCACAATGACGATCACTAAGACGCTTGATTAACGTTAATAGTGCAGGGATACAGGCGATCCCCTCTATCTGGTAAATGATGTCTTAAAGGCGCGCATAAATGACGAGTTTTTTCCGGTGATGGACAAACTCGAAAGTGGTCTATTCAGCCAAGGTTTGACACACACTTAAAATGATCTTGCACTTATTATATATCAAGTCAGTCAAATGAATAGAGGATAGGAGTAGGACTATCTTACTTCATTCTGAAAGTTAACAAAAATATCTTGAGTTGATGCTTAACGACCAGTATGAATTTATTACATACATATTCAGCATGACAACATGTACAGATTTAATCCTGCTCTGTTGTAGAATTAAATGTCCAAAGTCAAATTTTGACTGTGCTATCCCAGAGAAGACACAGTCCACAAGAACACATACCCAAACACATTTCTGTAACTTCAGAAATCATGGGATGTATGGGATGTTTTGATGACTGCAAATAATTGAGACAGGTATTGTTTCATAAAAATCAAAACTTGACTTTTAAATTTTTGTAGCATTTTGTTTGCAGGATTTCCTTTGTCCAACAATTGCTATTATAAATACCCACAAATATTTCTTAATTTTCGCAGTATACTGATCTTACTCCAAATAAGCTCATTATAGAAGACCAGAATTAAAATTTTGTACGCCAGCTAGGCTTTTCGTCTTATAAAAGACTCATCAGTGATGCTCGAATCAAAAACGTTAAAAAGGCCAAATAATGTACAATGGTGAAGAGAATTGAGGGTCCAAATGCCGAAAGGTTTTGCCAATAACAGCCAAGGAAATCTATTCCTGGGGTAGAATATCCTTAGTAGTTCGAAATGCACCCCGTTTGGTAGAGAAGTGCCAACCACTTTTAATTTTCTTTTTATTATTTGACCCAGCCAGAGTTCAAACCAACGTTGTCCAGCACTCAAGGAGTGCATGCCATGAGCCAATGGAGGTAGTCATAAGCACATGTGTCTTATGACAATGTTACCTGTTGGAAAATATATTTAATCAATGGACTCCTACAGAATGGATGCTACTTCATTCTTTAGGACTATATTTTGAACAGCTCATATCTTGGCTTATTCTGTTGTAAATTTACATTGTGATAAATCATTAGGTTGTTACCAAACCATCTTTAACATAACCAAAACCTTAACCATGATACAGAGGTCACAACACCCCTCCCTTGGCCAATGTTTCAGATATTTCCTATCTGATTGATTTTTACATCTAATTCCCATCAACATACATTAAATATCAAGTCTTACCCCCTTTCTTACTCTATTTTGGAATACAAAAAAAAAAAAATCAGATTGAACATGTAATTATAAATATACAAATCAAGAAAATAAGATGTTTTATAATATTCATGAAACATTCATAAACTCTTTTAAAATGAAATCAACACTGTATAAATTTAATGTGTTCAAAATGCTTTTCTGGATTGACCTTCATTGGGGACACTCAAAGCCGAATATTTAAAAGCCAAGATGTACTCTAACAGAAACAATTGAGAGCTATATAACCAAAAATTCATAAGGGTTCCGCAGAACCCAGTGTCTCGCCTACTTTTGCTGTTAATTGCAGGCTCAACAAAAATGAGAAAAAAAATTAATAAAAATATTCCTCTCTATACATGCTATACTATCTTTTGATTGTAAGTAGCTTCTGTCCAAGTTTGGTAAAAATTCAGGATAGTTTATGAATCTAATAAATGTTTTAAAAACTTAAACTGCAGACTGTATGTAATGTTAACTGGAAGAAAAACTAAGTCCATTTATAAGTAAAATACGGAGAAAATGGAACAAAATTTTTACAAAATTTCCTTCTAGATACTAGCTTTTAATCATAAACAAGCTTCTGTCCAAGTCTGGTACAAACCCAGGATAGTTTAAGAAAGTTGTTAAAATTTTAAAAACTTTAACCACAGAGTGAATGTAATGTTAACTGGCAGAAAAACTAAGTCCATTTATAAGTAAAATACGGAAAAAATGGAATTTTTTTTTTTACAAAATCTACTTCTGGATACTATCTTATGATCATAAACAAGCTTCTTTCCAAGTTTGGTAGAAATCCAGGATAGTTTAAGAAAGTTATTAAAATTTCAAAAACTTTAACCACAGAGTGAATGTAATGTTTCCTGGCAGAAAAACTAAGTCCATTTATAAGTAAAATACGGAAAAAATGGAATTTTTTTTTACAAAATTTACTTTTGAATATAATCTTATGATCATAAACAAGCTTCTGTCCAAGTTTGGTAGAAACCCCGGATAGTTTAAGAAAGTTATTAAAATTTCAAAAACTTTAACCACAGAGTGAATATTTGTGGACGCCGCCGACAATGACAACAACGACGACGATGACGGAATGTAGGATCGCTATGTCTCGCTTTTTCGACAAAAGTCGAAGGCTCGACAAAAAGGACCTTTAAAAATAGCCAAATCAATCTAAGGTTAATTTTGCATGAAGGAGTTGAAACCTTAGTTTTTAAGAAAAAGTTTAAAGTTTTTTTTTCTTAACAGGAGCAGGTAAACTGTTTTTACTTGGTCCTATCTTTACAATCAATGGCCATCTTGGGAACAGAGAATGTGTGTGAATATCTCTATCCAAGCAATAAGAAATCAATTCAACCTACTTCTAATAGCTGATGTCCAGGAAATAGAGAGCATGTATGACCATCTGGTCCCATTCCTAGTAGTAACAGATCAAATCTTGGAATATCTGTTCCTGGGAAAACTGATCGTAGCTTTTTCTCATAGTCAACAGCTGCATCTTCCACTGAAACATGTATTAATAATAAATATAATTTGTTTTGATCTTGTTGTCTAGAATTTCAAGATGTTTAACAGCCAATATCACAATTGGTTTCATTATTGTTTTACCTAACCAATCATCTATACTATGTTTCTCTGACTTAAGTGTGTTTGCCCCCCACCCCATCAATTGACATGTTCTTACCATTTTTAAATAAAATAAATGGTTTACTTGATATGGTTGACAATCTTAATGCGATGTTCTACAGCACACATGAGATGAACAGTTGCAAACATTCTTGTGTGTGTTGAGTGAATCACTGGGAGAAATATGAGGTCCAGGTCAGATGAGTCCAGGTCTTGCGGTCATAAAACTTTGGAGCACGATTATCGTACTCAGACTCAGAAATCAACCAATCAAATTATCGGATTTGATGTTTGGAGCACAAATTTTGTACTCCGAGTACTGAGTAAAGTTTTATGACCGAGGGCACTGGCAGACAAACATCTATATCTTATAATCATTCAATACAACACATATAGTTGTCCTTTTGCTATTACTTCTTAATTGTTTCTACAGTAAAACTCCATACGCAGAGATGTTTTAACAATGCTTACAAAAGTATTAGGGTAAATTGTATAGTTGACCTATTGATTACAGTATCTGAATAACAGACATTACCACACAAATTTAACATTGATCAACGAACAATGAACATGAGAACAAAGTCGGATGAAACCTGGCAAATTGACAAAAATATCTCACAATCAATGTGTACACCAAATATAGTTGACATATTGCTAACCATAAAAACTTAACATTGACCAATGAACCTTGAAAATGAGGTCAAGGTGAGATGAACACTATCAGATAGACATGTAGACCTAACAATCATTCCATTCACTAAATATAAATGATCAATTGCTATCATCAGAGATATCGACTTGAACATTATAACTTAACCTTTGTCACTGATCTATAATAGAGGTTAAGGTCAGTTAAAATCCTGCCCGACGGACATGTAGACCTTGCAATGATTCTATGTACCAATTATATATATAAGCTGTCTAATAAGTAAGAAAATTACACGATAAGATACTACCAACATAAAATATCTTTCAATAGTTGTGTTTCAAAAGTTTAGAAAGCCTTTTGTATAATTGCCAATGAGAGACCAGAATTCAAATGACATAGATATAAGTAATTATAGGTCACCATATAGCCTTCAACATGTTCCACAACATGAACAATGAGAAAAACCAATATCTTATAGTCAGCTATAAAAGGCCCAAACATAAAAAAAAAAAATGTGAAACAATTTACACAACAAAACTAAGACTAATTTATAACAATACAATTTTACGAAAAACAAATATCAAAGACGTGAACCAATGACAACCACTGAATAACAGGCTTCTGACTTCGGACATGCACATAAAGAATGAATTTATATGACCATATATCCAAGATTGTTTGCAATCAAATATAAAGTACATATACTTGCCTTAGCATCCACACACCAAAATGACTGACAGACTGACCGAATGATGGACAGGTAAAAAAAGATATACTCTCCTCTACTTGGTTTTGATAGTGAACTTGGGCTAAATTATTAATACTTTACAGATGCTGTTATTACTATATAATCTTTTAATATTGTGCATTTGGTAAAGATTCTAAACACATGCTGTTAATAAGAATATTTTAGATTTTTAAATTTCAGACTTTAAAAATAAAAATGAAAATCTAGTACTGAATTTCTCTTTTTGGAGTCATTACTACATTTGTAGCACTGCATCTATTAATTAGCCAGGGAGAGTGTGATTTTATAAGATAATGAGGCATCAGATGCAGTAGTTTGATAAATCTTTATAAACCTCATGTTACATAAATTTCTCTTGTGGTATTTCCACTCGTGGGTTTTTTCCTCTGAATATGTTGAGGACATTAAAAATAAATTGGCTTTCAGCATTAAAGGACTAAAAATAGGAATGCAAGTGTGGAATCTTTATCTTATTTGAATTTATTTTTATTTGTAAGAACTTGATATGGGTTTATGTGAACACTAAATTGTTAACTTTTCCAGACCAAAAACAATATTGTTGTTGTATTTCCTGCCTCCCTAAGAGTAAACACATTTTATGTACTTTTTTGGTAAAGCACTGTTAAAGTCCAGACATTTTTGGTTAAACACTGTTGAAGTCCAGAACATTTCCCTATATAGATTTTGTAAGATATTTAAGGGGGTACAGAACACTTAAGGGAGTTAACTCTATAAGAACCAGCAAAACGTTTATATCACATACTATTAGTAAGGAAAAATCAAGCTTCTCAATGATCAAAATAAGTATTTGTCAAACTGCTATATATCCAATGAAATTATTCCTGTACACACAGGTCAAAGGAAAATATTTTGTCAAAATTTTATAAAAATTAAGAGAGACAAATCTTTTTTTAGGTAATTAATATACTTTTGGCATGGCCAGGTATTTATACATCCCGCCATTGTGTTATTGTGCTATGGTCATTTCTATTATCTTGTCTTTCATTTTTGCTTATGTACTTTGTTAATAGAGTGTCTTTATGCCATTTTGTTTTTCTTTGTTGAAATAGTTATCTTTTTTATAGTGATTAAGACTTTAACACAATGTTGACTGCTGTACCCCAATTTTTAGACATTTTTACCTATTATGTCTGTTTGTTTTGCTCATACATTATTGTCAATACAATGGAATTCTATATGACTGTCATACAAGTGAGAGGTTAAGCTAGCTATAAAACCAGGTTTAATCCACCATTTTCTAATAAGGAAATGCCCGTACCAAGTCAGGAATAAGACAGTTGTTTTCTGTTTGTTTGATGTGTTTGAGCTTTTGATTTTGCCATTTTATAAAGGACTTTCCGTTTTGAATTTTCCTTGGAGTACACTATTTTTGTTGTTTTACTTTTTAGTCAAAGTGTAGGGTACCCCCTTAAATTTTTTTTTTATAAATTACATGGTACCCTATTTTTTTTGCCAGAAGGCATGAAACAAGTGTATTTTTTTGCTGGCTGACATACAAACAACTTACCTGATAGGTCTGGGTTGATGGGAAATATATTTTCTGGAGGCATTCCAACTTTATCAACAAGTCCAGTTTTATATAAACTGTATGTACACTCTGAATTGTCATATGATACATGTCTTTCATCACAGAAAAATATTCTCCATTTTGTCCAGTCTGTTGTGAATGAAGGCAAACCATTGCATAAATATTTAACTAAACTTCCTCCTGAAATAAAGAATTTATTTTTGCATTTATACATATATAAATTAATTTTGGATGTAACACCTCTTCTGATTGGCTAAAAGTTTTTTTGTCTGTCAGCTCAAAGACATAATTTTGTCATGTGATTGTGACGTCATCAACGTTTTTCGTGATTTACTCCTTAAAAATGGAATTTAGAATTAAATTATAAGGAAGGACTGTAATATTGTTTCTGTCTATTTGAAATAACATAAAAAATGTGGTGTACACTTTTTAATAACTACGCTACACAGGTTATTCAGTGTGCACCACGTTTTTTTATGTTATTTCTTCACAGACAGAAACAATATTACAGTCATCCCTTAAAGACATTAGAAAAAAAATGTCTGTAAGCATTAAAAAAAATATTCTTTCAACATGTTCAAATGATCTTCCTGATGACCTTTTAAGGCAGAATGGGAGTGCAATAAAACAATGATAAAATGTGTTCATATTTTGTAAAAATGTAGCACATATCATGTTTTTTCAATAATAAAATAAAGAGTACTAGTACAGGTTGTCTAACCTTTTTTTCATGTAAGGTTGTACGAAAAAAAGGTTGCTTCCAGAAAATAAGTATGATAACCATATTTTTAATCTAATTAAAATCAAATCCTTTAATCACGTCATTTAAAAAAAAATGTCGCATTTTGAAATAGCAAAATTGAATAAAAGTTGCTAATTTAAACTACTCTTTTGATAAGTCGAACAGATCAAAACAAACAATGGAACAGCATATAAAAAGATGCAACTTGATAATGTCACAGAAGAATATATTGAAATATTTTTTGATAGATGGTGCAATATTTAGTCTCTCCTATTACCATGATCAAAAGAAAATTTGGGTTATTTAGAAAAGGTTTTGATAAAATTTTAAGCTTGTTTTTCATGGCCAAAAGATAGTTTTCAACAGAACAACTTCTATATATTTTCATTCTGTGTTATGATAGATTATTTGTCAATTTTCCATGTTGTACTGAAAAATACCTATAATAAAATGCTATGCAGGGCATAGCTTGATACGACCGCAGAGGTCGAACCCTGAACAGTTGGGGCAAGTATGGACACAACATTCAAGCTTGATACAGCTCTGAATTTGGATTGTGATTAAATATTTGACACAGCATAGGTTTCTGACACAGAATGAATGTGGTCTAAGAACTTAAAAATTTTAAATTGGACATTCACCTATTATGGTCCAATATCCAAAATCTAAATACATGGTTAGATTCAGCATATCAAAGAACCCCAAGAGTTCAATTTTTGAGGAAATCAAACAAAGTTTAATTTTGGACCCTTTTGACCTCAATGTGGACAAAGTTGATAACAGGGCCCAAAAATCAAAAATCTAAATACATGGTTAGATTCAGCATATCAAAGAACCCCATATATTCAATTTTTGTTGAAATCAAACAAAGTTTAATTTTGAACCCTTTTGATCAATTGGACCAACTTGAAAACTGGGCCCATAATCAAAAATCTAAATACATGTTTAGATTCAGCATATCAAAGAACCCTAAGAATTCAATTTTGTTAAAATCAAACTAAGTTTAATTATGGACCCTTTGGACCTTAATGTAGACCAATTTGAAAACAGAACCCAAAATTAAGAATCTAAAGACAGTTAGATTCAGCATATCAAAGAACCCCAAGAGTTCAATTTTTGATGAAATCAAACAAAGTTTAATTTTGGACCCTTTGGACCTCAATGTGGACCAAATTGATAACAGGGCCCAAAATTAAAAATCTAAATAGATGGTTAGATTCAGCATATCAAAGAACCACATATATTCAATTTTTGTTGAAATCAAACAAAGTTTAATTTTGGACCCCGATTTGGACCAACTTGAAAACTGGGCCCATAATCAAAAATCTAAATACATGTTTAGATTCAGCATATCAAAGAACCCTAAGAATTCAATTTTGTTAAAATCAAACTAAGTTTAATTTTGGACCCTTTGGACCTTAATGTAGACCAATTTGAAAACGGGACCAAAAATTAAGAATCTAAATACACGGTTAGATTCGGCATATCAAAGAACCCCAATAATTCAATTTTGATGAAATCAAACAAAGTTTAATTTTGGACCCTTTGGACCTCAATGTGGACCAATTTAAAACGGGCCCAAAATCCAAAAACTTAATACACGGTTAGATTCAGCATATTAAAGAACCCCAAGAATACAAGAATAAAACCCCATTGAAATTGGTCAAGAAATAAGCAATTTATACAAAGTATCTTCTTTTGCACAATACTGTGCAATTGAATATTTCTTGCAATTGCGCAATACTATGCAATTGAATATTTCTTGCTATTGTGCAATACTGTACAGCTGACAATTTCTTCCTATTGTGCAATATTGTGCTATTGGATATTTCTTGCGCAATACTGTGCAATTGAAGATTTCTTGCTATTGCAATACTGTGCAATTGAAAATTTCTTGCTATTGCACAATACTTATTATATAATAATTTACACATCCTGTTTGGTGTGTATCTCCTGCCATATCATTATTATTTGCTTTTAAATATAAATCAGAAATAACCAACTTAAAATGGAAAATTTTAAAGAAAAAAAAGGAAAAAAAAGGAAAAAAAAAAAAAAAAATCCCCCAATTTTTGAACCCCTTATGATTCATCACCCCAAACTCAATCCCAGCCTTCAATGAGGTATGGTACCTTGCAGTACAATTTCAGAGGATCCATACACTTAAACACAAGTTATTGTCTGGAAACTAGAAAAATGCTTATTTTGGCCCTTTTGGCCCCTAATTCCTAAACGTTTCGGGCAATTACCCCAAACTCAATTCCAGCTTTCCTTTGTGATATGGAACCTTGTAGTACAATTTCAGAAAGATCCATACACTTACACACAAGTTATTGTCCTGAAACTAGAAAATGCTTATTTTTGCCCTTTTTGGCCCCTAATTCCTAAAATTTTGAGGCAATTACCCCAAAATCAATTCCAGCATTCCTTTGTGATATGGAACCTTGTGGTACAATGTCAGAGAGATCCATACACTTACACACAAGTTATTGTCTGGAAGTTACAAAATGCTTATTTTTTGGCCCCTAATTCCTTAACTGTTGGTACCAAAACCCCAAAATCAATCCCAACCTTCCTTTTGTGGTATTGAACCTTATGGTAAAATTTCCTAGAGATCCATTTACTTAAACTAAAGTTTGCGAAAACCAATGTGTCTTAAACGTTAGATTTTTGCGGTCGTATAAAACCATTCTTTCAACATGTTCAAATGATCTTTCTGATGACCTTTTCAGGCAGTATGGGAGTGCAATAAAACAATGATAAAATGTGTTCATATTTTGTAAAATGTAGCACATATCATGTTTTCAATAATAAAATAAAGAGTACTAGTACAGGTTGTCTAACTTTTTTTCAAGTAAGGTTGTATGAAAAAAGGTTGCTTCAGAAAAAAGTATGACGTCATTTAAAAAAAATGTCGCATTTTGAAATAGCAAAATTGAATAAAAGTTGCTAATTTAAACTACTCTTTTGATAAGTCGAACAAATCAAAACAAACAATACTTATGGAACAGCATATAAAAAGATGCAACTTGATAATGTCACAGAAGAATATATTGAAATATTTTTGATAATGGTGCAATAGTTTTCAAAGGTTATGGCCAAAAGATAGTAACCACCAGCATAGTAAGTCTAAGACAGCAAGTCTAAGACAGCAATTCCTAATGTTCAGCATTTTTGCGTGAACCCCTCAGGGGTTCACCCCTATATATTGGTGAGTTTTGGTAGCTTCTATGGTCCATTCGGATATTTCCAGAAACAAGATTCTTGGAACTTCTCGAAAAGGTAGTTATCTATGTCTTTGATACAGTCCCTCTATGGATAGGCTACCACGTGACATTTTATATTTCAACAATCAAAGTCCATTTGTAGATCGTATAGTAGAAAAATAAAGACTAGGTTGCAGTCAAAAATTCATTTATATGTTAGAACCTATTTGCCTTTGACAAAATATATGTGTTTTTAATAATGTGAATGTTTATTAAATATCAAGTATAATTATAACGCAATTATACAATTCATGCTTTGAGACGGTCCCTGTACGTGTTGTGTGTGTAGTTTGAATAAAGCTTGCTGTTATGCATTGTAACAATAAACCTGAGAATGGTTTATTAATATATAATGTCCCAAAATAAACTGATTATTTCTGAACGTTTATCACATGATATTTTGTATTTCAATCATAGCCTGGGGTTAGACAAGGGAATCGTTTAATAAAATTGAGAATGGAAATGGGGAATGTGTCAAAGAGACAACAACCCGACCATAGAACAGACAACAGCAGAAGGTCACCAACAGGTCTTCAATGCAGCGAGAAATTCCCGCACCCGGAGGCGTCCTTCAGCTGCCCCCTTAACAAATATATATACTAGTTCAGTGATAATGAACGCCATACTAAACTCCAAATTGTACACAAGAAACTAAAATTAAAAATAATACAAGACTAACAAAGGCTAGAGGCTCCTGACTTGGGACAGGCGCAAAAATGCGGCGGGGTTAAACATGTTTATGAGATCCCAACCCTCCCCCTATACCTCTAGCCAATGTAGAAAAGTAAACGCATAACAATACGCACATTAAAATTCAGTTCAAGAGAAGTCCGAGTCTGTTCAAACCTATATATACGTGTATTATGACCCCACAGGTTTGAACAGTGAAAACATTTATGAAAATTATATGCTTTTCTTATCTAAATTCAGGACACGGCAGTAAGAGCTTGATATGTGACTTTCAAACATGGTCATCATTACTTAAGGTATTCTGACCTCTAGCTGTTTCTCTTTTCTTTTTTTGGGGTGACTGTCCTATTCTAAACTTTAACATTTTCGAATTGCTAATGAAATCCTACCCCAGGAATAGATAACCTTAGATGTATTCGGCAAAACCTTTGTTTTGAAATTTTGGGTCCTCAATTCCTTTTAACTTCGTACTTTATTTGGCCTTTTTAACTTTTTTTATTCGAGTGTCACTGATGAGTCTTTTATAGACTGAACTCGCTTCTGGCGTACAAAATTTTAATTCTGGTATCTTTTTATATCTACATATCTTTTTATATAAATTGGTTCTTTTGAGAGTATGTTCAGGTATTCATAAAACTTCTGAAAATAAGATATTCTTCAAAACCAAGTTTTTCTGTAGAAATTTTGGATTGATTTAAGTAACTTCGGGAAATCCTTAAAATTTGAGATTTTTTATGAGACCAAAATAATTGTCAGTATATAAGAGGTCCCAATGAAGCTTGTGTGTTACTCTCAAGAAAATATATAAGAAACCTTCTTATAAGTTCCATTCCACAGGGTATCACTTCACATGGATATTAAGACTTTAAATATGTCTATACAACATCAACCATGAGTACAGACAGCTTCAATAGCGAGTATAAGAATAATTGAAGGCATCCAGGAAACAAAATATGAAGATTTGATAGATAAAATAAATGCATCCAGATTATGAAGCAAACCAGGAACATATATATTGATATACTGTTCCCAGAGCAAACTGAGTAATTAAATTCACATTGCGATTGGTTTGTGCAATTTGCAAATTAGACATCCGGTTTGCAGAAACTGGCATTTGCAATAGAATAATGAAAAAAATGATGTACACTCCCAAGTTATAAATAAAATAGTCAAGCTTTAAAATATAAATTCAAATAGTAGCAGTATATATATATATATATATACACCTTTCAATTCGCAACTATCCAACATTGCTTTCAATTGACTTGTGCAAGAATATACACACAATTACATATTTTCAATAAAGGGGTTTTAACATCATCATTATCTTATTCTATTCACAGTCAATTATTTCAAATCAAAAGCAAACAAAAATTCAGCAATAATTTTTTGGTGACCGGTCAGCGGTCTCTGGTTCACATATTGCTTTTCTTTTTTTAAAGAAAGCAACTTGTTTTCTCTTCCTAATAAACCCAACATCAGTTAATTCCCTCGCATGTTGGTTTACTTTTGTTGTTTTGTTTTTGGTCATGTTGGTAACAAGAATGTACGTTAGCGGTATATCACCATATTAAGCTCTATCCTGTCACCCTTTTTGTCTATGCTGTTACCAATAGCAGTATTTCATTTTGCATATATATATATATGCTAAATTACAAAGGTTAAGATGTTGTAAATTTTAATTCAGTATATCACCATATTAAGCTCTATCCTGTCACCCTTTTTGTCTATGCTGTTACCAATAGCAGTATTTCATTTTGCATATATATATATATGCTAAATTACAAAGGTTAAGACGTTGTAAATTTTAATTCAGTTCAAACAACCAAACATTCCATTATACATATTATATGTAAAATTTTACGTAATTATATACTCTTTAAAGACGTTTCAGTTTCATGATAACAGGATAGTCAAATTTCTTCATTTATGAATGCAGTGATGTTTTTCTGCTGTGATTTCGGTTTCCAATACGTGCATGTACAGGGGCGGATCCAGCCATTTTTAAAAGGGGGGGGGGTTCCAGCTATATGTCCCACTTCAAATGTATTGGTTGTCCAAAAAAAAGGGGGGGTTGCAACCCCCCGGAACCGTCCCCCTGGATCCGCCACTGACGTAGTTGCACTTTATACAAGTATAACATTGTTGTAATTAATAATTTTTTTGGTAACAGCATAGACATGATAAAAGGGTAACCACTAATTTTTTTCACTAAACATGCTAAATGTCTTGAATTTTCTTTTCTCTACACTGTTATGCAAGAAATATGCTGTGTTTAATTTTAAGGATGATTTTTGCTTTTGAAATCATCACTGAATAGTTCCATATTCATATTAGGGGGAAACAATTTAACTGTTAATCTAGTATCAGTAACAGGATAGACATGCATTTCATGTGCGCCGGTTGAATTTAGTTTGTAGAATTTTTTTACATAGAAAAATAAAGAAGCTGTGATTTTTCGTTAGAGTTATCATTTACATTCTAAAATAGTTTCTTTTGCAGATATCAATGCAATTATTTTGCTAGGGAATTCTTGATATTATCATGCTTGTAATGAAATATACATTATCTATACATTTATACCCAATTGCCTATGATATTGAATCATTGCCTATACGAAGAAAGACAACTTGATTATTTTTGAATAGGAGTATGAATTATACACCTTATCTTTATATCCCCATGCCCTCCCTCCCCTGCTTTAATTGTCCTCTCCAGTATAATGTACCAATATAGTCTTTATTTGATTATAAATGTAAAATGTTTATTGCATGTATTGTAATGTTGCTAATGTGTTTTTCAAAATAGTCATGGAAAACAGATAGATTAGACCGTTGGTTTTCCCGTTTGAATGGTTTTACACTAGTAATTTTGGGGGCCCTTTATAGCTTACTGTTCGGTGTGAGCCTAGGCTCCGTGTTGAAGACCGTACTTTGACCTATAATGGTTTACTTTTATAAATTTTGACTTGGATGGAGAGTTGTCTCATTGGCACTCATACCACATCTTCTTATATCTATATATGGGAGTAAGGTAATTCAAAACCTTATCATTCTTATTATTATCTATCCACAAATACTTGTATGTGATTGGTCCGTTAATTTTTTTCCGCTTATTTTACACTTTGATAGACTATGTTTATGATATAGCAGAAACTAATTTTGTAACTAATGTAAACATTATCATGATTATGCTCATTTCGATGCGACAAATTCATATGTGATACACATAAAAGGAATTCGGGGGTTCCAATTAATAATGCAAGAAGTTGATAGTTAAAATGATAAAAAAAGACAAATGTTAGAGGTGAGGACTATTAGGATTAAACACATTTAAAGAAATAAAAATAACACTTTATAAATTGTATGGGGGTAGATATACCTTAGGGAGCTACCATTTGATTTTTATGGGGGGCTAGGATGAAAAATTTTGTCCTGCTTTTTTTTTTAGTTGTAATCTCTGTCCTGCCTTTTTATTTTTTACTCTAATTCGGTCCTGCCTTTTTTTACTAGTTTATCCTGAATTTTTTTACACAAATTGTCATCCTGCCTTTTTTTTACTCAAAACTCCTGTCCTGCCTATTTTTTTTCAAATTTCATCCTAGCCCCCCCCCATAAAAATCAAATGGTAGCTCCCTTAAAGCCAAATATTTGAAAGCCAAGGATGTACAAGTACCGAAACACATAAAGAGCTACATGTATATGACTAAAAAGGACCTAGAAATAATATCCAAATTGATCAAAGGTCATTGCAACTTTTGCCTGAGCCACTTACTCACAAAAGTTTACATGAAATTTGTATTTAGTTTATGAGTTAAGAGGCCAAGTTTACAAATCAATAACCTATGGAATATGTGTTCAGCCCTTATAATTCTCAACCCAAATTTTATGCGTTTTATTATTTTTTACATGTACATTTTTTATATCCATGATATCTGATATATGGTTAATAGATGAAATGAAATATCTTTACAATAGTAACCCAAAAAAAGCAATGATTTAGTTTTTTCCCACTGATAAAGATTAAAAGGGGTGGTGGGGTGGGGGTGGTTGAGATCTCAAAAACTAATTCAACCATAGCATCAGAACGAGAATTTGTGGTAAATGGCATATATTCTATAAATTCCATTGAATTAAATTCAGGGATCACTAAATGTTATTTAAGGGTTTGGGCTCCTCTCTTGAATATTTAAGAAACACCCTTGGATTTCCAGTAACTCTTTTGATTTTCTCAGCATAAACCTTACATTTTGAAATTATATGATTATAAATTAGGAAAATATTTCTTATCAGTTAATTTTCAATGAACATGATGAAGGAGTTGGAGGAGCTCAAATATACCTGGAGCAAAGCAAAATGAATAGACTAAAATAGAGTAAGGTGGAAAGGGATTGTGGCAGCTCTATGTTCCACAAGGAATGAAGAGGCTAAGTCAAAGTCTAGTGAATTTCATTGATTCTGATAGACAACAAAATGGTGAAGTTTTATTTTTTTTTGTCATAAAATTACTCTACCACAAAACTTGCCTTTCACTAATTTTATTGGATAACTGTTTAACAGTAAGCATGGTAAGAGGTAATACTTGTTCAAGTAAATTATAATTTTTTGCTTCACATGTACATGTACAATGATGTATGTACGAATATGATTAAGCCAATTTGCACAATAACTATATGGTTCCCTATCAAATATTGATATGCATTTAAAATAATCAGGAGCTATACTAAATACCATAAAAATAACATACATGTACATGTATCATTATGAGGTTCTAAATTGGAAAAAGGAAAGGAGTAGTCCTGGTAAGACCCCTTTTGGCCCCAAAATATAGCATTTTTACAAATAAAGTTAAAAAAGTAAACTTTTAGTTATTTTTTGGAAAGAAGAATAATTTTGTCACATAAATATGGGCTGTTTTTGACAATACAATGCACATGCATCAGATACGCAGCATCATTAATTTGTGCAAAATTACTAATAAATCTAAACAATTTTAGCAATTGTGCTAATTTTTAGATGTTTTTGTCTAAAATGGAAGTGGCCGCACTTGTGTTCAGTCTTAATATTTAAATATATGTTGTATTTGATGATAATACATAACATATATAATGGATGAGACTGAACTGAAATGCGGCCACTTATATTTTCGACAAAAACCATCTGAAAACTCAGAAAAGTGATGTTTTATTGCATATTTGATAGATTTTTCATACTTAAGCTTGAATTTGAGCGTTTGTAACGACCAAATCAGTTCAAATCTTTTACATAAGCTAATTGAATCGACTGAAGTAGACACTTAAGTGTTAAAAAAATGTCAAAATCTTTCATCAGATGTACTTTCCAGACCTTCTCCTTTATAAATTACAAGCATCCAAAAGAGGGTAGGAAAGAAATTTTGACCTCAAATACTTGCAGAACAAAACGAGTCTTTAATGCCAGATTAGGGCTAGAAATTCTAATGATGGATTATTTTAACAAATGACCAGATTTCTCTTTCAATACAAGTATCAAACCTAATGTAGTTGTTATTTTGTTTTTGCTGTAATATGATCCTTGATGTGATACTGTTATTTTGTTTGTCAGATTAAAAATAAAATGGTGCCATAAGGTCATGTTTTTCTGTGACTGTTAATGACGCCTTTACATTAAATCTATTGGATGTTGGATGTGTACTGATTGACATCTTAGTCTTAGATGCATGATTTTTTTAATTAGTTGTTATTTATTTTAAACTAGCTTCAGTATCTGCCAGCACTCTCAGATCTGAACTTAGTGTCTTTTTGTTGTGGGGATGTACATGTATAAGTACCCTGCCACGTCCACTCTGTGTTTTTGTTAAACAAATTTTTCTATTTGTATCAATCTGGTGAGTTAAGTCCATTTTCAACTGATTTTTATAGCTTGTTCATTTGTTGTACTGTTACACCACTGTCCCAGGTTAGGGGAGGGTTGGCACCTTCAAACTAGTTTAATCCTGCCACATTCTGTGTGTGCCTGTCCCAAGTCAGGAGCCTGTAATTCAGTGGTTGATGTTTGTTGCTGTGTAATATATTTGTTTTTTGTTCATTATTTTGTACATGAATTAGGCCGTTTGTTTTCTCGTTTGAATTGTTTTACATTTGTCATTTCCGGGCCTTTTATAGCTGACTATGCGGTATGGGCTTTGCTCATTGTTGAAGGCCATACAGTGACCTATAGTTATTGATTTCTGCGTCGTTTGGTCTCTTGTGGAGAGTTGTCTCATTTGCAATCATACCACATCTTCTTATTTTTATATTATATTAATATTTATTCATTAGTATCAGCATCAGAGTTTCATTTATGGAAATTCCAAGTCCAATCTTTTTTGTTCTAATAAATGATGGGTTGCAAATAAAAGCTTCAGAAGTAATCATGGTATATTCAGTATACAATGTATATATATTTCCGCTGCGAAAAACACATGTTAGTAAAGTTTTAAAACATCCAGCACTTTGTGGAGTTCACATATATATACATGATATAGGAATCCCTCTGATTGTCTGTCCATAATCTTTGAATAGATGATACTTGGTAACATTGTTGTCCACATTTATGTAGACAAATGAGATCTGATTGCAGTATAATAATGAAAATAAAGGTCACCATGAAACTTGGTTGAACAGCAGTTATTGGGAAGATGGGTTGTATTCTTCAGGAGGGAACAGCTGACAGTATCATAAGCATGATAAGCATGATAAGTGAAAGTATTTAAATACATGGTCTTAAAATATATAATTTGCCAGTTTCATAGCTCTAGTATATCATGTATATTGAGCATGTAAATAAGGTTATTAGAGACATTACAAAATGAATGTATCGTTCAGTATAAACGATCCAGAATTTTGTTATGACTATCATAAAATGGGATATTAAGCAAATACATGTAAGGCAGTCTATAAAAAAAAAATCTGTCAGCTGGAAAACTACAGCCAGGAAAATTATAATTTTCTTGTCTCTCTTATATTTCCGGATGATTTAAAAAAGGATATCTCATGAATCTGATTCTATTACTATTAGAATATATGATAAACAGATCCAATACGTGGCAAAATATGTAAAGCACGCTGTATCATTATAAAAATTTACCATACAGTTTTAACAGAGATCTAAAATACATCCACCTTCTCATGATCCATTCTCTTTTAACTTGTTAAAAGTTAAAACTTTTATAATCTAAAATATTTTATTTGTCTTAAATTTTGTATCCTTTAGGAGACTCTTATAAAGTGTTGATCAATATATAAAGTAATATTAAGTTACTTGTATCTATTTTACGACATCAAATAATCTTTTTCTGTTTATAATGTCTAGCCTTTAATAGTTTTTTTAGACAACAAAAAAATAATTATAACGTCCTAAATATTGACTTCCTCCTTCATGATAAAACAGATGACAATTCTTTGTGTTTGATTTACCTGAAACTCCAACTGTAAATATTCCCTTTTCTTTTATTGAAGAAGTTGCTTTGTCAATAACAAACTGACACAAATCTTTTGAAACTTCTTTATCAGTGCTCCCCACTCGAATAATGGGCGCCGCCATTGTTGTTTACGGTGATTTTACTTGACTTGTATACTGGAAGTACGCTGGTATGGAGTATTACACGGCCCGTATTACATGATTACGAAAACCAACAATAAATGTCCACATTGGTTAATGAACTTTGAGAAAATACGAAAAAAGGCCGACACAAGAACTGAGACTACTATAACACATGTGTTATTATTATTAGTCTCGGACCAAAATTTAAGTGGTATGCTGGATATATTTGAAGGGGTACCACAATGTACCATCCTTGGACCAGTTCTATTTAAATTTTTATAAATGATTTGTTCTTTTTTGTAAAAAAAAGTTCTTTATATAATTATGCCGATGACACTTTTTTTCAAAGGAAACAAGACAACTCGCCCCACTGGCAAATCGCCCCACACCAAATCGCCCCACTTTTTCACAAACTCGCCCCACTTTTTAAAAAATCGCCCCACTCTTGTTTACCAACTCGCCCCACTTATGAAAAAAGGGTAAGTCTCGTTAAATTTACTCCTGCCAACTCGCCCCACTTATGGAAATGGGTAAAATCCCGATAAATATATAATAAATGTCTGCCAACTCGCCCCACTTATAAAAACTTATCTATTGTATGCCATATTTGTGTATTTATGTTCTTGTTTCTAGTGTTGACATTTTATCTAGTACTTCGTTTTGTGTAGTTATGCCAGTGTTTGTCATAAAAGACTTATTGTGCAAACCTATCATCTTAGAATAAAATTATGTAAACAACCATGATTCTTGACTTCTAATACACACGGTGATCTTCTTCAAATAAAATGCAGGCCAATATTAACCCAGAGAAATTTCAAGCTATCTTTGAACATGCTGAACATTGGCAAAAAAAAAAAAAAAAAAAAAAAAAAAAAAAGAAAACCACACATGATAAAGAGATTGTGTTTGATTTGAACGGCATATCTATATCATGTGAGGATGAGGTAAATTTCTTGGAGTTACAATTCAGTGATTTGAAATTAAACTTCAATCTATATATTTCAAATATCTGTAAAAAGGCTGCAAGGCAATTAAATGATTTGAAAATAATTGGGAAACACCTAAACAAATTGAGGAAACTTACAATTTATTACTCATTTATTATATCTAATTTTAGTTACTGCTCTTTGACTTGGCATTTCTATGGGGAACAAATTACAAGAAAAATAGAAAAAATACAAAAACAAGCGCTTCCGCTTTATTTATGAAGACTATCAGAACTCTTACGAAACACTCCTGCAGATTTCAAACCTTCCTTCACTAAAGACTCGTAGAATGCCAATTTTGCGATCATTTGCCTTGGAGACCTTTAAATTAATTTAAAAATATCCTTTTAATATTTATTCAAGATCATCTAGTTGTTATTAAAAACAATTCATATAATTTCAGGTATGTAAACACTGCTGAGGTACCTAGACCAAGAACCTCAAGTTATAGCAAAAGATCTGTTAGATTTGACTGGCAGCACGAATATGGAAATCCCTTGAGGCCAGAACTATGATCTCTTTTGACCTACTCAGGAATTATATAAATTCCTGGTGTGGGGGTCAAAAATGTAATTGCAGTTCATGCCGTTTCTATTCAGTGATGCCTCACAGCTGAAATTTCTTCCTTTTTATTTCTGGCCTTTTGCTCTGCTTTTTATGCAGAATTATATATAGCTGCTACTAAATGCCAGTGCTTAATTAATTGATTTATTTTTTGCTTTTTAGTTTGTTAGTATGTTGTGATATTTTAGTGATTGCTGGTTCCCCCATTCAATGCACATAGAGGTTTTTGCCGCATGAGCATTGAGCCGGGAGGTACAGAAAGAAAAAAAAAAAATGTTTTCATTATATTCGCATGATTTTTATCATTAATTTTTAGTTTTTGCATGAGACTGCATGATTTTTTTGTGATAGTTGGTTAAAGAGCTGATCAGAGCTCATGTTTTCTCTGTTATTGTGTACATATATGAATAAAATTTACTTACCTACATACTTAGATATAAGAAGATGTGGTATGAGTGCCAATGAGACAACTCTCCATCCAAGTCAAAATTTATAAATGTAAACCATTATAGGTCAAAGTACGGTCTTCAACACGGAGCCTAGGCTCACACCGAACAGTAAGCTATAAAGGGCCCCAAAAATTACTAGTGTGAAACCATTCAAACGGGAAAACCAACGGTCTAATCTATATAAAAACGAGAAACGAGAAACACTTATGAACCACATCAACAAAAGACAACTACTGAACATCAGATTCCTGACTTAGGACAGGTGCAAACAAATGCAGCGGGTTTAAACGTTTTAATGGTACCAAACCTTCACCCTTTTTCTGAAACAATAGTGTAACATCACAACATAGAAAGACATACTATAAAATATCAACTGAAATAGCTTAACTCAATCAAAGGACATAGTAACACCATTGAACATACACTGAACAAATAAATTTGACCTATGATACAATGTAAATTCAAAATAAATAAACTAAGGGAAGAATAATAAAAGTAACATGTTATATCGGTATGAAATGTTAAACAATTTAAGAAAAACAATATGCTCGAACAAAAACATCAGCCATTTGCAATAACTTTAAACACAGGTAAACAAAACAATTTTGTTGTTAGGTATACGTACACAGCCACAATAGAGAAAGGAAATATTTTAACAAAATAAATAATTTTGATGTTCATAGTACGAAGTGGAAATTTATACTAGTACCAAACACCTATCAAAGCTGGTATATAGACCAGATATAACCCTGAATAACATTAAATAACAAAAAAGCATTACAATTAGTATCAACAGGTCAAATGAACAAGAAAGTACGATTTGAGAGTACTCGCAGTTACTGACAGCTAGTTAAAAGCCAAAACAAGTAATAATAAAAAAATCATGCATCAGAGACTAAAATCAACTAAAACACATCCCAGGGATTTAGTATTTTAACGTCATGGACAGTCAAAGAAGACATGACTAGTGCAATGCCAAAAATAAATGTATCGACAGACAGTAGGATAGTTAGGAGTTTAACCTCTTTATAGATCAAAATGAACGTGGGTGTGTCTTTAAACATCCCGTTTGAAAAGAATACAAATTTAGTTATGTTTTAATTTGCTGATGACAAAGTCGATATTAGTGCCAATGTAAACTATATTCAAAGATCTAATTACAACATTGGTAAGATAACCTGAACTAATAAGTTTATTTAAAGGTTCGATGAGTTTACATGGATCATATAGTGATTTCCGCGCTTTAAGTACAATATTACCGTAAAATTTAGGATGTGAAATACCGTTTTTAATCAGTTTTCTACAGGTACAGCCAAATTTACTAATCAAATCTTTGTATCTATGAAAGAACTTAGCAAAAGTTTTACGTAATTTATGGTAACGAAATCCCTGACTTAATAATTTTACTAGTGATGCATTGATTACGTTCGTTAAAATCTATGACATCACTACACACACGGGCATAACGAACGAGTTACTTACTTACTTACTAGACAAGATGCCGAGAGAAAAGCCAGTCAATCATCACATACCAAGAAGTTCCGGCAATACTCAGCCAAGACTAATGGCTTCAAATACAGTTTTTTTTCTCCAAGAACAGTGACCATCTGGAACCCTTTACCAGCAACAGTAGCTGAGGCTCCCTCCTTGGTATCTTTCAAGACTCTAATTCTAGTCTGTTCAGTCCCTCATTTGCCAAGTAAGGCAAATGATGGACTGGAGAAGTGCCGACGGGGATTATTTCCCTTGTACCGCCACGGAAGCCGGATTGGTTCAGGCAAGATGAACGAAAAGCAAATGGGTACCCCTATCTTTCTTTATTTTTCTTTATTATTTCCTATCATTATAAAAATAAGGAGATGTGGTATGATTGCCAATGAGACAACTATCCACCAAAGTTCAAATGAAGTGGATGTAAGCAATTATAGGCATATCTATTTAATTGCTTTATATATTTTTGGTTTTATCTTATAAAATTACTCTTTTTCTTGTGCCCACCAGAAGCGTTGAGTATTGGTCAGGATTGACGGTCCAACGTACGATGTAGATGTAGATGTATAAGTTAAATACATTTTTATGCCTCCGCAGTAGGCAACGGGGACCCAGACGTCCGCCCCATTTTCGATTCCGGACTCTAACTTAAGTTTTCCTCGTCCAAATTTGATTAAACTCATACACAATGCTGCACACCAAAACTAACAGCCAGTGTTTGAATTTTGGCAGGTTGTCACTTACCGTTCTAGAGTTATGTCCCTTTTTATCTTTTTTAAATTGCAAAGCTTGAGCGGGGACATTCGTGTCCTCAGTTACATTCTTCTTTTATTTATATGATATTTTAACTGAACCAAAATCTTAAAAAAACTAAAATTAATTGGAAGTCTCATATGTCTTTAAAAAATACAATACGTCGAAGAGCGGATACATCAAAAAAAGTAAAAAATATCAAAATTAATTTCCTTGCTTGAATAAAATAAGTAAAATGGATTCTTTTCCTTTTTGAATTAAAACACTTTAGTCATCTTTCAATTGTTTGTCCAGGATATTTATATATCTTGCGATAAGGGATTAGTTTTGCTTATTGTTGAAGACAATACGTGGACGTCTTTGATTGATGTATAACTGTGGTCTCATTGGCCTTCATACAACATCTCCATATTTTCATACTACACATGTATATGTATTGACTATGTCAGGAGGACGTACCATCTGTGTTTATCTCCAATTTTTGCGACTACATAGATTCAATTTTAATACTGAGCTCGAATACAGTCATGATGATAAGATAATTTCAATATCTTCCTATATATATATATATGTATAATGAGAGTCTGGATGGGGTCCTTCATTTATTTATTCTTTAATTTTTTAGACCATTTTTCTCTATTCTTTATTTATTTTGCCCATTTTGATACTCTCTGTTCTTTATATTTTAGCACCCCATTATTCTCTATTCTTTATTTATTTGCCCTTTATTCTGTACTTTTCGTTCATTATTCTCTATTCTCAGGTAAACGGCCCCATCCAGACCCTCTTAATTCCTATGTGTAGATATTATGTCATATATAAAGTATCCAGGTAATAATTAAATTGTTTCTTATACATGTTATAGATACAGGTATATTCAAAGATCTATAAAATATATTATGTACATTTAATTTGTTTCTATAAACTACTCAAATTCTATGTATAGATTTTGCCGGTGACTTGTACGTCGGTATTTATAAAATAGTAACCAATCAAGTTTTACCATACATGTAAACAAACAGGTGCACGAACGTTTGTATTGAAATATGGCTTACGTTGACACCCACTTTCGTAAGTTTATTTCACATACTTTATACACGGTCACAAATGGAACAAGTGTCCACTTGAACAATTAAAAAAACACAACTCGTTATCGTATTACACATTGTGACTTAGCTGGAGAGTTGTCTCATAATTGGCACTCATACCACATCTTCTTATTTCTATATATGTGCTAGATTAACAGAACAGGGCTCAGACAGTAGAAATAAAAAATAAACTAATTCAAGTCAAAATTAAGGAGTTGATTGATGCATTAACCTTGTATAAAGAGGATGGAAATCCCTCACAAACGAATACTGTCAACTACATCCACAAACGAGTAAAATTTCCGATAGACTTTTATGTCATGTTTGTGAGTGCATCCGTTCAAATTTCTGAAGGGAAAATAATTGATTACAATGATTATACATATTTCGTTTATTGACTTACTATTTATTTCTTTTACATTAATCCACCATTTGTTGGTTGTATTTGAATAATTAGTAATATGAACATATTTTTTTATGTGTTACACGAATTAAAAACATCTTGTTGCATAAACCAGTTAAACCAGGTGATAAAAAAAAAAAAAAAAAAAAAAAAAAAAAATGGGAAGCGTTAGTATTCAATCATATATAGTAAACAATTCCCAATTATGCAATAATCCAAGTACATGTATAATATTTCACAGATATTTGGGAGTTGGATAGATTTGAATATGCATGGCCGACAAAAGATGACAAAACTCTTTTCAAGAATTTTCAAATAGAGGACCTAGAAGAAGCGGTAAAAGCTACCCCTGTAAAACATGCTGTATTTGTACAATGTTTGATCAACAAACCAGAGGAAGCAAGTAAGTATTATTGAGTACGTAAAACAAAGGGATAACAAACCAGAGGAAGCAATTAAGTAAGTATTATATATTGAGTACGTAAAATAAAGGGGAATAACAAACAGAGGAAGCAAGTAAGTATTAATGAGTCCCCAGCTAGGCGCCCGCGAAAGAACGGTCAAAAAATAAATTGCGACTGGGACTGGGTCGGTGGGAAGAAAAGTTGTAAAGCAAGTATTTCTTTTTAACAAGTGGATATTTAGACAATAACTGTTACATTTATTTGTTTAAACGTAGTTATTGTAACCGACATTTCTGTTTCTACAATTTTAAATAGCGATCTTTTTTTATGCTCCACCTACGATAGTAGTAGGGGCATTATGTTTTCTGGTCAATGCGTCTGTTCGTCCGTCCGTCTGTCCGGCTTCAGGTTTAAGTTTTTTGGTCAAGGTAGTTTTTGATGAAGTTGAAGTTCAATCAACTTGAAACTTAGTACACATGTTCCCTATGATATGATTTTTCTAATTTTAATGCCAAATTAGAGTTTTGACCCCAATTTCACGATCCACTGAACATAGAAAATGATAGTGCGAGTGGGGCATCCGTGTACTATGGACACATTCTTGTTTTAACTTTTGAAAGATAAGTTGCATGCATTTTGAATGTTAATTTACCACTATTTCTACATTTTGAAAAATGTTCTCTTTCTTGTCTTGATTGATGATTCATTTATTTTCGTGGGTACAAATTTTCGGAAAACATGTATTTTCGTGGATATTTGATTTCGTGGTTGTTACAAAGAGTGCACAAAAGCCTTTAGAACTTTTTTTTTTACTTCGATGATCATTTGAATTCGTGGTTCACTTGTACCCACAAAATCGGGGAAAATTTATACCCCACGCATAATAATCTATCCATGGTAGTAAATGTATAAATATCGAAATAACATGAACATTTCATTGTACATTAATTTTGTAAATGCGCTCTACGAAGACGGTGTTTTCTGTAATTATGTAAACAGTAAGACCGTCTCTGTGGTTCGTGGAAGCGTGCTCGCCTGGAATGTTGGGTGTCCTTTATGTGATACCATGACGAGTCAAACCAAAGTCCTCAAATTGTTAGTTGCAGTTTCCTCGCTAAGGACGCGCTGTCAGTAAGGAGTCTTGGCGGAGTCGTAATAACACCAGATAACTTGGCATTCTCTCGTTGCTGACTGATACCTTATAATAAGTGCTTGTGTATCCAATATCAAGCGCAGTGTGTTGGACTTCATCAAAGCAGGCTGCATATTTCGATTATACATTAATATATTCTTGTCCTCAATATAGTTGAAAGATTGTCCGTCAAACATGCATTTGTCACTTGTCTAAACTCGGCCGATTCCGTTGTGGATTCTCCCGATGATTGCCGATTGATGCATTTGTCACTCGTCTATCCTCGGCCAATTCCGTTGTGGATTCATCCGAGGATTGCAAATTAATCGCGGCATTTGTTTATCCACCAAACGGAAAAGAATGACGCTGTTTACAGACTTTATTTTCTTTTCGTTTTCTTTAAAGAATGGGTAATGGAACTTGCAAAGAACCACAGTATCATCAAGGGTGTTGTAGCAGGCCTCGATCTTACCAGTACCGATGTACGTACTCACGCAATTATGTTTTTATTTACTTATTTACGTAACTCAGCTTATAACATGCTTACAGGTCTTATTGTCGTGTAATCTTGTTATCGAGTTCACGCATTGAAAAATTGAGCAAATCAAAAGCGGTTGAAGATAATTTTAATAGGAGCAGGGGTAGGATATATAAAAATTATCACATTCAAGATTGTTTTTGTGTTTTTGAAAAAAAACTTTTGGAAAAACAATAGAATTTATTTATATTCGACAAAACTGTTTGAAAACTTAATATTTTTTCAAAAAAGTTTGTTAAAATGTTCTTACCAAACGATAACTGGATTTAAGAATTTTCAAGGTTTATGGTTCACATAGGATATTTTAGTTTCAATTTTTCGTACAATTTTATTGAAATATTCACAATTTCGGTTTTAACCTGCAGAAATTCATCCAGAAAATGTACGGTTGACATAGTTGTTTATAAATGCGTTTCTCATGTATTGAAGTTAGTGTTTATAGCAATCTCGTACTCTCTTATTTTCTTCAGGACATCTTCAAAATATGAAAAACGTTCCCCAATTCTCAAAACATCCATAGCCTACATGCGTTTGCAATTCAATACCTCATTTGCGATACTGCTTTTATCGATTATTTGCAATTTGCAAACGGATATCTGGAAAATAGAAATTTTCAACTATTCGACTAGCCGGAAAAATAGACACTCCGTCGAAGAAAACATGTTAGACATGTAATGAAGATATACACTAAATGAATCAACGAACTTCAAGACTAATTATAGTCAGGCGGTTGTCGTTGATTGCTGTCTGTAATTTTTTCCTTCGTTTATAAATTGTTTTGTCATACATGCCGTTTGTTTTGTCAGTTGCAGTTTTCATATTTTGCCATTTCGGGGCATTTTATAGCTTTTTAAAGGGTATGGGTTTTGTTCATGGTCGAAGTCCAAATGGTGGCTTTATAGTAACTGTATCATCCACTTCATTTGGACAGTTGTCTCATTGGCGAACATACCACATCTTCTTATTCTTATATTAATAGAGCTGTTGTTTTTTAGCTCACCGGGCCCGAAGGGCCCCATATGAGCTTAGGCCATCACTTTGCGTCCGTCGTCGTCCGTCGTCTGTCGTCGTCGTCTGTTGTCGTCTGTCGTCGTCTGTCGTCGTAAACTATTTGAAAAATCTTCTCTGAAACTACTGGGCCAAATACCTTCAAACTTTAAATGAATGTTCCTTAGGGTATCTAGTTTATAAATTGTATCCGAAATTTTGATCCATCAACAAACATGGCCGCCATGACTAAAAATAGAACATAGGGGTCAAATGCAGTGTTTTGCTTATCAAAAAATAAAGCATTTAGAGTAAATCTGACAGGGGGGTAAAAATGTTAAACAAGTCAGGATCTACCAGCCCTGAAATTTTCAAACAAATCAAATAAACCATTGTTGGGTTGCTGCCACTAATTTGGTAATTTTCGTCTTCTCTCGTCGTAAACTATTTCAAAAATCTTCTTCTCTGAAACTTCTGGGCCAAATACATTCAAACTTTAAATAAATGTTCCTTAGGGTATCTAGGTTAAAATTGTATCCGAAGTTTTGATCCATCAACAAACATGGCCGCCATGGCTAAAAATAAAACATAGGGGTCAAATGCAGTTTTTAGCTTACATCACAAAAACTAAAGCAGTTAGGGCAAACGTGAAAGAGAGTTAGAGTGATGATTAGGTAAATATTTATCTATTATGAAATTTTCATGCCAATTGGAGAATTTGGAGAATTTATTGTTGGGTTACTGTTAGAAGTAGTTATTTATTAGGAAATTTTAGATTTTGATTATTTTCTTGAGAATTATAGTAGATAAGAAGAAAGTGTAAATGAGAAAAATAGTATTGATCTATCTGCATGAACATGTTCAGAACAATGCCCCCAAAAAAAAGGTGCATTTTTAAGCAAACACCGATATACATTATTACTCAAAAATATAAATCATGATTGATGAATGAATTGAGCTTTAACAAATCAGGTGAGCGATTCAGGCTCTTGAGAGCCTCTTGTTTACTTTTACGATTTAGCTGCCAAAGGTTTTAGATGATATGCAGCAAAACCAGTTGTTCAAAGGATGTCGTCACATTCTAGATTTCGAGGATGAGAAGTGGATTACTCGCGAAGACGTTTTTCAAGGATTAAAAGTTCTTGAAGACAGAGGATTGACTTTTGACCTCTTACTTAGGTTTGTGAAACCTGGTAAACAACATGAAATAATTTTTGGGTCAATTATTGATTTATGAGTTTGATCGTTCCAGATAAAGTTAAATACAGAAAAGCGCAATTAATTTTTTTATTTTCATTATAAACTGAGATACATGTATAGATAGTTTAAGAAATGTTTTATTATTTAAAATGAAAAGAAACTTCGCATATAAACTTTACGTCTTTATGTTCATGTTTTCTTCAGATTTGATGTCAAGTGTTTATATTGATGACCTTTGAGTGACTATAAAATGCACATAATGCATATTGCGAATTGTTTTTATTCAATTTGTTTACATCAATAATAACATTATATCTTATACCTATTTTATATATTACCTAGGCCACATTTACTGAAGTATATTCCGGACCTTGTAAGACGTTTACCCAAGTAAGATTTTTTATTGTTTGATATACTAGCACTTGACATAAAAATATTAGAAGATGTGGTATAATTTCCAATGAGACAACTCTCCATCAAGGACCAAATGACATAGAAGTTAACAGCTATAGGTCACCGTAAGGTCTTCAACAATGAGCAAAACCCATACCGCATGGTCAGCTATAAAAGGTCCCAAAATGAACTATGTAAAACAATTCAAACGTGAAAACTAACGGTCTGATTTATGTACAAAATAATGCACGAAAAAAAAATATGATATACAGCAACAAACAGCAACCACTGAATTACAGGCTCCTGACTTGGGACAGGCACATTCAGAATGAGGCGGGATTAAACTAGTTTTACCCACCCCTAACCTGGGACAGTGGTGTAACAGTACAACATAAGAACACACTATAAAAAGGTTTATCTCGTCAGAACGATACAAAGCAGAAATACATAGAACAAAAACACGGATTGGACGTGGCAGGGTACTTATACATCCCCACAACAAAAAAGACACTAAGTACAGATCTGAGAGTACTTGCAGTTACTGACAGCTAGTTCAAAGCTAATAACAACTAATAAAAAAATCATGCATCTAAGACTAAAATATCAATCAGTACACACCCAACAACCAATGGATTAAGTGTAAAGACGTCATTAACAGTCAGAGAAAAACATGACCTTGTGCAATGCCAAGATACACGTATCGACAGATTGTAGAGCCATGGATGGGCATATGTATATAAAAAGTAATGTTAAGTTTGATTTTAATTTACTGATTACAAAATCAATATTAATACCAATAAAACGATATTCAAAGATCTAATTACAGTGTTGAATTGTTAACCTTTTATAATAAATTATTTTAAGGATCGATAAGTTTCCCCGGATCGTATCTAAATTTCCGGGCTCGGCAAACAACATCTCCGTAAAAATTAGGATGTGCTATCCCGTTTAAAATAAGTTTTCTACAGGTACAACCAAACTTCCAAACCAAATGATTGTATCTATGGAAGAATTTAGTAAAGGGTTTTAGTAATTTGTGGTAACGAAATCCCTGACTTAATAATTTACCAGTAATACATAGATTACGTTCATTGAAATCCAAAATGTCATTACAGTCACGGGCATGGCGAACGAGTTGTGATATATGTCTAGTAATGGTTCAATTTCAGCACGTTGACATGCTAGAACAGGCTAGTGTTACAGTAGTCAAACTACTTAGACTACTCGGCCACCGAGAGGCCCGAAACCCATTTGAGCTTTCATTCCATTTTGCAGACTTCCACTACCAAAACACATTTTGATATTCTGGTACAAGTACATTTGGACACCAATAATGTATCTTATAGTCATCTTATCATTTAGGTACGAGAATGTGGACGATACACTTATTTTTCCCAGTTAAATGATATATTTACGTGTACATGGTGTATACCTGCATTTTACATCAATTAATTTTATATAGATTACAGTTTGTTGTTGATCACATTGCTAAACCATACGTCAAAGAGGGAAAGATGTCGCCTTGGAAAGAGGAAATAGCAGCTATTGCAGAGTTTCCTAATGTATGGTGTAAAATGTAAGTTTCCTAATGAATGGTGTAAAATGTAAGTTTCCTTATGTATGGTGTAAAATGTAAGTTTCCTAATGTATGGTGTAAAATGTAAATTTCCTAATGTATGGTGTAAAATGTAAGTTTCCTAATGTATGGCGTAAAATGTAAGTTTCCTAATGTATGGTGTAAAATGTAAGTTTCCTAATGTATTGTGTAAAATGTAAATTTCCTAAAGCAAGGTGTAAAATGTTAGTTTCCTAATGTATGGTGTAAAATGTTAATTTCCTAATGTATGGTGTAAAATGTAAGTTTCCTAATGTATGGTGTAAAATGTAAGTTTCCTAATGTATGGTGTTAAATGTAAGTTTCCTAATGTATGGTGTTAAATGTAAGTTTCCTAATGTATGGTGTAAAATGTAAGTTTCCTAATGTATGGTGTTAAATGTAAGTTTCCTAATGTATGGTGTAAAATGTTAATTTCCTAATGTATGGTGTAAAATGTAAATTTCCTAAAGCATGGTGTAAAATGTAAATTTCCTAATGTATGGTGTAAAATGTAAGTTTCCTTATGTATGGTGTAAAATGTAAGTTTCCTAATGTATGGTGTAAAATGTAAGTTTCCTAATGTATGGTGTTAATTGTATTAAAGTTTGCTAATGTATATTGTAAAATGTAAGTTTGCTAATGTATGACCATGCATACGTCAAAGAGGGAAAGATATCGCCATGGAAAGAGGTAATAACAGCTATTGCAGAGTTTCCTAATGTATGGTCTAAAATGTAAGTTTTCTTATGTATGGTGTAAAATGTAAATTTCCTAAAGCGTGGTGTAAAATGTAAGTTTCCTAATGTATGGTGTAAAATGTAAGTTTCCTAATGTATGGTACCGGTGTAACATGTAAGAATAGTTCAGTTCTTAGAAATTAGAGTAATGTATGTTATGATATTCCCTGTAGTAAATATATCCCTACTCTTAAGAGTGGGAGCAATATTGCTATCACCTTGTCCGTCTATCCGTACGTACAACTAATTTTTTCATCTCTTTTCCCACTCAGAAACTTTTAAACAGAATTACTTCATATTCAGTTAGTAATGCGTTGGAACGTGAAAGCAATTTCCAGATTTATTGGATACTTACTTCCTGTTTGTCGATACATTGAATTTTTTCGATATGTTGATATATTACCGACACTACTGACCTAAAAGTCCAAGGGCCAATATTAGTTTTGTACTTATGCATGATGAGAACAAGTTGGTAATAAATTACTTTGAAGAATGTGAATGAAGTTTGCTTATTAGACAAACGGTTTAGCCTGTATATTGTTGGCAGGACAGACAAGTGAACGATCAGTCAGACGAACACACAACCACTATAAACGTTTTTACTACATCTAAATCAATTTGCACATTTTTATTGTTGTTAAAGAATTTAAAGCATAAATCGTGAGTAAATGTGGAATCGCAATATTATACTTGCTATGAGAACCCGAAATTACAACAGTATTCATCAATCATTCTGAGTCAAGTTGAAAAACTACGATTCCGAATTCCTTGATACAGTACAATATTGTAAATTATATTTTTTTATTGTACTTGGAATTTGTTACATGTATCTCTTTTAAAAGAGAGGCGAAAGATACCAAAGGGACATTCAAACTCATAAGTCTAAAATAAACTGACAACGCATACACGTATATTTGTGTACTAATTTTTATCGTATTTTCTTTTGAGAACCTTTTTGCTACTCTACTTATCACAATTCAATTAAGGATTAAAATTAAAAAAAATCTCGAATGTTGTTCTGTATCATACACAAGGGTATACAAAATGAAGAATATTGAAAAACAAAGTGCAGAATAAAGGGCAAAAAAAAAAAAATAAAATAAAGAATAGAGAATAATGTGGTGTTACAATATAAAGAATAAAGAATAATGGACAGGAAACACAATTGATTAGTTTAAACATATTGTATTGTCTAAATAAACAAAAGGATTGGATACAAGTTATAACAACTTAACATAATCCTCTTTAAATAATTACAATATACAAAAATTCAAGATGACAGCAATTATATACTAATTAAGTACAATATGGAAAATATATACAATAATATATTAATATGTTTAAACAATAACAGTTGGATACGAGTACATTTTAAGATACAGCAATATTATTCAAAGAATCTCAATTGATACGGTCATTTTCTGTAAAACTGTTTACAAAATGTCGATTTAAGGAGGTTCGCTACTCAGTTTCAAAATAACAAGCTTTTCATAACCCTAGTATGAATTGATAGGGTATTATTAAAGGAAACAAAAGAGCAAAAAAAAATATATAGGTCAATGTGCTTGTTTTCGAGATATTTGCCATTGAAATTTTGGCGGGAAAATGTTCTCTCTTGATTTTTCATAGCTTTATCATTGACAAGTTTAAGTGCTCAAAAACTGTTAAAAAATAACAAGGATTTTATAAGACTTTTACAGATGGCTTATAATTATACATGCAAAAGATTTATAAAAAGAAAAATGGGGGTCAATGGGCAAAATTTTTTAAGGCATTCAAATGGATAAAACCAGAGGATTCCGAAAATCTGACAAAAAATCCAAAACATGACAAGCGAACATCCTTAAACGAATAATTAAGGGTTTTTATTTTTTACCCCCTGGCACAGATGGCTTGAGCAAGATTTGGCACAACCTTTTGGAAATTTTGGTTTTCATTCTCTTCAATTTTTTATTATATGATTTTCAAACTGTTTTGATTCGAGCGGCAGTGACGAGTGTTATGTAGACAAAACGTGCGTCTAACGTACCAAATTTATCAACCTGGTATCTTTGACAAGTTTATACATTACCTTTGAAAATACAAATGATTTTTTTTTTTAGAATTCTGTGATTC
This sequence comes from Mytilus coruscus, assembly GCA_017311375.1. Taxonomy (NCBI): domain Eukaryota; kingdom Metazoa; phylum Mollusca; class Bivalvia; order Mytilida; family Mytilidae; genus Mytilus; species Mytilus coruscus. The sequence continues at coordinate 104,705,759 of CM029596.1, read as the reverse complement.
ATTTAACATGCATGTTTAAGACATCGGGCAGTAGGTAACAGTTAAATTATCACACGATCAAATACTAGGTTTTTTTTAACGACCTTGACTACCCACGAGGGTCTCGCACGTTCGGAACGATCAAATAAAATATATAAAACAGACATTATTACCATGAATTACACGGATACTGCTATGTAAACTGTTCTAAACCTTAGCCCTGCAGAAATATAAAGGGCATGCAATTATTTTGTGCGAGACAGAGAAGAAAACTTTGAGAAAAAGACGGATGTCGTTATCAATTAACAAAGAAAGTGAAAAAATATAAAAATATGTTTTATAGATCTGGACTAGTAAATGAAGGAGATCTAAATAATTGGAAGAGAGAAGATTTCCAACCATATGTTGACGTAAGTAACAAAAATAAGTACAATTTTTCTATATTAGTGCATCTCAATTTAACCAATGGTGACGCAAATAACTATTTATTGTTAGATTTTTTTTCTGGGCACTTGTCATTAATATCTTTAACGTTACCAATTTAACTTCACCAGATGCGCATTTCGAAAATTTTTGTATCTTCAGTGATGCTCGAGGCCAAAATATTTTAAATTCCAAAACCTAATACGTACACGTTGCAAGCTGATAAAAGAAAAAGAAAAAAAAGACATAATTTGTAATATGAAAACACCATTCTAAAATGAGATATATTGCTTTTATCAACATAAACACAGCAATTTTTGCAAATATTTATAGTTATTGTAGATTGGTTTAATGTTGATGTAAACAAATTTATGAAATATCATTTTGTTATTTGTGTTGCGTAGCTGTCTCATTGATATTTAACCCGCATCGGTTTTATTCATATCAAAGTTATTTTATTGTTATTATATATGAATCTGTTTAATGTTCATAGATGCGGTACAGAAATCTGTTGCATCATATGTTTGGAATCAATGCCAAGATTATTTCGACAAAGTTTAATATGAATTTGTTTACAAATGCCATAAACGATGCGTGCGCGGTAAAAATTGTAACTTATTGCACACGTTTGTATGACTTATTACCATGTATTTTACCCTCATCAAATGATTGTTTATTGCCAAATTAGACCCCCCAAAAACACCAAACTGCAAATAATGAATCCGTACACATTTTTCAGATCGTAAGTCTTGAAATTACGATATTAATTAACCTAAAATTTTCGTGCAAATATAATTATTAAATTTAAAAAGTTACATCTCTGAACAACAACATGAATCAACAGTTTGTTAGGATTGTATGAGAATTTTGACACATCACAGTGAACTAAAACGCCTTGATGTAGAGTACACAAAAACGATAAACCAGGTTCAAAATTAAACACTTACATGCACATCAGTCTGATGTTCTTAATGATATCTCTATCAATTGACTGTATCAGATTAAAAAGAACGCTACCCATGTGCATCACTTTAAGACGCATATGTTCAGTTATATCTTACTTTTTCAGCTAGTATGGCGGTCTTTGTAGTGTGCTGACCTCGAATGCGAGAGGTCTTATGTTCAATCTCACGGATAAAACATAAGACTTTAAAATGTTGGTATTTGTTGCTGTTCTACTGAGCAAGCAACATTTAATAACGTGTTTAAGAGTAAATGCTGGACGGATCAGAGTTCAAATAATGTGACTATGTAAGGTGACATTTCTGTCAGCAGATTGTTACCATGTAATCTAACACTTTACAAATCCACCATGCATTTTTCTGAATATTCATGCATTATATTTGCCGATTAGTACGTGTTACTGTGGATTCATTTATTTTCGTTGTACCAATTTTCTTGGATAGAGAAAAAAATGATTTTCGTCGAAATTTGAACTTCGTTGAACATTTAAATTCGTGGTTATGATATCCACGAAAATTGGTATCCACGAAAATTGTTATCCAGTGAATAATCAGCAGTAAAACACTATCAATCCATTCCATCATTCATTTCTGATTTGATGCATGAATTAAGTTCTTGTATATAATCTGGGCATTGTAACTAATTTTAGCTCTTTTATTTACAGCACATAATCAAATGTTTTGGGATAGACCGTTGCATGTATGGTTCTGATTGGCCAGTGTGTTCACAAGCGGGTTGTAAATATGTAGATGTATACAACTTGATAAATGATTTATTGCCATCCCTTTCCGATGAAGATAAAGAAAAATTGTTCAGAGAAAATGGCCGGAAGTTTTATTCATTACAGATATAAACCACAATTATTCTTAGATTTCAAAGACGAGTATGAACTATAAATAAAATACTGATTGGATGACAGAAAAAACGCATATAAATAAATACATGTGCCATATTTGTTTTGTCCTTTTGGAAATGAGTTCAAGCTGACTAGGGTAATTATAATTCAAGTACAACACATTGGCCTGCATGACTGTCTGAATTTGTTACACATGTTACACTTTAATGATTTTAATGACAGTTTTATTTATCTAACTAAAGAAATACATGTTCATGTGTAACCCATTATATAAAGTATTGCTAGGTTGTAATTTTAAAGAAATATGAATGAAAAGATATCATGATTATACATCATTGAGGTCGCAACCTTATGACACAGTAAAACCAAAAGAGGCCCAAAGTTACAAAATAAGTGTGCTTTCACCATGTTCACGTTGTGCCCATAATATTGGTATTATGAAAGCATGCAGTTTGGTAAAATTAAAATTAAAATGCATATAACTTCGACCTATCAACCTACCCAAACAAACAAAAATTGAGGAACAATTTATAACAAATTATAAACAAATCACAGCAACAAATCACAAACAAATTGCTTCCAATTCATAAGCGAATCACAAACAAATTGTGAAGAAATCGTTTTGAAATCATTAACAAATCAGAGGTAATTTCTTTCCTACTTCAAGCAAATCACAAACAAATTGTTTTCAAATTGTATAGAAATTATAAACAAATTGTTATCAAATCTTTAACAAATCAGAAGTAAATCATATTCCTACCTCAAGCAAATCACAAACAAATTGTTTTCAAATTATGAAAAAATTATTAACAAATTGTTATCAAATCTTTAAAAAATCAGAAGTAAACCATATTCCTCCCTCAAGAAAATCCCAAGCAAATCGTCAACAATTGACATCAATCATCAATTCACATATTTTAAAAATCATTTACATCTAGATCAAAATATGTTCTGCCCCTGAGACCCTAAACTTTGAAGTGCACTTGTCTTCATTTTACCTTAGCTCCTCCTCTTATTGTTAAGGAATTACTATCTGTGGTTGCCATGAGGGACGAATTGTTCCCTCTGTGAAAGGTTTCTCTTATTCTCCCGAATGTTACTCTAACGAGATTTGACAGACACATGACCAACCACGTTTACTAGAAGTATATCGAATAGGCGATGGGTCTTAGTCTGGGTCCAACTCAACTAATGTAGCTGTGCCCCTACAGCCCTGGATCTACCTCGCCAGTAAACATCATGATGAATTAAAACATAAAACTTACCAGTAAATTTCGTCTGCTGACTCGGGAAGCTAGTCGTTAATTGCATGTCTCGATCTGTTTACACTTCTTTTACACATTTTTATTTTGAAAATTAATTCCTGACAGTACAAAATGATTACGAGATACTGAAATCCACAGTTTCCGAATTTAAAAGGTCAACACCTTTGACATTAGTATTAGTTGAATGTGTGAAACTATAAATAAATGACTGAGATTCCTTACCACTGTCATCATTGATAGTATATTTTACTCTTCATCTTGCAGTCGTCTTCGTTCAGTTAATTTAAAACAGTATTTGTAATTTGAATTTGATCTCAACTGGAAATCAGAGATATACATAAACCCAGAAATTCCGAATGCAATAAAATTGTATTCATTGTAGCAAATCATCAATGAATCACACCACGATAGCTAACAAAATTAACAAATCATTTTCAAATCATTTCATATGATATTCTAAGTAAACAAATCATAATGAAATCACATCATTTTAGCTTTCAAAGTTAACAAATCTTTTTAAAATCATTTCATACAATAATCTAAGTAAACAAATCATAAAGAAATCACGTCAAAACAGAAACAAATTGCTTACAAATCATAAACTAAAAGAAATCACAAAGAAATCAGTTTAGGGGAATTTCGCGAATTCTGATTTGTTCATAATTTCTTTAATGAATCGCAAGCAAATTGTACTAACAAATCGAGGAATCACGATTTGAAAGAGATTTGAATACCATTTGAAAGCAATTTGTTCATTTATTTTTCTGTTTGGGTACACACGAAGCATACATAATTTCTGTGGACATCATTGTAGAATTTACAAAATAAAATAATATTGTAAAAAACGAGGAATCGGAATTGGAAATTCAGTGAAAATTTCCGATTGTATATTGGTAAACAAACAGCTGTCAAACAAACTATTAACCTTGTTGTTCTCCCAACAAAAAAAAAAAAAAAAAAAAAAAACCAAACAAACACACAAAAAACTTTGAAACAATTAAGGATGTAGGTTAAAACAATTCTGTAAGGTCTTATTTTGAAGGGAGTTCTTATGTGTATGGCAAGCCGTTTTACTATTTATTCTAACTTCAAGATATCTCATATAATATATCAGATATTTTATATAACTTAGTATAAGATATCTCATATAATTTTCTTTATAAGATATCTTATAAAGTTTATAAGATATCTTATAAAGAAAATTATATGAGATATCTTATAATTTATATAAGATATCTCATATAATATATAAGATATGTCATATAATATAGAAGATATCTCATAAAATTTGTAAGATATCATATATATCATATGAGATATCTTGTATAATTTATAAGATATGGCATATAATTTTCTTTATAAGATATCCTATAAACTTTATAAGATATCCTATAAACTTTATAAGATATCTTATATGCTTTATAAGATATCTTAAAGTATATAATATATCTAATTAAGTTTATAAGATATCTTATAAAAGCTAGATTATATAAGATATCTTATATATTATATGAGATATCTTATATAGTTTATAAGATATCTCATATAGATTATAAGATATCTTATAAATAAAATTATATGAGATATCTTATAAATTATATGAGATATCATATAAGATATCTAACAAACTATATGAGATGTCTTAAAGTTTATTAGATATCTTGAAGTTAGAATAAATAGCAAAACGGCTTGCCATATATGTGGATAATTTTGCGTGTATACACCAGCGCAACCTTAACTAATGCATATTCGAGAAACATCATTTGACATGGCGCCTACTTGTCAAGATTTGCCAATCCGTCAAACCTTAATTACAGCCCATCGATTATCATTATATTGCTGTAGGTCCAAATTTTCACATAGATTCAATGTTTTCTACTTCTGTTGTAATTTGAAAGAGCACTTGACTACCGTAACGTTAAAATGCAGGGCCAAAAATACTTAATATAATCATAATAATATGAACCAATATACACATTGTTTCTTATATGGCCGGATGCTGACATTTTACATTTTAGTGAACCTGATTTAGAGAGTCATAGTTTTTCATTCGTACTTGGTCACGATCATTCACTATGGACAAAATCACTAGAGTTGCCTCTCTTGTTGCACATGGTTCCTGTAAAACATTTGTTTTAAATTACTTTTAATTATTAATCAGTGTGTATATGCTTTGAATAGGGAACACATGGTCTTAATAAGGAAGGCTAAATGTAAAATGAATTAAAATTTGAAATTATGATTTGTTCCAGAAACATTATTTTTGGATTCCACACATATTTTCACGCTTTTATTCTCTTTATTTCACTTGTCCTTTACACCTATAAGAGTTTAATTTTTTATTTTGAATGATTCATGTTAATGGTTTTTGCAACCATTGTATTCTCAAATATCTTGGTCTATTGTGGTTTGCTGGGCTTTTAAGAAAGGCTCACTCCATATTTGTATCTGGCATTGTTACCAGGATAACCAAATAGCTATTTAAAATACACGTAACAGTGATAAAGAGGCTCAACAACACTAGTCCTTCATATCAAAGTTGATAAACTACATTTGACACGAAATTGTTATGATTTCTCAATATATATAAAATTATACTAAAAGCTGTATCACCATTAACCTACGCCTAACAAATACTAGTGGTGCATTTATTATCCACTTCTTATCAATTATACTATCTCCGCGATGACTCCTTTTTGTGCTAATACGGCGTTAAACAATCACCAATCAATCAATCAATCAATCAATCAATCAATCAATCAATCAATCAATCAATCAATCAATCAATCAATCAATCAATCAATCAATTATACCGAATGCAATGCCAAGCAGTCAAAGATGGTCATGATGCCAACTTGTAATATACAACTTTTTATGTATTGTTCTAAAGTCAAAGATCAGTTTTCAGACTGCTACCTTTAAAATACAGCACGCCAACAATCCGAATCAGCGTGTTTCTACCAATATTCGTGTGTTAAGTGAGTTTTTCAGAAAGAAGATATCCCCCCAAGGGTGACTGGGGAATAGAAGTATGGTTACCATTGGTCTTCCTCCGACCGGCAGTAAAACCCTTGCTAAAGTGGGACGTCCGTTTGGCTGTGCGGGATGTACAAATTTGCAGCCACGTCCGGTCAGAATGGGGACGTTAAATCCGATGCCTCGTGTAAAGAGAGTGCCACGCTCTGTGCACGTTAAGAACCCTTGCAACAACTCTTTGAGGGGTCCGTAGGTGACCTGTTGCAAGGCAAAATTTCTGTCCCTATCCAATATACCCTCATTTCCCGTGGCAGTCTAAATTTCTCCGACCTTAATCCTGGAAGCCCCTATTACAGAACCTACCTATTGTATTTATTGTTAACTTGTTCTCGTCCTGAATATGCATGAAATATTTGCCACTGGACGTTAAGCAACCAACAATCAATCAATCAATCAGAAAGAAGATATTGAACCATAAATACTTACTCAGAAACCTAATTTACTCGTATCTGTCGGATTAACAGAAAATACCATTTTAAAAGTCTCTGATTTGACCCTGCCAGTGGATAAAACCTACGCCTCCTGAACAAAAGGAGAGCATGCTTCCACGACCCCACTAAAAAGATGTGGTATGAGTGCCAATGAGACAACTATCCATCCAAGTCACAATGTGTAAAAAGTAAACCATTGTAGGTCAAAGTACGGCCTTCAACACGGCGCCTTGGCTCACACCGAACAGCAAGCTATAAAGGGCCCCAAAATGACTAATGTAAAACAATTCAAACAGGAAAACCAACGGTTTAATCTATATAAAAACGAGAAACAAAAAACACTTATGAACCATACCAACAAATGACAACCACTGAACATAAGGCTCCTGACTTAGCACAGGTGCACAAAAATGCAGCGGGTTTAAACGTTTTAACAGGCGCATACATTACTCATTTAATAAAAACATTTTCTGGAACTTGTGGTTTATATTGTTTATAATCTATCTTTTTCATCTATTTGTTTATTTATTTTTGTATATATTTAAAACAAATTATGAATTTTATTTAACAAACAAAATCAATAGTTGTTTTTGTTTTTCTTTTCAATACATATGCACAGTTTCGACGGATTTTAAACATATAAGTAAAATATAAGCCTCATACTGAAGAAAGAGTCGAGTTTAATGATATACTTTTAATTGATTGTTATTGATGATAGAAGTAATTTCATACACAGATCTCGCTTGAACGTGCAGGACATGTACTAAAAAAAAAAAAAAAAAAACAACTCGCCTGATCAGGCGGGACCAAAAAATCTCGAAATTTTCTGTTGATCTACTAAAAAAAGTAAAGTTTTTTTGCAAACAGTAATAGTTATATACCAGTTCAACTCATTGACCACATTTACATATTTGTTGTTTGGTCTGTATGGATAGTTGTCTCATTGGCAATCATAATACATCTCCTTATTGTTATACTACTGACGAGTATTGAATCATCATTCATCATAAAATAGAATTAATTTGAATCTCCCCTTAATTGAATATACCGATCAAATGAAAATGATAAAGTCATAAATTAACAGTAAATGAGTTTATCTAAGTGTTTGCTAAGAGCTGATGGAAAGTAAAATGACATAACATGGTCAGCCGAAAATTTGTCGTAGGGGCAAAAAGGCCCTTGTTTGGCCCAATTATTAGTGCAAATTAAAAAGTTACCATACATATTCTAAAATTTGTCCTAACTACACTAAGGTACAAGGTGTTGAGAAAAAAAGACAAATTTCACATTTAACGAGTTGCCATGGCAACAAACCATAACGAAATTTGTATTTTTGTAAAAGTTCTTGATTTTCTTTGTTTTGCATCAACTTTTAAGTGTATATCAGATTGAAAAAGTATGTGCACACCCAAGAAACAACTTTATATTTGGTGAGATAATGTCAATAGTTATGATAAAGCCTCTCTTAAATTATTTGTGTTTTTTTGGCTGCGCACGAAGTTTCCACAATAGAAATAACGATTTTTCTTTTCTTTAAAGTTTTATAAACAGGCATTTGCCAAAAAAAGTGAAAGAACATATTGGCAAACTACAAAAAGATAACTAGATAACTAACTAGAAAACTAATTATTTACAATAATTAAAGCTTCCAATTAAATGAATCCTGGGAAACAGAAATTCGCAAATATGCAATGAACTTTAATTTTAAATTTATTCCAGTTGAAAACCAAAGGTCAATGAATCGACATGGTATTCAGAATAATGTTTTTATGATATGATAAGTGTTTCATAGTCACATCTGTGATCTAAGTTTGAACAATAATAAGGATGACTAACTGTAAAATGAATTGAGGTATAAAATTATGACTTGTTCCGGAAACATTATTTTTGGATTCCATACATATTTTCACTTTTTTTTATTTCGTATGATTCATGTTAATGGGTTTTGCAACCATTGTATTCTCAAATATTGCTGTCGGTCTAATATGGTGCGCTAGGTTTTCAAAAAAGGCTCTCTCCATATTTGTATGTGGTATGTTTCCAGGATAACCAAATAGCAATTAAAAATGCATGTATCAGTGATAAAGAGGCTCAACAATATTTCCTTCATATTATAGTTGCATATGACAACTACATTTGACACGAAAATGTTATGATTTCTCAATATATAAAAAAATATACTAAAAGAGTTATCACCATTAACCTGAGCCTAAAAAATACTAGTTGTGCATTTATTATCAACTTCGTATCAATTATACCATCGCCGCGATAAAGTCTTTTTTGTTCTGATACGGCTTAAAACAATCACCAATCAATCAATTATACCGAATGCAATGCCAAGCAGTCAAAGATGGTTATGATCCCAAAATGTAATATACAACCTTTTATGTATTTTTCTAAAGACAAAGATAGTTTTCGGACTTCTACCTTTTAAATACAATACGCCATGCAACAATCCGAGTCAGCGTGTTTCGACCAATATTCGTGTTTTTAGTGACTTTTCCGAAAGAAGATATTGAATCATAAATATTTACTCAGAAACCTAATTTACTCGTATCTGTCGGAGAAGCAGAAAATTCTATTTAAACAGTCTCTTATTTGACCCTGTCAGTGGATAAAATCTACAACTTTTAAGATATTTAACTCATTTAATCAAGACATTTTCTGGTACTTGTGGTTAATATTGTTTATAATCTATCTATTTTATCTACTCGTTTATTTATTTTTGTATGTATTAAAAAAGAAATTATAAGTTTTTTTATTTTGTTTTGTCTTATTCCATACATATGCACAGTTTCGACAGATTTTTAAGCATATTAGTAAATCAACATTGCGATGAAGAAATAATCGGCCTTGAAGATATACTTTTAATTAATTTTTATTGATGAACGAAGTAATTACATACACAGATCTCGTTTGAACGTGCAGGATATGTATCATTATAAAAACAACTCTGCTGATCAGGCGGGACCAAAAAACCTCGAAATTTTCTGTTGATCTACTAAAGAAAGTAAAGTTGTTTTTTCAAACAGTAATAGTTATATACCAGTTAAACTCATTAACCACATTCACATATCTGTCGTTCGGTCTTTAAGGATAGTTGTCTCATTGGCAATCATATTACATCTCCTTATTGTTACTGACGAATATTGAATCATCATCCATCATGAAATAAAATTAATTTGAATCTTCTCTTAAGGTGGTACCAAACACCTTGTTTAAAATTAATTTTCATAAAATTTTGACAAAATATTTACTTTGACCCTTTAACAAAAATATAAAAATTTCCAAAAAATTGAACCACACACTTTATCGGAAAAAATTCATTGGATATATAGCAGTTCGACGAAAACTAATTTTGATCGTTGTGAAGCTTAATATTTCCTTAACAATAGAACGTGATTAAAACGTTCAGCTGCTGATCTCCCTGTAGTTTAATGTACAACCTAATTGAACAAACCGATCAAATGAAAATGATAAAGTATGAAGTTAAGGATGTTCGCTGGTCATGTTTTTGGCATAGTTGGCGCACCGTAAATGGGGTTAAGGTCGTAATAAAAAAAGTACATAAATATTACAATTGATTTTTTTTTTAAATGTGTATACATGGTTATTCATCGATAAAAAATATTTGAATTAAAAAAAAAATCACAAAGAAAAATAAATTACTCTAGACAGCAGCTTCTATCAAATTTCATGAAATTTCACAAATGTTTGACAAAGTAATTGATGTTATTACAGAAAACTTTAACCATGCAGACTGTCATGACTGTATCTAAATGTTAACTGCCAAAAAAGTCCATTTATCAGTAAAATGTTGAAATAAGATTTTTTTTTTACTTCAGATACAATTGTACTATATCTTGATCACAAAGAAGCTTCTGTCTAAGTTTAGTAAAATATTGTGAATGTTTGACAAAATTATTAATACCGGTATTTGAGAAAACTTTCAGGACAGACTGAATCTAGCTTCAATATATCTTTCCTTTGCGACTTTCATCACAGGTGAGAAAAAGCTAATGCCATTTGATAAAATCATTTAAATGACTTCACTTAAAAAGGTAACAATAAAAAGTTCCTTCTCAATATTAGGATTTGCTTATTCCTGTAAAAATGAGGCTTTTAAATTGACTTATTTCTGTAAAAATCTGGACTGATAATTTGATGTAGAATTCTTGATATACATGTATCATGCTCGTAATGTTCTATACATTTACATTTGAAAGACAGTAATACCAGTAACCTGATTTCCTATGATATCATATCATTACCTATAGGAGTATAGAAAGAAGGACAACTTTGATTATTATTGAATAGGAGTATAAATTATACACCTTATCGTTATGTCCCTGCTTTAATCATGTTAATTGTCTTCTCGGGTTTAACATGTATAGTGTATAGTCTTTTGTTGATTCTAACGTAAAATGCATATTGTAATGTTACGATAGCATTCTTATTCATTCGAAAAATAAGCATGGGAAACAGACGCATTGAGTTAATAATTCTTATGTGATTTGCATATCTAAAAATGATTGAAAGTGATCAGTATCTATGATTGTTCCAGTGATTTCTAAACTGCAAAGTTATAACATTGTTTTGTAAACAACTATAAGCATCATGTAACATATTATACATGTTATAAGCCACACAAAACAAATTAGGCCAAGATAAATAAATATAATAATTACAATATCACAACACCTGGGATACTGGCTCGCAAATTTTACATAAAAGTTTTATTCAGTTTGTGAGTTAATCAGCCATGTTTAAAAATCAATAATCTATAGAAACAAGAGGCTCCTAAGATCCTGAATTGTTCACCTGGATTTTTTTGTGTACCTCTTGCATCAATTATTATTTTGCTGTTTAATGTATATTAATGCGTGAAAAATCATCTACTAGTATTAAGGGCTATTTATTAAAAGGGGTTAATTGACAATTTTGGTTATTTGAGTTATTTGTAGGTCTTACTTTGCTGAACATTTTTGCCTCTTAAAGATTCTGTCTATCTATCATAATTTCTGTAAAACACTAAAATAAACTGTTGTAAAAGAGATATGTCTCGCGTTTTGTAATTTGATGGTAAAATATAATGCAAAGGTTGAAATAAAAATGGCAATATCTAAACATCTTCTTATATCTATGTAAACTATGAGAATCATTCAAAGTCAGTGAACCTTGACTGAAAGTGCATTGCCAAATAACCTTGATGAAAATGTGAAATACCAATGCTTATAAAACTACATACCAAATACCATTGACTTATCATAAGTGGTTCCCTTTTAACTAAATGTAACCTTTAACAAAAAATTTAACAAATGTATATCATTTACTTACTGGTAACATTAGTCGTTTATCTTAAACTGATCTAATCACGAACTTTTACATGTAAATAATGTTTGATTATTTGTAGGTCTTACTTACTGAATGAAAAATTTTACCAAGTAAAGTTTCTCTCTATCTATCATGGTTTTTAATTTTAATTATAAATGTACAAGTCCCCGATTTATTTAACAGGTTGGGAACAAAACCCCTATATGGTGATAATACCTGTATAGAGTGATTACCTTTCTATAGAGGGATAAAATTATCCCTCTATAGAGGGATATATTTGTTTAGACTGGATTGAAAGCAGGAAGATGGCAAAAGTGTATTTTCTAGTTATATTGGCTTTAATCTATAGCATTATATGTATCAATTATTGCACTTTACTAAAAATTGGGATGCCAAGTTTTCTGCTAAAGTGACAGAACATGCAATCTATTGTGTACCTATCTGAACACCTGATCAACAACATTAAGGACAGTTGTACATTAAATTTTATGTTAAATGTAACAATATAAATCTGTTCACTGAGGCATAACTGAGTGGAATTTACCTTATCATCACAGCTTTCAATTATATGATGAACAATAGATTGTATATTCAGTCAGTTTAGCAGTAAACTAGACATGTGCATATTAAATTAAGTACATCAATTGGTGCATCGAGGGACTTTCTATACTAACGGGACTCGTCTCTGTAAGAATGTCTATAGAAATTTGCATACAGAACTGTGCTGTCGCCGAAGTCACGTGACTTTACTGTAATTCATTTCCGGTTTTAGCCATTTTGATAGCGTGGGTTAGTATAGAAAGTCCCTGGTGCATCCAGTGTTGCAGGTTCCGCCATAATAAGTAGAAAGTGCGCATTTGCCCTGTTCTGCTTTAAATCCAATCTAAAAAAATATACTATCCCTCTATAGAAGGGTAATCGCTCTATACAGGTATTATAACTACGGTAGTGTCAACTTTATTCGTGGATATAATATTATTCAAACGGAATGCGGTAAAACTAAAATACAGCCATTTTTTTTATGTCGACAATGTTACCTTAGAACTTAATTAAAATAATACAAGTTGGTTTGATTATTTGCATTGACCTACATTTCTAGTGTGAACAAATCGGCAATGGATGAGAAGTACGTCACCTATTTTCGTGGAAAAAGTTCGTTCTAGAAATAACGCAAGAAGAACACACAGTATGGATGCCCAGTGGTGAGCCTACAATTGTAATTTTATAAAAGAATATTTTGTACATGTTTAGTCAGTAAAATTAATTACATTATTTTTAAAGACAAAGAATTTTACTTTTTTAGAGACTGGAAACTTTTCAAAAATTAAAAATGAAACACCAAAAAAATGAAAATATTATGTTTTGTAACTTAAAAACATGAAAATAAAATTGAAAAAAAAAAAAATTAATAACCCAGACAACATATGTACGTTTGCACAACAATGGCCCAACGTTGTTTTAAAACGTTGGGCCAATGTATAAGTGCAAAGGGCCCAACGTTGGCCCAATGATGGAATAATACAGCCGATGCTGAACAAACGTTGGGCCAACGTAGCAATAAAAACTTTAAACAATCGTTGGAACTCCGTTGGTTCAATTTGTGAAGCATATGAAGGATGCTAAAATCCCTTCCAAGCAACAACTGAAATAATTCCTGGTATTTACATCAGTTCAAATTGCGAAAGTATTAGTTTTTTAAAAATGTTGCATTTATTGCGTTTTGCTGATCCACTGTTGTTTACCATGTTGTTTCTTACATACTACCCTGAAAATTTGGTATTTTGCCTTTTCTCTACATCGTCCTGAACATGCATGAAATTTTTGCCACTGGACCTTTAAGCAACCAACAATCAATCAATCTTTCTCTCCAGGAATTGTACTTTTGAATTTTACCCATATTTGAATGAATTCAATCAACATATCCATGTTACCTATTTTTCTTAAATAATTTAAATACAAAGGTATGAATATATATTATTTATTATTATCTAGACAACCAGCAAACTATTAAAAGTTTATTTTTTTTTTGTATCTATACATTGATAAATCAGATCTAGAATGAAAAATTTTAAAAGTCTGTTCATGATCATTTATTTATCACATTTGTATAAAATCATTACGGTTTATGTTGCAATGTCAAACCTCTGTATGAAGGCATTGCTTATTCATTTCATAGAGCTATTTTCCTAACACATAATCACACACCTCAGACCCCCCCAAAAAAAAAAAAAATTTTTGACCCCTAAAAATATCCTCATTTAAAGCAAAAAGGCCACTTTATTTTACCAAAAAATAAAAAAACACCCCAAAAAACAGCAAAATTTTCTTACTCCCAAAAAAATTTTTTTTTTACTTTTTTTACAAAAAAAGCAAAAAACACCTAAAAAACAACAAAAAAAATTCCAAAAAAACAAAATAAAAAAAAAGCCGGGAGAACAGGCAGAGAAAGAATTCTGTGGGATTTGAGAGAAAAAAAATTTCCCCAGTGCGCCCCAACCTCGAGAAATGGTAAAATGTAAATTGTGATTTTTAATTAATTCTATCAATATAGTCTAGTAATAAAACGGATCAATACGACTACAACTTAAATTGCTTTTTACATTTGTGAAGTGCTATTTAATAGGACATGACTTTTAAATAGACTAAATCGATCATTGGAAATATTCAAGAGTATGTTTACATGTTGCCTAAACGACGTTGTCATCACATGTAAACATATAGCAGACTGGTGCGGTCTTTCGTTTCAAATTAACAGTGGTGAGAAGACGTGTGCTTTTAGTGTGTTGTGGTTTTCATGTCGGCCAGTATTTCTTCCTCTCAAGAAGAAGAATTGTTAGGTAGTCCTACTGCACTAGAATTAGAACAGGAAATTAGTGAATCACAAGCAGTGCATCAAAACCTGTTGGATTATTCAGAGCATCTTCATATTCCCGTAAACTGAGGGAGATATCACGTTTGCTGAGACCATACATGCCAAGGTTTTCTACTGTTGGACTACCTTTCATTGAAGTCTATTCCATGAGAAAAGAATTGAAAGCAATGTTTTCATATAGTGAGGAGATTAGGCGGTATTGGAGCACTCAAAATCAACCAATAATACATGTTGAAACACAATCTTCTCAGTGACCTTTCAACCCCGCGCTCCAGCTAGAGCGCGAAAGAACAACACTGATCTGAGATTATTAATATATTTTATAGTGTTTATTTTGTAAATAAAGATTTAAAACTTAGTCATCTGTAATTCTTGATCATAAAATCCAAATTTAATTTCTTCGCCTTTTAAATCAATTATTCTATAAGTAACAGGATTTGTATTTAAAACTTTTTCAATTACAAATATTTCTTTGGTCCAACGAGTAGTATAACCCTTTTCAAATTTACCTTTCTTTTTTGTTATTCTTACTCTAGCACCTACTTTGAGTTTAGGTTTTTAATTTTTCTTTCTTTTCTGGATATAAATTTTTATACACGGTTAATTCATTTTCTAATTTACTTGCTTTAACAGGTGTCATTTTAATTGAAGAATGTACTGTATTATTATAATTTTTAACTAATTTATCCAATATATCATAATATTTAAAAGTTTCATTAGCAGTAAAGTATTTAAACATATGTTGTTTCATTGTACCTATCCAGCGTTCCACCACGCTGCTCTTTTCCTCATTCTCAGTTGAATATAACTTTATGTTATTATCTTTTAACAATTCTTTTACTTGTCGATTATAAAATTCAGATCCTTTATCCGACCAAATATACATTGGTTTTCTTTCTTTAAATAATGTTTTAAATGCTTCACTTACTGTTACTCCTGTTTTATTTTTAATGGAACTAACCAACCATTTTACTGAAAATATCTATAGCTGCTAATAAATATTTATAGTGTTTATTTTGTTTTGAATATTGTTGCATATCTATCAAATCAACCGCCCATGTTTGATCTATTGAATTGACATAAACACGTCTTTTAGGAAAAGATTTTACAACTCTATGATGTAATTCATCTGCTAATTTATTTGTTAGATTTATTTTAGACATTTTAAATATAACTAAAATTGTTTCTTAAAAATGGAGGCAAAAAGGATAAAATTTTATCCAAGCAAGGAGATTCATATAAACTTGTTTTGACAAAAAATATAAACATAAAGCAAGTATTTATGTATTTAATTATAAAATTAGTCTAAAGGATGAAAACCAGAAACATTTACAAATGCTTTTGATCACATGATAGATTATTCTATAAAAGATTACCCTAATGGAAGAATTAAAATAGTACCTATTCATGAAATCATAATTGCTAAACATAAAAGCTGGCCTATAAGAACATATAATACAGTTAAAAGTTATTCATGGATCAAATGGAAAGATTATTAAATAGTGCTGAAGAATTAAATTTAGAAGAAGTTATTTTTGAAGTTACTATTATACCCAATAAAAGAGGAAAAGGTAAAGCTTTAAAAATATTAGATGCAATAAATAAAAGTAGTATCATACAAATAAAAAATAATGATACAATATGTTTAGCAAGAGCAATTGTAACTTCTTTAGCTTCAAACAAGTTGTTAGAAAATTTTACAAACTCACAATTAAAACACATTAAAGAGGGTAGACCATTACAAAAAAGAGTTGCTGAAAATTTACATGAACAATCAGAAGTAGAAATAAAAAAAGAAGGAAATGATTTGGAAGATTTAAAAATTTTTGAAAATTATCTTGATATGAGAATAATTATTTTTACATCAAATAGTACAGAACATATTTTATATAATGGTAATGAAGAATACAACGAACAAATATATTTATATTATCATGATGAACATTTTGATACAATAACAAACATAACAGGATTTTTAGCAAAACGTAGATTTTGTAAATTATGTTTAATTGGTTATACTGAACAACATACATGTAAAGATAATACAGTAACAACTATTAGAAAACAACTTGTTTGTGAAAATGTAATAAAACATATACAGGTAAAACCATAAATGTGGTGAAAAATATGTTTAATATGTTACGAAAATACACGGAAAGTAATGAAGAACACTTATGTTATATGAAACCATCAGTACCAAAACAAGTAAAAATAATAAATATATATATTTTGATTTTGAAGCAAATCAAGAAACAGGAATACATATAATGAATTTTGTATAGCTTACGATTTAGAAAATATTTACTGTTTTAAAAATAACTATGTAAAAGTATTTAAATGTGATTTCAATATTGATGATTTAAACTTGTTAGAATTAGACATAGATGATTGTTTTAGTGATGTAGAAAAATTAAATATGAAACAAATTCTGTAATAGACAACTTTTGTAAATATTTCATAAGAGACAAATTTAAAGACTACACTTTTATTTCACATTATGGAAAAGGTTATGATATGCAACCGATTTTAGGATACATTGTAAAAATAAAATTGAACATAACATAATTTCTTCTGGACTAAAATTAACAGCTATGTTTATTAAAGGAATAAATTTAAGATTTATAGATTCAATAAATTTTACATTGTGTGGATTAGCTGCTTTCCCAAAACATTTGGTTTTGAAGGTAACAAAGGATACTTTCCACATTATTTTAATACAACAGAAAACCAAAAATACAAAGGTAAATATCCTGATAAAAATATTATGGTTTTGATACTATGACTACCAAAAATAAAAAGAATTTGACAAATGGTATGAAACAAAAAAGATAAAAATTTAAATTCTATAAAGAAATATTTTATTATTGTTTTTGGATGTTTTAATTTTGTCAAAAGGTTGTACATTGTATAAAAATTATTTTTAAATATAACCAATAATTGTATTGATCCATTTCAATATATTACAATTGCTCAATGTTGTACAAAAATATTTAAAACATTAATGTTAACAAATGAAACAATTGGAATTCACAAAAGATGACAATTAAAGAAGTACATTCACAAAAATCAATACAATGGTTAGAGTATATTTCTTTAGAATATGGTATAATGATTCAACATGCTAAAAGAGCAGGTGAAAAGAAATTATTCATTAATAATAAATGTTATAAAGTCGATGGTTATTATTATGATAGAGAAAATAAAATGCGTAAT
The DNA here is from genome assembly GCA_017311375.1 of Mytilus coruscus. NCBI lineage: Eukaryota > Metazoa > Mollusca > Bivalvia > Mytilida > Mytilidae > Mytilus > Mytilus coruscus. Next base: position 104,687,387 of record CM029596.1, on the reverse strand, counting down.
GTTTATGAATTTTTGGATGTTATTGGCATGGATGTACAAAATGTTATAGTCCTGAAGAAATATGTAAAAAGATAGAAATAAAAAACTATGAAAGAGTTATATGACCAAACTAAAGAAAGACTTAAAACTATTGAAGATTATCTAAAACCAAATGTAAAAATTCATACAATATGGGAATGTGAGTTTGATCAACAAAATATCCTGAAGTTGATCCACATTTAAAACCTATTGATAAAAGAGATGCATTTTATGGAGGAAGAACAGAAACTATTCAATTATACAATAATCTTTCTGATTTAAAAGGTAGATATGTAGATTTTTGTTCTCTGTATCCATCAGTAAATAAATATTGTAAATATCCTATAGGACATCCTATTACATATACAGATATTTCTGTAGATGATTATATAAAAATAATTATTTCGGAATAATGAAATGTAAAATATTACCACCTAAAGGATTGTATCACCCTGTTTTACCTTATAAACAATTAACTAGTGATAATACACATAAATTACTTTTTGGATTATGTAGAACATGTATGAATAAAATATCTTTTAAATGTAAACACATAGATGATCCTACTTTAAATAAACATGATAAAATACATGAAATAAAAAGATGTAAAGAATGTAAAAATATTAAAATGAAAATGTATACATTCTAATGAGGAAAGAGTTATAGTAGGAACTTGGTCTACAATAGAAATAGATAAAGCAATAGAAAAAGGTTATAAATTACAAAAATATATGAACTAGAACATTTTGAAAAACATCTACAGATATATTTAAACTTTATGTAGATACGTTTATGAAATATAAACAAGAAGCTTCAGGATGTAAATGTGATCCTAAATATTGTAAACCTGATTGTGAGAACGATAAAGAATGTAAAACCAAAATACAATATATCATAGATAATGCTGCTTATAATCTAGATATTGACAAAGTTAAACACAATTCGGGATTAAGATTTATAGCTAAAATATGTTTAAATAATTTATGGGGACATTTTGGTATGAGAGATAATTTTACACAAAAGAATATTGTTTTACTTTAGAACATATAACTAAAATAGTATTTAATGAAAATATAAAGATATAAGTACCATGATATTAGATGAAAATATTGTATTAACTGAATATAAAGAAAAGAAGAATATTCTAAACCTAATCCAAGTGTAAATGTTTATATAGCTTTATTTACAACAGCACATGCTAGATTAAAATTATACGAATTATTAGATATTCTACAAGAAAGAGTTTTATACATGGATACAGATTCTTGTATTTACAATGATGATGGTTCTGAAGCATGTAAAAAGTAGAAAATATGATGGGAAGTAAATTAGGTGATTTAACAGACGAAATTGTTTCAAAACACAATGCTAATCACATAAAACAATTTATATCTGCTGGTCCAAAAGATTATTCAATGAAACTAGATACAGAAAAACTAGTTAGCTGTTGTAAAGGTTTTAGATTAAATGCTGAAGTTGAAGAAAAGATTACATTAGATAAAAAATAAAAATAGTTACTGATGAAAATGAAAATATGAAACTGTAAAATATGACAACATAAAAATAGGAAAAGATCATCAACTTAAAACAGTTAAACAAGTTAAAGCTTATGATTATATGTTTGATAAAAGAATGGTATGTTATGAAAATGAAAATCTAATTAGAAGTTTTCCTTATGGATATTAAAAATATATAATTTAAATTTTTATTTTAAAATGATTGAAGCTTATACCGAGAAAGATGATCCTTATGCTAGAGTTATATTAGGAAAAATAAAATTATCAAATTATCAGATATGTTGTTTAAGAGATGATGGAGAATGTCCTTTGACATCAAAACAAATGGAAGTAATGGAAAAGTTTAAAGGTAAAAGTTATCTAAGTTTCCTCCTGGTTGGGATGCTTTCATTAGACCTGACAAAATTTATGAATATGTTTTTGAAAACCATGTCCTGAAATTTAATTTATTTTGTTATTTCTTTATAACCCTCTTTAAAAACTTTAATCAAAGGAATAATATTTTTAGATTTAAATGTATCATTTTCTTCAAGGTAATCATCGCTTCGCTCGCTTATTTTAACTTCCAAACAACAAAACCTGTTAAAACCATTCCACCAACAACAAATGCAATTTCTCTATTTTTTGATCTTCTGATGGTGTATAAAAATCACTTAGTTTAGGTTTGGGTGATAATGGAGTTAATTGTTTACTTGTAATGTAATAGTATTGTTTCATTGCTTGGTCAACATCTTCAAAAGTATGTTCGGCATGATGTTCCTTTTGTAATTGTTCATTGATGAAATCTAATCTTTGTGTTCTTCTTTTATTCCATTCTTGTTGTGCTTTTTCTAATTTTTCTATAGCTTTATCATGTCTTATTTTCTCTTCATTTGCATTACTACCCATATGTGAAAATAAATAATTACTCCCGAAAATGCAAAAGCATTTGTTATTGCCCCACCAAGCATCATTGCTAAAGCACTTGCCATTTTATAAAACAAAATAAAATAAAAAAGAAGCGGTTCCTTTTATTACTTCATGATATCAGCAGGTATAATACCTTGCTTAATCAACATATCTTTTGTTGCCATTGCAAGTAATATATCAATGGATAACATTACAACATCATTTACATTAAAATCTACTTTTGGTGCTGGTCTCCTTAGTACCTTTTACCTATTTCTGCATATCCAACTGTTAACAATGTTTCCACTCCAGCATGATATAACATATTTGCTATTTGTTTTCCGTCTTTTGTGTTGACATTTTATATATTAAATTTTAAATTCTCACTTTGTTCGCTCAATTAAATTCAAAAGGATCAATTTCTTTCTTTTGTTTTTCTGGTTTTTCTGGTTTTGTTATTTCCTTACCCACCACGATTTCTTTAATCATTTTTCTGGTTTCTTACTTTGGTTATAAAAACAATCCCAATCCAACAATACCTATAGAAAAAGTACAAATTTGTAATCAACTTTGGAACCGGAGTTTCTCTCAACCGAAGGGTTTGATTCACAATCTGTTTCTGTATCAGAATCTTTTGTTATTTGTGGTAAGTCACTTTTTCACTAGCCATTTTAAATTTTGCGTTTTCTTTTTTAATTTTTCTTCTTCTTTTTCTTAATTCAGCTTTCATTTTTTTGCTTCTGCACCTTTTTACCAGCTGCTACTCTTTTGGGTCTTTTGGTTTGGGTTTTTGAATATTTCTTTTGAAGGGGACTGGAGTGTATCTCGCTCCGCCTGTTCGCTTCGCTCGCCAGTTTCTTCTTGTTTAGAATTTTCATTCATCATTTTTATGTCATTATTTTCATCTTTATTTTTAAAATCAATAGAAGCAAGTGGTTCGATATGTCTTGCTGTTGTTAACATTGCAGTAAAAGGAGCAAGATACATTCCATATTTATAATACAGTTCACAACATATGTTAGTTAAACCGTGATTGAGAAAAGGATCTTCCTTCAAGTCTTGTATTAGTTTTGGTGGATCGACAACTTTGAAATACTTTGATACACCCATAACATATAAATTTATAAAAGAGTTTCCTAATGTCTTAGTCATACTAGCTCCTAATCTAGCTTCATATTTACAGTATAGTTTGTCTATTTGTTCTGGTGTCATTTTGTCAATATCTGACAGTTGTAATTCTTTACCCAAATATTGTTTACTGTTTCCACCAGCAACAACAGATGATAATCTCTCGCGTTTTTTTCTTGTTTATCATCATCAATATTTATATTTTCGACAATATTTTCGCTCAATAATTCTTCGGCATTCATTTTATATGTTTCAAAAACGAAAATAATTTATTTTTAATTTTACAAAACTAAATACAAAATAACCCACTAATGATAATACTGCAGTATTTGTTATAATTGTTAATATTTCTAATAGCATTGCTTTTTTATTGCTTATATTTGCTAAATTACTAAAGCATTACTAAAGAATTGCTAAAGCATTACTTGAGAATAGCTTAAGAATTGCTTAAGAATTGCTAATCAAGTAACCAAAATCGGTAGGTTGATCTGTCTTTAATATTAATTTACGATGTTTCTTTTTTAAGTTCTTCCTTTATTCTTTGTCTTTCTTCTAATGTAGGAATAACATCATTTTCTCTTAGACAATTATCAAAACTATCTCTATCTTTTGTGTAAAACATGCACAACCATTTTGTTTGTTCTCTTAAGTCTTTTAAAACAGAGTTGTATCTCTGTGAAATGACCCACACTGATTGTTCCGCGTGTCTTCCTGAAAATGCAAGCTCAGACAGCATATCTTTTTCTTTGTTAGTTCTTTTGTTGCACTGCAGTCATCAATAATATATAATGTTGGATAACCAGCATATTTTTGAAGAACATTCTAAGTAATTCTTGTAGCTTCTCTTCTTCATAAAGAGAACTGTTCTTCTCACTTCGACAATGGGATTAACAATTATTAGATTTTTGTTTTGGTTTTTAACATCACCAATCCATTCACGATTTTTGTATGCTTTGTTCCATTGAATGGTTGGACAAAGTATGACTATATGTTTAAACACATGACAATATTCCTTTTCTAATAAATCAAGAACAAACTCTGTTTTTCCACATCCAGTTTGACCACATATAATAGCACAATGTGGATATTTTGGCAACTCCATTTTTAAATAAAATAAACTAAAAACTCTATAGCTTTGCTCGCTTACTAGTAATCAACATTTTAAATCTGCCATCTTCAAAATTAATTTGTGCATCTTGTATGACAAACAGATAGACATTTATTGATTTATTTGCTCCTGCTGTTTTAGTTATTTGGATTGTTATACCTTCAGAGGCATTTTCAATTCTTCTACCTGAACCGTGTAGTGAGTTATCATCTGTTGAACGTAAATCTAACCATAATGCATAATTAGTTGTAAGATATTTTTCTAATGTTGTATAAGACAAATTTAAATCTTTTGCAAGTATATTTGTTTCTTTATTTCTTTTGAATTTAAAGCAAAGAATTTATTTATTTCATCCCACTGTTGATATGCTTTCATTCCTTGACTGTATAGCTGATTTGGAACACCTTCTATTGTCATTTCTACTTTTGTTATATTAGGATTATAATAAGTTTCAGTGCTTGTTCTTTCAGGATCTTCGAACAACATTAGAATTCCTTTCATACTTCTAGCTGGAACATTTAAATTGATATTCCACAATGTATCAGATTTGTTTTGGTTATTTTTCTATGTCTTAGTATTCTATCGTACAAAATAACCATCTTACCATCAACTTGTTGTCTTATCTGTCTTGCTAATTCTGCATCGGAAACCATATCAAATTCTAAACAAATGTTTTTAATTGTGTAACTTGCATCTGTATCTGTAGATTTAATAACGTTGCTATAATTATTAAATGTAAGTTCATATTCAAGTCTATCACCAAGACCTGATTGATAAAAAGGCATATGAGTTTCTAATAGTTCAAAATCAAGTGGGATACAAAATCTGTTTTATATGCTAATGCAATTGCTTCATCACCCGTATCATTTGCTTTATCACCTACACCAACTCTGTGTTTTAACATGTTTGCTTCACCAATACCTTGGTATGCCATATTTGTTCGTTCAGATGAAGATTTCCACAAATCGGTATAACAATGATAAATATCACTATCATCAATTGACATAATTTCATTTCCACTTATACGAATTGTTGTTTTTAACTATTGCTCTTCCTATGTTTGGATATATGGTTGCATTGTCGTCTGTAGATGATGTAAGATCTATCTCAAATGCTAATCTTGTTGTTCCTGGAACAATAACATCATTATTGCTTAGATTGGGGAATCTCACTAATAGCTGTTGATTTTGATCAATAGTTGAAGGATTATTAGTTATTACTACACTTTGACGAATACCTTTCACACCACGAGGTTCTCTTATTTTTCTGTAAGGATTTAATTTGTTTCCGTATGCCGACATTTTTAAGGATTAAATTTGTTATAAAATAATTCAATTACCGCTGATACTAGAGTATTGATACATGCAGAATTATCACTCTTACTAACAAAACCTATTATATCTCCAGCCTTAACTTCAAAAGGTGTATTAAAGTTATAATAACTGTGTGTGACACTACTACCCAAACTTATTCCGTAACCATATGGCTCATTATTATTAACAGTCATCATAACGGCTATATCATCTGTGTTTGTTTTCAGACTTACTAAACCCATACCCAATATTTGTCCTGGAAAGTTCATTACATAATAACCACCATCACCAAAATTAAACATTTGATTTGTATGTATTGAACCATCAATTCCAGCATTTATACTTATTATTTTTCTGTCTGGTTTATTTTTAATATTAGTAACTATATTTTCAACATTTAAAACTCTGATGGTTAGGGCAGCGACACTCCGGCGTAAATCTTTATCCTTAGTATCCATTGTTCGAAGCTCACTCTCCATATTTAATATTTCCTTTTATTTCCGATGTATCTACGTGTTTTTCTTGACACCAAGTATGCTCATTTTATTAAATAAATTATACAATTTCTAAAACACAATTAATTGGTAAATTATTAATTATCTTTTATTATTTTCGTCTCTTATTTCTAATTTCAATTCTGTTATATCACCATTTACCAAATACTTATATTCCGGATTCTCAAATCTTATTGTTATAATATCCCCAAACTCTTTATTTTCAACTGGAACAACAGCCAACAAAGTACTCGGCATACCATCAAGATAATTATAAGAAGTGCTAACTTGTTCCAAATGGATATACAATGATTTATGGATAGCAAAATCTACAAATTTTTTCCATAATGTAATTCATTAGGTTCGAATTTACGTTCATTATTAAATCCTAACATATTTTTCAAATCTTCATTTATCCTTAACTCAATAGGAGTGTTTAATGACGCAATACCATTTGTTTCATTTACGGATAATACAATATCTTTTTTTAAATTCATCCGCTATTTGTTGGAAACTATAATAACCATCTTTAATCCTATGAAGTCTTTCTCCTGTTTGTCTTATAACTCCATCATAAACATTATACCAACCTACACTATATCTTATAGATTTTAAACCAATACGTTTATTTCCATCTCTGTTATCAATGTATTGTTGTAAGTTAATTGTCTTATCAATATTTGAAATAGTGTGGTACATTTTAATATAAAAATGATAACAAAAGAATTTAAATATAATCCAAATGTATCATATAATCCAAGTGTTAAGTATTCTAAAAAGATATAAATCTTGTCGATCAAATAATATTTGTAAATCAAAAGAAAACTTTAAAACAGCTTTCCCGATTTATTTCAAAATATCAAAACCCATCATTACACACCAACGAACCATGGAATACATGGATTCATTCTTCGTTTGATTGGTGGCAATGTCAGTTAAACTTTGCAGTCTGGTGTGCAAGTACAGGATGTGGTGTTTCCTACAATAACCATATACAAAACACTTCAAATCTTACTAAATCACTTTATACATTTCACTTATATTATTGCATTGCCAGAATTTTAAAAGAACTTAAATCACCTTTACCAACAGATTCTTCTTTCTGTTATTACAAAACCCATATGACAAAGCTGCATATCAAAATTATGCAATGAATTTGATGTTTCTCCAAATACAGATTGGAGACAAAAGTAGAATCATCATCTAAAGGATTAGGAACTTTTCTGAATATTATAAACCAAGTGGTGAATACAGATATCATCATTCAGGGATGGTCCTTCTTTAATATTCATGATACAATTCGTCATACAAAAGATATAAGTATGGCTTGGACAACATTTATATTAGATAAATCAGAGGGTTTTACAAAAGCAGGTATTGAACGTATCAATGAAATTATTAGAATGTTTGTATGGGCATTATTAGGGCACAATCTCAAACAAGGGTAGAAATATTAAAAGTAGGAACAGGATTTGATGCACAAAACAATTCTTAGCAAATGTACAAGATGTTATTAATAGTCCTATCGATTTACCCACTCAGATAAAAATTATCAAAATGTTTTAAAATACGCAAGAAGTAAAGTTGATTATGCTTATGGACTTGGTTTATATATGTCTCCCAGTGATATGGTATTACAAATTGACACCATTGTTGGTTATAACAACAAAATTGTAATTGCAACAGAAAATCAAACACTCGGTTTAAATGATGATTTAAATAATAAAATTTTGATTTTACCGGTCTCGATCCTGTCGATTTCCAACCAAATAAACCAAAACCGATTCAACAATCTCAATCAGAACCAAAAAATCAGAACCAAAAATCAGAACCAGTTCAAATAGAACCAACACAAAAAATGAATATGACGAACACGAAGATAATAAAAAGCAATAATATTTGGAAGTATTGTATTAGGTATTACAGCACTTATTATTTATAAAATTTATTAATTTATTTTTTAAATATTCCTAGCAGCAGCATACAATAAACCAACAACCAAAACAAGCAAAGCCCATAAGTTGTTTGCAAACCAATTTACTACGTCTTTTGTTGCAGACAATAACCAAGATACAATAGAACCTATAATACCTGGTAATGCAGCTGCTAATTTTCCTGCAAGAAAAGATAATAGTTTTCCAAGATTTTTAATTGTTTTTTATCCAGTCTTGTACACCACCTTTGATGGTGGAGGAGGAGGAGAAGGAGAAAAGTAGTTCCACCAGTAAATGTCTCAACAATAACACCAATAATCATTCCAAAAGCGGTTAAAATACTAGCTATTGTAATTCCTTGTTCTCTGAATAATGTTTTAATTCTTTCACCTAATGTTTTGTCTTCGTATAACACTTTATTTATTGTTTCTTTAATTCTGTTTACTTGGCTACGTAGTTTTTCTTTATTAATATTAATTACTTCTAGTCTTGCACTTCTCTCAGATTCCAACTCTCTTATTCGACTACTTATTCTATTTATTTGAAATTCATCATTGTCTTCTTTAGCTTGTTCTAATTTAGTATTTTCTTTTGCTAAGTCTTTATTTGTTTCATTCAGTTTTGCTAATTCATTTGCAATCTCTTCTTTACTGATGTCATTGCACTGATTATACCATCCATCTCTTTTGTAATATCTGTTTGAGTTTCCATTTCTTTGTAAGATACTCCTGCTTCTACAAAAGAAGTTTCTATTTCTTTCACAGATGTTTCGGTATTACTTGCTGTTTCTAATAATTCTTCTCCTTCTTGTTGTGTAGATATTTCTTTTAATGGAATTTCTATATTATTGAGTTCACGAATTGGTGTTTCATTTAACATTCTCTGAAACTCTGCTCTACCTTCTATTATTCTATCAGATATTTTATAATCGTCTACACCCAAAACATCTTTGATAAATTCGGTACCACCAACACCGTATTCTCTTTGAATAGTGCTAAATTTATAAAATTTTAATACTCCTTTTGATAATATGTTAATGCAATTTCCTACCATATTCATCTTTTACATACAACATTGTTCTTCCATTAAAATCTTCTTTGGTAAAAAATCTTTGTAATTTTTGTTTGAATATAATTCATTATTTTCGTTATAAAATCTTTTATCATTTTTCGGTAATTTCTTTTTCGCGAATTTTAGTGTCATTTTCTGATAAATCTCTTAATACCTCAGTTTCCTTGTCTATAGAACTTTGAAATTCTTCATCATTTCGAAAAGTAGTTTCTTTTTCTTCATCATAATCATCACGATCAAATAAAGGATTTCCAAACTCAACACCTCCTTCAGCCATTTTTACATCAAAATTTTATAGTTCATACATTGGGGAGGGTCATTAACTATTGTAATTTTGTTAAAAAATTAGATATTTTCCATTTTTTTTTTAATTCACTTCTTACTCTAGCTTCTGTGTCTTCTATCAATTTCTTTCTTTCGCTGTCGTTCAATACTGTTTGTGTTTGTTTTGTACGTATATTTTCTTTCATTTTGTTGTAATTTTCCAATTCATCCAAAACTGATTTAAATTCATTCTCACTTATCTGTCCATCAGTTAAAGATTTTGATATCAAATCTTTTATACTGTTTAATTTACATTCTGCCATTGTTTTAATTTCATAATGTTTTTTGATTTTGTTGTTAACTTGCGTCTAGCAAATTTAATTAAACCTCCTAAACTTCCACATACAATAGCTGTAATCTGTATTGGAAGCAAGATAGGAAAAGCTATTCCTATACCAGCTAAAACAACGGAAGTCGAAATTAAACTTGTATCGACACCATCAGTAACATTGACTCCGCGTTTATATTTCTTGTATAGTGATTTACGTTTATCTCTCTCATTTATTAATGTTTTTCTATTTCTGTTATTTTTGTAGTCTATAATTTTGTCCATCTTCTGTAGGTAATTCTGGATATAATGGTATATCCATTGATAAATCGGGAGCTGTAGGTTGTTTCATTTTTAAAGTAAAATTGATTTTTTTTCTCCAAAATCCAACAGAATTTTTTCGCGGTGTGTTCTCCTGACCTTTTTTATTTTTGTTTTTGAAATTTTTTTGTTGTTTTTGGGTGTTTTAAGGTTTTTAAAAAAGTTAAAAAATTTTTTGGGAGTAAAGTTTTTGCTGTTTTTGGGTGTTTTTGCTTTTTGGTAAAATTTAGTGTCTTTTGCTTTAAATGAAGGTATTTTTATTTTTTTTTTTTGGGGGTCAAAAGTCCTGTATGCTTTTTTTTTTTGGGGGTCTGAGGTGTGTGATTATGTGTTTACGTTCTAACTAAATAAATAATTCTAGGTAAAAATACAAAGTCAAATCTAAATACACAAGTTTTAACGGTAATATAAAACATTTTATGTATATCTGTGAAATTCGAATCCGCTGTAGCAATATTATGTTACTTACTTAGTTATGCATTCTTGGCTATCAAATGGTAGAATGCATTTTAAATTGTCCCATCTCCATTTCCATGCATTTTCTAGCCAGAATATTGTCAATGATTCCTACTATTCCTTTTGCACTCTAATTTATTTTGTCTTCTGTAGTACTCAAATACCTGACCTATAAATTTGTATTAGAATGTAAAATTGTATATTAAAAAGAAAATATACTTCAAGTAATTTATACTCGAATCTGTTTGTTAATTTTGATAGACTTCTCCGTTTAGAAATATCCTAAAGTGTGGTATAATTTTTTTCAACATTTTCCCCCTTTTTTTTATATTTCAAGGAAAAACTTTTTTAAATGGCTTTCTTCTTTAGATTTCTTATTTGGTCATTAAAATTAACAAGATGATTTAAATATAATTATCACATATACATGCCGTTTCATTTTTTTTAATATATAACTTTCGATGCAGTTCACTTTTTTCCCTACTGTTTATAACACGGCATACATATAATTTAGAAGTAGCGTCAGCTTTTTGTGATATTTACTCCTATAAACTATTCAAATACCATTTTTTGGCTAAAGTTTTGTATATATATAAATGACAAATTCTTGCACTGAATTTAAAAAATTTAAAAAATAATTACACTATTTGATATCTCAAACACTGTTACACATGTACTTGTGTATATGATCATGTTTCACAAATATATCGTACACGTTTTGCGATTTAGATATGAAAAAAAAATAATAATAAAAACTAACGAAACTCTGGAATTCTTTTATATTTCTATGAAGTAGAAATCATTAAACAACATTTCTGAAACATTACGGAACAAGGTACATCCTAAGACAAACTTTTCCTTTATAATAATAATAAATGCAATCATCATAATTAAAGATTTCAGAAACAAAATAATAAAATATTGGTAATATAAAATTTGTTTGATGCTACTAACGTTCAGTGGCAAATATTTCATTCTTATTTAGGATTAAAACTAATTTAAACAAAATCTAGAAAATATTTCACCCGAAACATAAAATTCAAGATCAACACTATAAAATGATAGAAATTATATGTTTTATTTGTGAACATCCTCAGGTTTAAAAAACATATTGTATTTGTCATTCATAATTATATATATATTTCAGAATTTTTAATGTTGCAACTTACATGTTTCTTTCTCTTTGAACTTCAGATGATGTGATTCTCTTTTTGTTTTCTTCGTTATCACTGCTTTCTTACAAATACACGACAGGAAATAACCTCAAAAGTGACCCTCCCATTACATTCAGATTTCCTATAAAGTTAATTACCATAGAAACTATCTTTGAACTTTGTCTAACATAAAGTCAACCCTATCAGAATGTGCTTGATTAACAGAATGGCTGTATCAAATATCACTCTGTACATAATTGCTTATCATGTTTCACAAAAGTTGAATGAAAAAAGTTATAATAAATAATGATAATAATAAATTTAAACTTTTAATCAGACAATCTATTTTTAAGGAATGAAGGTTTTTTTATTACCGTATTGATATCCCATTATATAATTTTACCTGGCTTATCTATAGAGTATAAGATAGGACCAATGTTGGCCCGACATTGGCCCAACATAAAGTTGTAAATTTGATTTCGATCAATGATCACATTCGGTATAACATTCATTTTCCATAAAGCATACAACAACCGAAATTATCCGCCTTCCCAAGAGAAATAAAGAGTAAAATATTTCATAATCAATTTTTATTTACCAAATTTCATATCGGCCTTATGTTGGCCCGATGTTGATATCAAGTTGAGTTTGATAGTTTCAACTTCGGGCACACATATGAGTATGCAAAGCATGAATCCAAATATTGGTCAGTTTTTTTTGGTCAAAAGTACAAAATGTCATTCCACTAAACGTGAACTTGAAAATGAATAAAGTGAACAAAATGCGTCGCAAAGATCAGATTTATTGATCTGTTGTGTCCAACATAGGGCCAACATTAGATGAAAATTGTGATGCAAACAACAACAAATGGTGTTTGCTACTAACATATTGCCAACGTTGGCCCGATTATTTATAACCAACATGAGATAAAAATATGAATATACCACAGCGGGCCAACGTTGGACCAATGTTGTGCAGCCAACACCAACGTACGACCAAGGACCGATTATTTGCCAACGTTGGCCCACTGTTAGTCTTTTGACTGGGAAGTAACAAATGAAATGAAAATTTGCCATTAACAATTTTTTTACTTACCATATATTAAAAAAATGCTTAAAGACACAGTTCAGTTGAATTTTTTCCTTGGGAATCATGATTAATTAATGTCCATAGAAGATATAGTTCATATTCATAAAATCATAAATGCTCACAACTCAAAATTGTTCCAACTGTTAATTAAGAACTGGCAACAGTAAAAGTTTTGAAATTTAAATAACTGGAAACGGTCAAACTAACAAATGTATATCAGTATCATTATTCTTCAGTTTCTTTTTGTTTGCAGGGTAAACCATGACATGGACAGTAACATTTATCTGACCTGCGAAGGACGGAGTCATCACAGCAAAATTTAAGATGAATCCAATAATCATATTTGGCCCATTGAGTAAATACAATGGAGATTCACTCCTGTAACTCCTTTGGCTGCCACATGTTGCAAACACTACACATGGTGTCATCATCATCATCTTCTGTGAATGAATCATCAGAAACGATTATTTTATGCATGCAGCCCTGATGGACCTGGTTGTTGTGAATCATGCTGATTCTGTTCTAATTTCTTGTTTGTGGTTGTAGAACTCGAGGAAGATGATGTATCATTTGCTTTACGTTTAGTTGTTGTTTTTTTTAACATTCTGATTTATCTTGGGTTTTGCTGAATTATTGTTGGTCTTAGACTTAGTTTTTGACTTTGACTGTTCAACGTTCTCCTTTATAGCTTTACGTGTTTCTGGTTCTGTAATTGCCTTTCTTGCCGCTATCCTGTAAATAGAACGTCTTTCCTTCTTTGATGGATTTTTCTTGGACAAATTTGTTGATTTTGCAGTGAAGAAAGACTGACTTATATTTTCATCTGTTTCGTCTGTAATTTTTTCAGCAATGTAAATCTGCATGTTTTCATTTTCTTGGTTTGATAATGTTACGGTCAGAAATCACCTTTAAATTGTAGACAACAAAAGACACACATCAATAATAAAATTTAACAAGATTTATTATACACAAGTTTACAAGAAATATTATACAAATTGAAATGTCAACTTAACTGTTAAAATATAAGTCCAATCCTTTGTCTTTTCTTTATCCGGAATACTTCTTCTCTTAATAAAAAAGTGTCAATGTAACAACTCCAGAGAACGTCGCAGAATCCAAGTATATTAATGTATAATCTGTCTAATTTCTGTTTCGGTATATATAGCTGTCACGGAAACCTCTAGAACACTGTAGAAGGGAAACTCCTAGAAAACTGTAGAACGGAAACTTCTAGAATACGGTAGAAGTTAAAATTACACATCGTAGATTATGATCATTCTGGAATCATTATGTAAGTCAAGTAGAAAGTTCTAATCATTCCATCAGTATCTACGATTGTTCCAGTGATTTCTAAACTGCACAGTTATAACATTATTTTGTAAACAACTATAAGGCCACACAAAACAAATTAGGCCAAGATAAATAAATATAGTAATAACAATATCATAACACCTCCCCCCTTAAAAAAAGATTGAGTGTAACAAGAACTTTTCATGAACAATATATACAAAAATACATAGTATGTATAGTGTTTTAGTAAGATCTAGATAAAGCATCTGCTATTACATTATCTTTACCTTAAAGATGTTTTACAATTACATCATATTCCTGTAACAATAAACTCCACCTAGTCAATCTCTGGTTCTTGTTTCTCATTTTATGTATGAAGGTGAGAGGATTATGATCAGTATAAACAAGAATAGGATGCATAGTGGGATTTAAATATACATCAAAATGTTGAAGTGCAGACAACAGTTCAAACACTCTTTTTCAATAGTTGAATAATTTTTCTGATGTTTATCTAATTTCTTAGAACTATATGAAATAGGTTTCTCAACATTTTCATCTGTCTCTTGGTATAAAACGGCTCCAACTCCTACATCACTTGCATCAACGGCAAGTTTAAATTGTTTTTGTCTGGAGTGATCAGAACTGGACTTTTACTTAAAAGTGATTTGCTATTTTCGAAAGCGTTTTGACAATTATCCTTCCAGATAAATTTAGAATCTTTCCGTAAAAGATGAGTCAATGATTGAACAACAATAGCAAAATGTGAACAAAATTTTCTGTAAAAACCAATCATGCCTAAATATCTCACAAGTTGCATCTACTTTAGTCATATTAGGTTTCACTTGACCGTGGCCAACTGTATGCCCTAAATAATCAACAATGGCCTGACAAAATTCACTTTTACCAAGAGTAACAGTCAAATTTGATTGTGACAATCTATCAAAAGTATCATATAAATGTGTTAAATGATCTTCCCAGCTATCACTACATACAATAAGATCATCAATATAAGCATAACATTATTGATCATTCTTTGAAATGTAGCTGGAACACTTTTCATACCAAACGGCATGACAGTATACTGAAATAAACCGTCTCGTGTAACAAAAGCTGATATTTCACGAGCTCTCCGTGTCAAGGATACCTGCCAGTAACCTTTCAATAAATCGAATTTGCTCACAAATTTTGCTTGCCCAATATTATCGATGCAGTCGTCTATCCTTGAAATCGGATAGGAATCAGATTTTGAAACTGAAATTACTTTTCTGAAATCAGTCACGAAACGAAAGGTTTTATCTGGTTTGGGCACAAGGAGACAAGAAGAGCTCCATTCACTGTTACTCGGCTCAATTATATCAATGTCAAGCATATATCTAATTTCTTGTCTCATAAAATCAAGATTTAGTGGATTTAGCCGGTAAGGATGTTAATTGGAGAAGCATCGCCTACATCAACATCATGACAAACAGCAGTGGTTATGTTTGGCACATCTGGAAAAATATTTTAAAAAGAAAAAATACCAAAGTTTTCAATTTTTCTCTACGATCAAAAGTCAGATATGCAAGTTTTGAGTCTAAATTTGACAAAATTTCTGAATTTTTCAATCTAACTGTTTGTTCCATAGTCTTTGAAGCAAAATATGGTTCAATTAGATCTGGTTTGTCATGATCGTTCTCCAAGTTAACCGTGGCTAAAGTGGCAACTGGTTTACTCTCACCTTCATTAGCACGTTCAAAATATGGTTTTAACATATTAATGTGACACACTCTATTTTGTTAACGCCGACCTCGAGTTTTTACAATATAAGTCAAATCATTGATTTTACTCTCTATTGTTTAAGAACCACAGTATTTAGCCTGTAAAGGATGTCCAGGGACTTGCAAAAATACAAGTACTTTATCACCAGGATCAAAAACTCCCTGGCATCTTTATCGTACCATAGTTTCATCTTATTCTGAACAATTTTTAAGTTTTTCTGAGCAATTTGACAAGCAGTATACAATTTTTCTTTAAATCTAGAAACATAGTCTAAAAGATTCAAGTCAGTGTATTCAGTAAGCCATTTTTCCGTAACCAATTTCAAAGGTCCCCTTACAGTATAACCAAACACCAACTCAAAGGGACTAAAACCAAGGGATTCTTAAACAGCCTCTCGGACCGCAAAAAATAGAAAGTGAACACCGTCATCCCACTCTCTGTCAAATCGAAGACAAAAATTCTTATCATGTTCTTCAATGTTTGATGAAAACGTTCTAAGGCACTTTGAGATTCTGAATGATAAGCACTCGACCTAAACTGAGCAATCCCTAACTGATAAACTACATGCTGAAATAAACCTAACATGAAATTTGAACTCTGGTCGCACTGTACAGACTTCGGAAGTCCTACTAGCGTGAAAAATTTGATAAGAGCTTTGACAATACTTGATGTCTTGATATTCCTTAACAGAATAGCCTCAGGAAAGCGAGTGGATGTACATATGATTGTTAATAAATACGCATTTCCAGTCTTGGTCTTTGGTAAAGGTCCAACGCAATTAATAAGTACTCGGCTGAAAGATTCTTCAAAGGCTGGAATTGGCAGAAGTGGTGCTGGTGTTATTTTCTGGTTACGCTTGTCAACAACCTGGCATATATGGCATGATTTGCAGTATTCTGTGACATCATTTCTAAGTCTGGACCAGTAGAAATGCTGCAAGATCTTAAGGCAAGTCTTTCTTATACCTAAGTGTCCAGCCAAGGGGGTGTCAAGACCAATAATTTCTTGCCTACAGACTTTAGGCACCACCACTTGGTAAACCACTGTGGGATAGCATCAGGTGGCCTCCATTTCCTCATTAAAATGCCGTCTTGATGGTATTAGCATTCGGCCACTTTGTCTGCTTCCTCCTGTGGTTGAGTCCTCTTGCGGAGCTGAAGAACCTCAGGGTCTTTATTTTGCTCTTCCATAAACTTTCTTTTGTCTAATGAATGGCTGTTCACGTCTGGCCATGGCATAATAACATGCTTGATAATACTAGGTGGTATTACTATGGCCTTTTCTGAGATATCGGGACCTTCAATGTCGGCAAGGAAAGTGTCAGAAAGGTCCATATAATCATCCTGTTCTTCTTGTTAATCCTCATTTTGTTGTTTTCTTGCCATCGACCTGGTAACAACACAAGCTGGATACAGTTCAGCATCATCTTCAGGTGATTTAACATCCACCACCGGTTCACTGAAAAAATTGGTTTAGCAACCACTTTGTTCCTAGCTAGATCATTTCCTAGCAATAATGAAACACCCTCAACAGGGAGATTAGGACGGACACCCACAACAGCTGGCCCAGTAATTAAATCTGACTTCAGATAAATACGATGGAACATCTATACAACCAAACTCCACACCCTGTAACAAAACTGAGGCACCAACAGAAGTCTCCTCGGACAAAGGCAGCACACCTTCTAATAACAAAGTCTGAGAAGCTCCAGTGTCCCGTAAAATCTTAATGGGCTGAGGAGTAGTATTATCAACAATAGAAACAAACCCATCAGACATAAAGGGTTTATAATCCTCCATGTAATCACAAAAACTGGACTTAAAAGCCTGTCTCGCAGGACATTCCAACTTATTGGTAACAAAGGGTGTCGTACAAGCACTGGACTTTGGTTTATTATCTATTTCATTCTTCTTCTGGAGTCTAAATCAGCCATCAGGTGACCATTTTTCTAACAATAAGCACAAGTCAGTCAAAAGTATCAAATTTTGGACTAGACACATTATTACTGGATTGACTCTTATCCTGTGCAACAGGCTTACTCAGTAAGCTCAGTACTTTGATTTTTGTAATTTCCGCTCGAAGTATTAAAATGTGTACCTTTGAAACTTCTTTTATGTGAAAGGGTATAATTATCGGAAATAACAGCTGCATCTTGTAATGTATCAACAGTTTTGTCATCTAAATGTGTTTTTAAGTCTAAATGAACACACTGCTTGAACTCTTCTAATAACATCAATTGTCTTATATTGTCAAAATTGTTATCTATTTTCTTTGACATAAGCCATTTATCAAATAGATCTTCTTTTTCCCTAGCAAATTCAACATAGGTTTGTGAATCAAACTTTTTATAAGACCTAAATTTCTGTCTATATGCTTCTGGTACTAGCTCATAAGCTTTCTAAACTTCCTGTTTTACAGTGTCATAATCAGAACTTTTTTCTGAAGAAAGTGCTGAGCAAATTTCAGCGACCTTGCCCTCAAAAACACTTTGTAGCATTGTAGTCCAATACGGCTTTGGCCATTTCAAGTTTTGAGCAATTTTCTCAAACTGTGGAAAATATTTATCAACCGCTTTTTCAGAAAATCTGGGAACCAAACGTATATTTTTTGCTGCATCAAAATATTCTGATTTTGACTCTACATTAGTGTTGCTTTCTACTGTGACCAATTCAATTTTTATTTTCTCCATCTCTAACCTTTCCCTCATTTCAAGCTCTGCCTGTTTTAATTTAAATTCATATTCTTTTTCTTTTATCTTCTCCATTTCTAACCTTTCCTTCATTTCAAGTACTGCCTGTCTTTCTTCTTTTTCTTTTTCCAATTGTTTTAATTTAAATCCATCTTCCGTTTCTTATTGTTTTAATTTAAGTTCATGTTCTAATTCAAGCTGTTTTAATTTAAGTTCATGTTCTAATTCAAGCTGTTTTAATTTGATAGCATCAACATTTTCGACCTTAAGTTCAAGAGCCTCTTCACTAAAAATTTCTGAGTCAACTAAAATTTTTTATAATTTGTTTTCTCATAGATACTCTAAAATCTATTTGTAGATGTTTAACAAGCAACACTAATTCTTCTGTCTTTAGTTTATCAAACCCTTTCAGGTCTGGCGTTTTCAAAAATTTACCGACATCAAATGCCATTTTGTAGAATTTTGTTGGCTAATTCTAATTCTATAAATACAGAAAATTTTAATCTGATATAACGTTATCTCGGACGAGCCTCCAATTTCTGTTACGGCCAGAAATCACCTTTAAATTGTAGCCAACAAAAGACACAAATCAATAATAAAATTTAACAAGATTTATTATACACAAGTTTACAAGAAATATTATACAAATTAAAATGTCAACTTAACTGTTAAAATATATGTCCGATCCTTTGTCTTTTCTTTATCCAAAATACTTATCCTCTTAACAGTACGGAATATGTCCAATCTAGTATGATGTAGTTATCGTAAATAAAAGTGTCAATATAACAACTCCAGAGAACTTCGCAGAATCCAAATATATTCAGAGGCGGATTTAGAGGGTTTTTCAGGGGGCCCGCCCCCCTCCCTTTTGGGGAAAAATTTGGTTGATTATATAGGGAATCACTGAAGCATGACTGGAGCGGGCCCCCTCTTAGGCAGTCAGTGGGCTCCCACTTATGAAAAATTCTGGATCCGCCACTGATATTAATGTCTAATCTGTTCAATTTCTGTTTCGGTATATATAGCTGTCACGGAAACCTCTAGAACACTGTAGAAGGGAAACTTCTAGAAAAACTGTAGAACGGAAACTTCTAGAATACGGTAGAAGTTAAATTACACATCGTAGATTATGATCATTCTGGAATCATTATGTAAGTCAAATATAAAGTTCTAATCATTCCATCAGTTTCTATGATTGTTCCAGTGTTTTCTAAACTTCACAGTT